>OU744728.1:13012755-13357508 GCA_916613615.1 Steromphala cineraria
CATATACTTATGTGTTATTACTCCCATATCTTCACATATTAAAAGTCCGAAATAGCATATTAAAACATAATAAATACTTGAATATATCACAAAATATATTTGAGACAAAAAAAAGGACTGCGATGGTCAGGTTTCAAAAGATGTTAGAGAAATTTGGCAAGAGATACAGCTAGTTGATGAACTGCCAATTCAGTGCATGTTTGTGAGTGAACTTGGTTTTAATTGGAACGCTCTTAAAAAAGGTCGACGTGTCCGCTTTTCTAACAAGTTTAATGAACCGAAGTTGTGTTTTTTGTATAGTAGATCGAGAATCATCCTAAAATCTTTATGATATATCTCAACCAATAAAAACAATAATTGAGTGAAAAAAAACAGGTTTCGGAATGTTATGTTATTTTAGGGTCCAATCCGAAATTTGAACCTTTTTGATGAAAATGTTCAACATGTATGTATGTATGTATGTATGAGAGGAATGTAGCTTTACTCAACCCCAGGCAGAGTGTCAAGCCCAGGAGGAAGCAAGCTCATATTTTACGTCCGCTTCAAAGACTTTGTACACTGCAGAATCTTATGCCACGAGAACGTAGCGACGTAGGAGTAGTTTCGATCTGATTTGAATGAGATTGCGTACACACCATGTGTAGAGCCGTACACAGGAACTAGCGAGGAGTACGGCGGAGAAATGGTGCTAGAGAGGAGCCGAAATCGAAAATTAGGTTATATATTAATTCACAACTTTCAAATAATCAACACACTGTTGGTTACTAAAGCACACATACAATGTATGTGCTTATATCGTTCCACATCAAAGGGACAATCACAATGACAGTTGCGAGCAATGCTGTTGTTAGTAACATATTTGTTATCTCTGGCAATGCAATTGATACCACATTAAATAGTCATGTTTCCGAAAGCTGTTGAAATGCTATTCACTTGGAAAAAGTTAACAAAACGGCGATAAATTGCTTTCTACGTGATCACGCTCCTCGCTAGTAACATTCTCCGCCGTACACCTCGCTAGTTCCGGTGTACGGTTATACATAGGGAGGAAGAAATGTTGTTGGAGTCCAAGATGAAGACCTTCATATGCCATTCACATCCAAAGAAAAGCCAGTTTTAAGATTTACTTGTGGCAAAATATGGTACTTGAATTCAACACACAGACGGTAAACTTAACTAATATGTTATCAATTTTACTTCACAGCTTGATTTTACAATTTTACTTCAAGTTTGATAATATCATGTAAATTTGAATGTCTTTGATGCATCCTAGGTTTGGGAAAACGAAACTTCAAAACATAAGCAAAGATTCAGTTTGCATTACCATATTCGTGTGTCATACCTATCAGATAACCGTAGGGGAGACCAGGGCAAAGCGCGCCCCCTAACATATAAGCCTGTTTTCTGGGCACATCAACATGTTTAGAATGCAACTTGCAGCATGTCTCTAATTCTCGACAGATGAACTATTGTATGACAAATGCTTTTTAACCTACCACGCCTGCATATAGAGATATAAACGAAAATGTATTTCGACAAAGGCGGTGCACTTTGCCCTGTAGTTTGGGGCAAAGCGCCCATGGGAAAATGTGATATGTCAAACACCTATGATAAGCCATTACCATCCAAAAAAGTGTCATTCAGCTCACATGCACCCTTCAAAAACTTGACAAATAATAAAAAAAACAAGGCTAATTATGCAAAGAACGACAAAATACTTTGTATATGTCGTGGACCTAGATTTTAGAAGTTCTTTAACAAACACTTACATGATTTCTATACACGAATTACTAAGAACTATGAGAGTCTTGACAATTTAACTCATTAAATATCAGAAAACAATAAAAGTATGAAAGAAATAAAGAAATTGATAGGTTTGAAAGACACATTTCACAGTTTACAAACATCTAATCTCTGCCGGACTTGCCCATACGAACTATCTTCTTAATTGTTTAGGGATAAAACAAAATATATAATAAATATCAAAACTAATGCTTAATTATCAATAAAATATACGTGTTTTTAAATGAAATAAAAATCCTATGATATAATTTTGATACTTCATTGATAATATCACTTTTTTTAAATACAGGAAAAGTATAGAATGAAAATTACAATTCTATTTTACGATATATGCTTTAGAAAAATAATTAATATCTCTGACACAAATGTGTTGACCATAAAAAAACATTTGAGATCACTCGGGGCAAAGCGCTCCCCCCCCGGCTCACTTTGCCCCTTTGAGGGTAGCATTCGATATGTGCATCATAGAAAATAATTTAAGCAATGAATTACAAAACTCCTAATTCAATGAATAGGTGATATATTTGTGTTTAATTGGTACACTAGAGTTCAAGGTTGAGTTTTGTGTTACTATGAAATATGTGAATTCGGACATATTCTTTCCTTAAAGAAAAATGTCGTTTTTTAAACTTTTTGCAATGGTAAATCTACAACTCACGCTAAAGATGCAAACGTGGCTCACAACGTTTCTGAACGTTTGCTTTCATCAGTTGATAATGACAAACCACGTCATTTGTCGATCGTTAAGGAGAAATAAGGCTTGGTCACTTTGCCCCGACGGCGCGCTTTGCCCTGGTCTCCCCTATATATTAGGCAGGGCATATAAATTTCGAAAACACTATTTTTCATTTTTCTCTACAAAATCCTTTATAAATGATCAACAGCTTTAGATCGAAGTCCTATTTGTTCCTTTGCAGTCAGGCAATCTAATTGAATTTCACTAATATGACCCAATCTGTCTATTTAATTTAACCCTGCCAAATATCGAGATTCAGCACCAATGACGAGACGATCCCGCAAAATGGTTTGGGAATTTTATTACACAAGGACAGTTTGAAATCCTTTGTAAGTAGCCCTGCAGTTATTATCTGGACCTCGACATCAAACCCAAATTACATGATATTTGCACTGGGTTAACAAGTTAGTGAACAAACTTAAGGTACGCAGCTGTATATCCCCGTAGATGAACGTTTAATTAAGTTTTGGTCTGAAGTATCAATATACTTAATGAGACAATACTGAATGGATTGTAAGAGAATCGGATATTAACTTTCTTAACACGTATGTTATCAATTCAATCTCTTCATACAAATACAAAGGATGCACAATAGATAGGGGAGAGCGGGGTCAATTGTAACACGGGGCAATTGTAACAGGGGCGATTACTCCAAAAGTTTGCGTTCAAGCAAAGTCCAACTTATATAACATTAAACCCCTTGCCTTCCTCTTATCAAGCGTTAGGGTGTTGATCAACAGTTTCCCCAGTGGTAGATAAAAATGACAAAAAGTCGACTTTTTACACTTGAAGTATATTGTTCACTAACAATAAGAAATCGTTTGGACGTGTTTTGAGTTACAAAATACTAACTTGATATATCTATATGTGACCCTGACCTATACTGCCAAATCACAATGCAGAAATGTATTTGAAACTTTAAGCGGTTTACTCGTAAAATGTCATGAAATAGAACTACCCCCATTGGGGGCAATTGTAACACCGTGTTTCAACCGTTTGTGAAAATAAGAATCTTGAAACTAAATAAGTGAATTCTAGACGGTTCAATCTTTTCTGGATAGTACTTTCGGTTAAATGAATATCCACAGAATGATTATTACCAAACAAGAGTAAAATTCGAAAATGGAAAATCTATCAAGTTTACCAAAATAAAAAAATAACATTAATTTGATAAATAAAATTGCTGAAATTGAGAATTACGACAAACAATCAAAGTAGCTATTATTGTTACCCCAGTTGATGAAGATGATATGTTTCAACAGTCTAAGACGAAATTCACCTTTGCAAAAAAGTTATTTTAATTTACCCTACGTGTTACAATTGTCCCACCCTACTGTTACAATTGCCCCAACGCTGGGGTCAATTGTAACACTTCGGGTACCCTTATTCAAAAGATCATAACTTAATAACTGCAAGTAAAATAACTCCAAATGACAGTCGGATTAAAAGCCGAGATGTCAACTTACATTGTAGTATCGCTTTATTCATCAACCGAGATACAACCAGCAAATTAGGACAACTAAAGTAAAAAATGTTACAATTGACCCCGCTCTCCCCTACTTTACGACTCACAAGATTTTCCATCCTCGATTATCCAGCGCTTTCGTTCCGATAAATCTACACTACAAGCCCTGGAAAACTTTATGAGGTTTTACCTCGAACCAAATTTTCTCCCTTTGCAATGACTCAGCAAAACGCTTACTTGATTAATCGAGTTGTTAACGCAAGTAGTGTCTGCGTTTCGTTTCTGATTGGATAAACTTGGATGCAAAGGGTGGTCTTTGGTTTGAGGTAAAACCTTGTAAAGTTTTCCAGGGCTTGAAGTGTAGATTTATCGGAACGAAAGCGTTGGATTATCGAGGATGAAGATTTTCTGCCTATTTGAAGACCAATATGCGGATCCATAGACCGTTCCAAACAAGATGTACCTTACAAGGCTTACCTCTAATCATTGAAAATACTATAGTCCAACAGCAGAGAATTCGTTTATCTCTATTGGCATTTACCATACTAGTCATAATTTTTAGTTATTTCCTAAAAACTTTGAAAAACGTAACTTTGCGGCAAAAAAAACCTTTTTTATAAGTATTTGCTAATTGGATGAAGATTCAGATTTGCTCTTTGTGAAAATTTGATACTGGTTTGTTACCGGATGTAGGTCACTGCTTTGTGTATTTTCTGTCCGCTTCCATAAGTTACATACTTCCAAGTTATATCTTCACTTGTTCACACCCAGAGTCTAACACAGTCATCCCAGCGTGTATGCTCCAAAAAGAACCTTAAGATCCAAGAACCGGCAATATCTTGACCCTCCATCTGTCAACCTCTGAAACTCTTTCCCTCTCAATCACTTGAAGCTTTCGCATATTTCAATATGCTTTCTAATCTTGTCATCATTGAAGTATTTCAATTTGTACATAATGTTAATTTCATGTTGCGCCATCTTTTCTTATTACTAAGCCTAGTTTTCAGGCTCGAAAGGACGAGATCGGAAATCTACATTAGTAAGTTGTGCAATCAAATTGTGTCGAGTAGTTTTGTGATTGGATCATGGCAACAGACTCAATTGCAAGAACCCCCAGTTCCAAACAAATCTGTATTTCATTTGCTGAAATTGTTCAAAAGGTTTGTGTTGCAATGTTTTTCCGAAAGGGGAAGCTACCGTAAAACCGTGAAGTAGCCTTATTCCAACAGAGGTTTTATGATTTGAGCTACTTTGTTTTAGGAGAGAAATGAGTGAAGATCAGATGCCATGATGTGGGCATCAACGTTTTACTAGCAAACGTAAAGACCGCTTCATCAACAGGGGTTCGAGTCTCGGAGTGGAAAATGTGATAAAAAATAAATTCCACATTATTGCACTCATATATCATTTTCATATGTTAAGATAAACCTACATTTCAAATTTGAACGAAATCGGCCAAGAAATAAAGATTTTAGCGAAGAACATAGAAAACACAAGGGGGACACTTCAGTCGCTAGAACCTGATCGAAAACAGAACACATGGACTTTTTTAACTTGCGTTGCATTTAATACTACATTTTATCCCAAAACAATGCATAGGAATCGTAGATCAATCTTTATACTTGCTGAACATCACACCCAATTTTTCGAATTACACTTTTGACCACTGACTCTCGCATTAACAACACCCCTAAGGACAAATGCCTGGCCGACTGCGGGAAAACATCGGCAATGTCCGTAATTCTTACACGCTGCCGTGAAAGTAATCGAAAATAGATAACGACTCTCATTGGTAAATTTCCACGTGCGCTCGTGTGCCATTTCAAATTGCTTTGCAACTGTTGCCAACACCTGCGATTTCGGTTTCAATTTAACATTTACTCGCTATCAATCGAGTATAACATGTCTCTGATTTTCAAACACATGAGGTTTATCTCCTTATTCTACCATGAATGTGATGAATACTAGATTCTGATTGGTTCTCCTGGAAATTCAAACATGATCAATTTTGGACTGAATGTCCTCTGATTTTGAGGCCGCTTCACCGCGCATTGATACACCCGTCTAGCAATTTCAGAGCTGGTATTCTGCTGTTTACTGAGATTAAAACTTTTAAAAAGTTTTTTACATGTTTTATTTTCATCTGTTTACGGGGGATGACCTAATGGTGTGAGGTAGATAAAGTATTTTAACAAGACAAGAAGGTTTAGGTGGTCAATCAGCGCCACACGCAGGGGCTTCCTTTGATTACGGCAACAATACAAATGACGTCATTTACGAGTGCTTATGACGTCATAATCAGTGACAACGTCAAAGTGGTTTTCTGTTAGAATCATCTATTTGATTGATAGGGATGTCTCAGTCTTTATCATACAATGGATAGTGTTCTCGGCATAATAAAGCCAACGGATATTTTCGATATCCGTTGGGCGTGGCTAAGGGTCATATACGGATACCGATGCAAATTTCAAAGGTCAAGGTCGGAACTTCTTTCGAAAATTCCGATGACGTCACAAGCGTTAACATTTTGAACGCCTTTAGTAACGGAGAGACTCCGAGAGAGGCATTACAATATGAATGATACATTGCGTAAACATTAATCTAAGAAATAACAACAAAACTATATGGGTCTTTAGTCATATGTACGACTTAGCAGTGCTAAAACACTGTCATCACGATTTGAATGAAACCGACCGAACAATTTTACTCACAGGTACCAAAGGCTGTTCAAGTCTCATGTTCAAACACGACATTTACCCATCTTCGGTGTTCTTTACTTTATGTAGTTTAGTTTGGATTCGGAAATCCACATACTATCATCTAGTTTAGCTCTCCGGCCATCAATGTTCGTTCAATCGCTGTCTCAACGCAAGCTGCCATTGTCACGTAGGCGAAGGGAAGCAACTCTTGCCCCTTGGTGAGATTGAAGAACGTCAGTTCGATCCCGCCAAAGACCATTTAAAATGTGTCTAATTTTTAAAATCATCGTATTTTATAGATTTGTAATATTTCAAAACTTTGGAGTCGTGACAAAATAACTCAAACGGCAATAAAAGGCATATATAAGGAGGAATTATATTTTGTCAATTCACCGTCAGAGTCATTGCTCTAATCATTTGCATATATCAATGCGCGAATCTTAAAACAATTTCAACTATGATAGTATTATCAGGCATTTTTTCGAATTAAATTTTAAAATGACATTGTATGATAAAGAAGTTATCATGCTCGTGTGTTTTGGGATCGTAAATATCCTGCATTAGGAATAAACACTATGTATTTAGCTCGCCAAGGCTCGCAAAATACAATGTTTATTCCTAATGCAGGATATTTACGATCCCAAAACACACTCGCATGATAACCTCTATATATTGTCAACAAGTAATTGAATCACACTTTTAACTCCACTCAATGAGATAAAAATGATATTCGACAAAACACAATGAAATAGTCTCTATATCTTAAATTGTAAAATAAAGGTAAACGATGTTTGGTCTTTTATCACATTTTCTGCTGTTCTGTGTCTCAAACTTCATTAGAGATGATCCAAGATGGAACAAAACATATGATCGGCTAAATTAACATACCCGTTTCCTATTGGCATACACGGAAACAGCTTTCATTCATACATTATTGAAGGAATATGGGAAAGATTAGGGAAGTTTACCTAATCTAAGTAATTGACTGTTTTTACTGTCAGACAAAATATCAAAATGTAAGTCTTGATCAGTTACCAACATAGTTTCCGAGTTGTTTCGGGAAATACACGGACAGTGTATGAGGCCGTCCATCCAGGTCCTGTTCCTTACTGGTTTACCCATGAAAACCAATCAGCTTCCCCTAGCATGAATGACAAACTCTCTATTGTTTGGATTTTGAAATACGTGCTTGTTTTCAAAATGTTTTGCACGACCATGAACACTCATCTTCCATAGATGTGTTTCTTTATGTGATATTTTCATTATTTGTAAGACCAGAAAAAGAAGCTTGTCACTTTAATTAAAAGCATTCCCTTTTTCATATCCATGGAATAGATCCACAACACAACTATGAAATATTTACTTGAAAATAACAGATACAAACATGATTAACTGTTTAAGCAGAATAAGAATAAACGCAAGCAAAAATACATCCATACAAATAACCAAAATATTATTCATAAAAAGTGTTGGAACTTTAATTAGTCTTTCAAGAGAAAGAAGTTGGCAAAATAAGATCACGAGGACAAATCTTCAACTTTATAGCTAGAAGATCAATTTAATTTTTTCATCTTTCCAATTATAAATAAGTATAACATCAACTAAAATATTAAACATACTGTAGCAGTAAGTACAATAGTTCCCGCCATTCTTAAGAATGATGCACAGTCTGAACAAGTTAAAATGTTTGGACAATATACGAAACGTTATGTACAGCTGCATACTTACAGTCAGTTCGTTGCAAATTCTAGTGCAAGTAACATGTTATTTCGAATACTTTAAAGAGGCAAGAGCAGGGTTTTTTGACAATTTTGATATTTTCAATTTCACTGATAATTGTAAGTTAATGCTAAATGTATTACTTTGATAGTGTCAAAAATCTTATTACACAAGTCAATCATCCATAGTCAGAGGACAAAGTATGAAGATTCACATAAAATCCATTGGCAGCCATTTTTGTGAGAACACCTTAAATTCATTTTGTGTAAGAAAGGGAATGGCATGGCTTAACTTTACATCATATATTTGATTTATTGCTGCTTCATGTAGTTTTTATACATTGTCTTTAGATTGGAACCATTTATTTTCATTTTTCTGACATCACCTATTCCCCCTAAAAGTGTGGTACTGCTCCTTAGAATATTACCCCATCTGTCTGTTTAATCATGCCAAATTAAAAACTAATGCACCACAGACCAGACGATCAAAAACTATGGTTTAAGAATGTTATTTTACACAATGAATTGGCGATCTTTTTTCAGTGCTGCTTGGGATATTTAATTAACGTCTAAACAAAACCCAAATTACATTATATTTGCACTAGCAAGTGAACAAACTTAACGTACGCAGCCGTAATTATTTCGATCAGTAGCAATATGTAGTCGGTGCTCAGTTTTCGTTATCATGTAAGCATGATCTGATAACAGTGGCACATTTCTGGAAGTCAATATCAAGGACTGATCAAACGTTTTTGCAAGGCTATTGTATAATTAAAAAGGCAAATAATACAAATTGTAATCCAAAACATGTTATTTGATGTTATTTTTTTGCATGTTAAGTAGACCGATTGTCAGCCTATAAAGGAAAAATCAGATACACTCCAAGTCAAGGGCCATAAATCTTAGAGGATTAACAGATTCAAATTCTAAAATACAAACATTGACACATTTCCAAAACATATGCATATTTCCAGAAAGATTGATCCAAAAACGTTTTAAGAGTTGATTTCCATCAGTACATCAAACATTTATATAATAATCTTTACAAAAGCATAGACAATTAAAAAAAATACTCAAATAATTCAGTGTACCATCGTCGAGATATATATGTAAATAAACAAATATTATTTCCCTATCTAATATAAAAAAAAATCTTTTGTTTATAAATATATTTTTTTTTTAACCAAATGGTTACACTACTTATGCAGGCTGTACTACAATATACATTACAAAAAGATACAAAATCCAGATAACATAAAAAAACAGACATAAGCTTCTAAAATAAAACTAAAGCTACCCAAAAAAACGAAAAAAGAAAGGTTTTCAATCCTTTAAACCTACACATAGAGAATATGAGCCTGATTTTAAAGATAAACAATAAATCTTATACCTGTAAAATTTGTCGAGTTAAGTTCAAAATTTGAAGGCAGCTTCCTTGAAAATCACCAATGTCCATAATAAGAAAGTAATAAGTAAGTTATTTGTGTTGGACCATAATAGATTTGTTCTATTAAGAACATTACACTCAGGTTAAATGACACCAAAATATAAAGGAGATATTGTGACTTTGATTTCCAAATTCCAACGTATTTAAACAGAACGAAACCAAAACATGTGGCACAATGGTGCGTTCTTAGGAGGGAAATCTTGAATATCGTATCAGTATTGTTTCCTACGAGTGTAAAATAACTTGTGTAAGAACGCGCGGACACGTTCAACAGTGTCCTATTGTAACATCCACGTCAACGACCATGCCTAGATTGTCACAAGAACAGAGAGAACTAGCCCTTGGCATGGTCCAGTCTACCGCGACCCTAAACCACGTTGGAAGAAATCTCAAGTGTAGCCACATCACAATTCCAGAAGAACACGTTTCTGGTACAAAGGTTGAAAGGTGGGCGGATTGACGAATGTCAGACCTCGGGTAAAGACCCCTGATAGAGAAAAATACTTGCGTGGTTTACATCGGTGATATAGCCTATGGTTTCTGACAGTGACGTCACCAGTAGACACTGCACCGTCCCACAACAACAGTCAAAGAACACTTTGTGCCTTTTGTGCCTAAGAGGGGTACCTTTCATTGGCCCAGGACACTGTCTGGCAGGACAACTCCCATGATATACGGCACGACAAGTCCGAGGTTTTCTCAAAGATACGTGACAGTATTCTGAAATTCAGATTTATAATTTTCTGTCAGATTTTGTAAAATTTTCTATGGAAAATAGAGATACTCTTCCGTGCAAGCCATTCAGTGAACGTCCGCGATGACAACAGCGATAAGAGTTCAGTGAAATGAGGATATGAACTTATATAATCATAACGATAAATGAATTTGATTCAGGTACATTTGTCGAGAACCATATAACGTTTGAGTAGACGATTAAAGGGATTTTTTTTATCTTACTTTAAGACTTCAGGCAATTAATATTTGGTAGAAACTATTTACACATGTTCACAATGCTAGGAGTATTTTTTTTTATTGTCATCTACCACACAACAGATATAAAGACGTTTTGTTAGAATAAAACATATACAAAATGTCAATATATCAAATCAAATATCAAATCTTGTCAAAGCGTTATATGTGATCCTCCACTAATTCTTATCTCAAACTACCTTATTCCGTCAATGAACACAAGATATCCTGCGAAATGTACATAGCTGAATAATTTCTTCGATATATCTCCTCTTTATCATATCATCCATTTTGTAAAAGCTATCAAAGAGTCGCCGAGGTGAAGGACGGCCGAGGCTGTCTGGGTTCAATCGTTTATTGATGACGTGGGGCTCGTGATCAGCAGACCAGTATCATGCCGCCCTGTAACAGTGGAGTGAAAGAATATAGCATTTGACAAACATTTAATTTAAGTAAATACAGCACAATGTCATTTGAAAACATAACATTTCATTGAATACATAACAATGTCATTTAGAAACATAACATTTCATTGAATACTCTTTCATACATGGAGTGGCATTAAAACTGCCTTATGTTTGAATTGCAAATTATACAACTCCCAATTATAAAATATCACAAAATTACACTAATTGACAATACATACAGCATTAAAACCCAAATGTAATAAAGTATAGCACACTATTACAAAATCTGCGCTCACTTACATGTATGTGGGATACAGCAGTTCCGAACAAATGGCGAAGCAGCCCATCTCAGCATACATTCCAAATAATGTCTGCAGTGCATAAACAGTATCATCAATCATTCATTCTGACACAAGCCATACTGAGCATGTTGTGTAAATTATTATTATAAGTATATAAGCTATAAGTTGTAGTTGTAAAACATTATTAACTGTTGGAAGTAAATGTAATTATGGAAGGATATTATTAACTATTATAAATTTTGAGATAAAGTATATAATCAAGTTTATAAATTAATACTTTAACTGCACCAACAAGCATTGTGGAGTTGTCATGTTAAACAATAATGGCTCACCTGTGTCAATCTTTGTCCCGATGTGAATTGAGTATCACATGCACCAGTGCAGAGTTAGAGACAACTGTTCCCCAATCAACCAATCAGATACTCAGATAACCGATCATGTGAGAAACAACTTACTAGTGACACCACTGTGACCCACGACCTCTGACACTACCTTGACCTTAGACCTCTGGTAGGGAGTTTTGACCTTATCAAGCCAATACTGACATTCTCTATGCAATATGAAAACTTCTTACCGCGCCTTAAACATCAACATAATTGATGAATTCCACACCATAAATAAAATATAAAATACAACAACAAACATGTTAAGTAAGGGGAACTCCATACAACCACAATAGGTTATTTTTGCAAGACGGCATATAAACATCTATAGGATATTGCTAATTGAGCTTCATAGCATTGAAGAAATGTTGAAATAAACCTGTGTATACAAATCACATAGAAGTAAATTTAAAAATAAATGAAAAAGAGAAAATTTTTACAAAAATGTCTAACTAGAAATATGTGCGTTGTGATGCCCCTTAATGTCCCCGATCCCTTCTTTTAATCAATTCTCACCATCTTACCCTTGAAGAAATACAAATATATGGGTTTACAAATTCTTTATTGCAAAGAGATACGACGTTCGTAGTATAACACCGTTTTCAACATTAGCCTTATTTGCCAATGATGCATGAGACATTCCACAATAAAGAAAAGAGTCGCCTTAGGAGTAAAGGGATTTATCAATTTATGGAACATTCTAAGTCTCATAAAATTATACTGAAAGATTTTTTTAGATAGATCGAGTTTGGAACATAACTCTACCCCAGAATGCACTTCGATCAAGAAATAAATTCAGAATAACCAAGAGGCACCACTCCATCACTTTCCATGTTTTGAAAAAAAATATTTCACTGTTTTTTAGAAAAGGCTCAGAAACGGACCCTACCCCGTATACACTAAGTTCACATTGTTTCCATGAGAAGAAGAAAATAAAAGAATCAGAATAACTAAAATAACAAAAAGCACTACTCCACCACTAGATCTAACCCAGACATGTACCAAATTTCTTGTAAGTAATATTTAACTTTTTTTTAGATATAACCTGAAAACGAAAACATTGCGATACCGCAGAACCAAAGAACAACAGCAGAACCAAAGAACAACGGAACCAATGACAGAGAAAAAAACCATTATGTCTCCTGCAAAGATCTTGAGAAGGTCAGTAATAAGACACAGAGTTGTCTATATACCTGTCATCTTGAATAATTGAAAGATTACCATGACTGTGAATTCTAAGTATCTCTCGTTTCTGACGTCATAAATTGTTAACGTCTACAAATTGTTCCACAATGCAATTGTTTTTTTTAAATAAATAGATAAAACAAAGAAGTTGGAACCAAAGAGGCACATCTAACATGCTCAATGATCCATATAGTTTTTCTTGTTGTCTTACAATTTCATAGAAATTGCCAAACATATTTAATCCTTAGGAGATTAAACCCAAAAAAGGCACATCTACTCATTTATCTATGAGTGATCCATTTTCCAAGTTTCTTTAAGCTCGGTCAATATTGTTTTTAGTTGTACTCCGTAAAACAATATTTGACGTTACATTTCCATTGAAACTGCCAAAAATTATAACCCAAAGAAGTAGAAACCTCCAGAAGACACATCTACACATAAAGATTGATCCATATACTGAGTTTCGTTGAACTAGCTCTTATAGGGTTTGAGTTTTGATCCGAAACGAAATTCTAAGATACGTTTCCATGGAAACCACTTAAATAGTTAATTTAAAAAAAGTTGAAATCTCCAAAAGCACATCTCGCTAATGATTGATCGAATCAAATTTGGTGACCACTTTAATCACTGAGATACAGTAGAAACTTTACACATTAGTTGGTTTTATCATTTGAATAATTTTTTAAAAAAATTTGCAAAGTTTCTGACCCTGTACTTATAAAAACTTATAGATACTGGAGATAAATATTCATTCAAATATTACTCTAAATGGTTTTCATATTTTTTTACAAAACTTTTTTTATGAAAATAATTTTCGATTTTTAAAAATAATACAATACACTACTGATTTTGGACATATAAGACATATTCTTCGTTAAAATCAATTAATGGGCATTATTCTTCATATGTTTACATAATTTTAACATAGTTGGGGTCATGTTGTTTCAAATTGAGATTTTAACCCCTTTCTACATTAAACAAAGATATTTTCATTAAGCAGAAACCAGACACAATACAATCCGTTTGAACTACTACAAATATGTTTCATTGTGATCGATCGATAATCAAATACATCTTATAACTTAAAGAATTTTAATAAATCGAAAAAATGTGCAAAGTTTCTTTTGTACCCCAGTTAAGTGTAGAGTTTTAGAAATTTAGAGCTCTGGAAAAGATTGTACCACCGACACCGACCAATTTAACCAATGTTGAAATAAACAGTGCAGGTGATTGGCCTAAAGACACCCCCGAGTTGGTCTTTATGTCTTCACCATTGCTGGAATCTGGAAAAAATTATCAACGTATCTAACATAAGTTTCTGAGCATTTATCAAATTTGTTAAATTGACAATTTGACAATCGTTTTCAATTGTGGGCTTTTCATTGTTGTATTCATAAGCAATTTTCTCAGTTTGGAAAGTATTACTTCTCGTCGAGCAAATATTTATTAAATTTCATCAATATATCCTGTAACGTTTTGAATAATGTTTAACTTTAGCCAGTTTTACAGTGTTCATACAGGTGACGTCATTGCTTGACAGTTGATCAAGCTTATCAGGTTAATAGCTCATCACCCCATTATTGTCACGCCACGAGTGCAATAAACGTAACGGAGATTGCACGAGGAGGGATTTGTAAAATATAATCAAAGAGCTCCGAAGGGATTGATTCAAGTTATTTTTGTTTTTACTCTGTAAAATGGGATCTCTGGTTCGGCTCTTGGTATTATATGCAAACATTTATCAGATGTTACTCTTTGCATCATTGATAGATAAATAAAGTGAAAGTGTGAGAAAATTAAGAGATTTAAATTGAGAAAGATATTAGTCATATGTTTTATTTATCTTTTATTCGTGGAAAAATAAACTAATGCATTGACTGTTCAAAGCTTTTTAAAGACCATTTCCATGGAATTATTTTTGAATAGATGTAACAGACTTGATGATAAGATGGTTTTATTCAATGTTCCTTTATATCACTAATCATAGTTACATAAATTAATTAGTCATTCTTAGAACGAATTGAAAATTTTCATAAAGCATAGCACACCTTAATATCTTTGTGCCACAAGAGGCCGATATCGTAAATAAAATGTAGGTAAAATGTAGTCAGACATGTTGCAGATCTCCAATTGTTTATGATTTGAGGTCGAAATTTTCGTTTCAAATCGGTGACATTTCATACGAAACACACATACATCTCAGTTATACATTCTCCACAAAACCTGGGTAATCTTCACCACATATCACCCTTCAAATACCTTTGATATCTCTTTAAATTCCCAAATCGACCACAAAAACCTTTATCCTGCACCCAATAATTGATATGTAAAGCGGATATATTTTAGTATTGGCAACAACTACTCTACCTAACCACTCGGGATACATTGAATGCAGCATGGACAAACAGGTACCTCGTTGTTCTACACGTTCTAGACATGTTCCTACCTATCTCATATACTATTTTACAAATTTTTTATTTTTTCAATATTTTACCTGCCAAAATGCGAGCTATGAGTGACCCTGTCATTTACCATTTTCCTGAAGGTGACCGAGAAAGAAGATCAGTGAGTGACAGACTGTTAGGCAACATTTTTGATGACAGAATTTCTCACCATCGTCCCAGCAGACAAGGGAAGAGCTGACGTCATCATGGACACAACTGCCTTCATCCCCATGACGAACAACATCCCCAACAACCCATCTAACTACAAGGAACTGAAGAAAGATTCCACCCACCGCCTTCAACAAGACCATAAAAACCTCCTGAAAGAACTCCTTGACAAGAATCAGATAATCCAAGCTCTCCACAAGCAGTTAGCAGTTCCCCATCCCCGATCTCTACATGCCCATGTAACTATTATAGACCACAAAGATCCAGTCAAAGCCCGCCTGTTAGTCTGCTCTGAACCAGTATCCCTCCGAATGAGTTAACCCCACCATTAACTCAACTCAAGAGAAATCTGCACAAAGGAATCTCTCATCTATAGCAGTGTTAAACAATGAAACAGGCATGGTACCTCCAAACACCTAACGTCAAACGATCTAGAAGCATGAGAAATTCAGGAATTGCCTCTACTGCAACAATAATTACAACAATTTCCTCAATACATGTCCGAAGTTCTCGACCATGCCCAGTGCTGAAAAGAGAGCCTTGATCAAGAAAGGCTAAATATGTAACAAGAGTGCAAGAATAATATTCCACAAGCCAGAAGATTGTACCTTGAGGAAACCTTGTCATGAGTGTGATGGCCTGCACTTCACTGCACTGCATGAGTTTGTCAAGAAAAAAGCAGACAAATGTTACACAGTCAAAGCTGAAATAACCGAAACAGTCTTTGCTGACCATCCATTTAAGTTCGAGAAGTAAAGGTTCTTCCAAATGGACCAAAGGGTGTAATGGAACCTTTATTATTAGTTTTCTACAGCTGCAAACCAAAAGTTGGTTCACCTGCTTGTGATCGTAGTGCAAATATCATGTAAATTGGGTTTCGTTTTGACTTTCATAAATATAACTTTATGAACAATTACAGAAGATCATCAATAGTCCATGTGTAAAATAACCATTCCCAAACCATATTTCGGGATCGCCGTGTCACTGGTGCTGAATGTCAATATTTGGCATTGTTAAAGAGACAGATGGAATCATATTTGTGAAATTCAAATTTTCTTAAATTTCGATTAAAATCATCCATGTTAACTTTGTAGGGAAATCAGCACAGTTACGTTGCGTTAGCGAAAAGGATCACATAGGAATAAGATGAAAAGCTTTTGATCACTTATGAAGAAATTTTGTAGAGCAAAATGGAAATCAGTGTTTTTGAAATTTTGACCCCTGGTCACTTCAATGACCTGCCCAATTTGTAACATCTATCTGCTATGTATGACATACGAATATGTCAACCGAAACTGAATCTTAACTTATGCAGTGAAATTTCATCATAATAGGGTTTGTTTTCACAATGATATGATGTCTCCAAGTCGCTACAAATTACATGATATTTGCACTAGAATACAAAGGTAAGTGAACAAACTTAAGGTACACAGCAAGCTGTGCAACAAGTTCCCCTGACAAAGTATTGTTGACAACTATCCAAAGTGACCGGTTTTGGTGCACAAGACAGAGTGATGACCTACAAATCTCCTCCATTGTTTGTCCACACCAGAAATACACTATCACCTGAGTATTCTGAATATTCTCAATTAGAGAGCTCCAGTCCAGATATCCTCACCTACAGGATTTGCCTTTACCTACCATTACCCAGGCTCGTCCTATGATATTGATTGGATCGGACTACGCTGACCTTAACCTACCTCAGAATCCAGCTGTTTCCAGCACTGATTGAAGCTCAGAAACAAATCTCACGTCAATTGAATGGACCTTACAGGGACCAACTAAGGATCTATCACGCCAGAGTGAGATCCATTCCTACCTTACCTGGTATGGGTCATAACCCAAGACAGACCTTTCCTGCGTTTCATATGGCGATACATCAAGACCCCCTGACGCATATGAATGGCAAGTTCTTCCCTTTGAGACAACCAGTAGTCCTTGCCCTTCAGCAACAATTGACAACACAGAGGCTGACAGTGAGCTGAGACAGACAGTGAAACAGTCATTCTATGTTGACAATTGGCTAGTTAGTAAACCTTTTGAAATTCTCTTCAAAACCAATCTTTACTCTAAATGGTATACCCATGGCAGAGACTTCGTAGTCGGGTGATTGCTGATCAGTTCTGGTCGTACTACCACCTACCTGACTAACAGCTGAGACGAAAGTGGACCCGTGAGACTGATGAACTTACCCTTGGCGACATATTACTGGTCGGGAATCATGGATCGAGCTCAGTGGCCAGTCGAAAGAGTGACTGAGACATTCCCCAGCGGTGATGAGTCAGAGTGGCTCATGTAGGTGTCTGACGGAAGCAGTACGAGAGACCTGTGCAACTACCTGCACTGATTGACTTATATCATTCATGGATTGAGTACAAATTAACTCCATTAATTTGGGGGCAGCTGTACTGGATGAATTTCTGATTTTCCCTATGACCTGTTTAAGTTTTCATTAAATCTTTTACTGTTTCACATTTTTGCATTCCATAATCGCATTTTTGCTCCACTATCCTAATTTCCGTACCCCAATCCCTATTTTTTTCCTACCAAACATGTCAACCTCTGACATTGATATATTGGTACAAATGAATAAATGTAAAAATTTAAAAATATATAATTATGAATTTTGTCATTATCTTAAATTTTATTTTTAAATGAATCACGTTAGATCTTGACCTCATTTTCAATATCAAATGTAAGTTTCCATTTATTGATTCTACTGTGTGATGTCAAGAGGCTTAGCTGTCACAAACCGATAGGGCAAACAAAAAGTTGTACATACCAAAATAAATTATATCCATAGTCATCACTTGAGTTGAAAATGGTTTGACATGATTTAAATTCGCCTTTTAAATTTATCGCGCCATTATTGATGATGAATTATTTATATCGTACGCCTGCTTGTAACGGATCGCTTGAGAGGTATTGCAACTTTCACCCCAGAGGTTTTTGCAGTTGAGTTGCGAATTTTAAGAGATTATAAAGTATTTAGAAGGGTGACATGGGGCGGAAATTACCCAGGTTTTGAGGAGAAATAGATAACTGAGAGGCACATGTGTTTTGTATGGAATGTCACCAATTTGAGGCCATACTTTCGACGTCCATTGGTCGAGATCGACAACATGGTTGTGTATATTCTTTCGCTTTATTTTAAAGAGGGGGTGAGTCTGTCTTACCCACCGTTTACCTAAAATTTATGAATAATATCGGTTTCCGTGCCCTGTGCCCTCCTACCACAATTACCTAGTCAAATGACTAAAAGTTCACAGGAAATTCACCACTGTGAACCATGAACTGAAGAACGTTGACATATGACAGGTCATTTTACATTTTGCAATTAAAGTATGGAATGAATTAAATTCTGATATAGATAAATAACCTGGTTTTTAAAATACGCTTGCAGGCAACTTTTATATTCAATCTTAATTATTATTTTTCAACAGTATGTCAAATTATTCACTGATGCTCTGGTGTGGTTATTTCAATGCCGATAACTTTGTTAGACATATCATCATCTCCGCGTCAAATGTGGTCAGCAAAGATGATGTGTACTGTTTTCCACAAATCATACAATACCGATATCATTATTCTATTTTCAAGGGTTTGGTAAAACATTTTACTATGAACGGGGAAGTATATTGCTAAATATTGTTGTTGTCATATCACTAAAGCATAAATTGGGATTGTATTAAATAAAATCTATATTTTTGAACGATGTAAATGCATGTATCACAAACAATGGAAAATAAAAAAATCTATTATTTAACGTACATGTACTATACCGTCTCCGACTCACCATAGCCCATTGATTGCCTATCAATTATCTCTCGACCCAAAACACAGAAAAAAACAATACGGGAGTTACCTGCTCATCCCCGCTGCGCCACCTATGGTCACTTGACCTGAACCTCTTTCCAACTTCCTGTCGCTCAGTGATCGGTTGTGTCTCTGAGCGCTCTCGAAGTTATCTTGCCTTGAACTTGTATTAAAGTTGTTCTCCTTATTTTCTCGTTCCCTTATAATTGGAAGTAGGGATTCGTTCTCCTTACTCCTGGTTTCCTTCCAAATTGTGTATTTGGAGGTTAGTTGTTGGTTTCTGCCTGTGGGACAGGCAGGTTATTCAGTATTGCGCTACCCTGGTTGGGTCGTGCTGCTTGAGTTGCACGTGCTTGCTCGTGCTTCTCGGCTTGTAGGTCTCGCCTCCGGGTGCCTGACCTTTGACCCCTGGTTCGGGGGTGGGACGTGTGCAGGCAGCGTGCAGCTTGCCGTCCGCTCCGCTGGGGGTTCCTCTTTGCTTCGCTTCGCTCCGCTTTGGTACACCTGGCGAGTGACGGACTGGAGTCATTTTCATTACAGAGTCGGGGGTATTCAGACGTGTCTCGCTCCCCGATTGTGTTGTTGAGCTGTTTAACTGGTTCAGGACTTCCTGACTGAACTCTTTTCCCTTCTTATTTGTATGTGTGCCTTTCCTACGGGTATTTAATCCTTCTGGGTTAAATACTGTACTTTGGAAGGTGTTCTGTTGACACAGCTGTGTCAACGTTAGGCAGGTTTGCTGTTCGTGGTGTCGATTTCGGTCGTGCTGCGCATGCTTTGATTTACATTAAGTTTCTTATGCATTGGCATTGTACTTTTATCTGTATGAATAGTCTCTCTTAACCCTAGTTGAGGGTGGCTCATGTGTATGTATGTTTTATTTATATGTTTTATTGTACAGGTATATATGAGGTGAGACCGTATAATAACCTGTCGGTCTGTCTGTCTGCAGGGGCAGGGACGGCCCGTCGCTCGGATCCCTCGTTGACTGGGGCAAGCGCTTTCCTAGCGTCTACTATCGAGTAGGCGCTTGATCGGACGTGCGCTTGGGCGCCTCCTCGCGCTCGTGTCTCTTACTCTTAACTCAGGGGAGCTTCCCTCTATGGGAAGCGCCTGAGGGGGGAGGTGATTGACGCGGGTGGCTTGGTAGTGCGCTTGACGCTCGGGCTCATGGATTAGGGTAGCGCCACATGCTTTGCGCGTGGCTGTGCGCTTCCTAGCGTCTACTATCGAGTAGGTGCTTCCTTGGACGTGGAAGGTGAGGCTATTTCCTGACTATTATTGTAAATATCCTTCTGTAGATAAGTTTATATCATTAATGTCATGTGAGCATTAAGCTCTTCATTGTTGTTATGCAACTAATGCCCTTTTTACATGCGCACTTTACTCCTGAGAGTATAATTACTCCTAGGAGTATTTTTGCTCCTAGGAGTAAAAGTATATTTACTTTACGTTCCATTGGAATTTAAGGACCCTTAAGTATATCATGATTTGCTTACAGTAGAAATATATTTTTTCATAGAAAACTCAATGTGTATAATGGAAATCTTGAGGCAGAGAAGCATTTAACACAATTTTACCATAGATTTTGTTTGGTCAATCAACTTCTCGTGTAAAAGGAGTGAACGCAGCTGGTTTTCGGCTTTAAAAGAATGACACCAACATAAAAACACCACATTTCCTTCATTAGGAAACATGCTCTCGACAAGTTAAAAAGAATAATCTTGAATGTAAGTTATTATTGATGAAAACACAATAGTAGTGTTTAAAAACTATATAAATGCAAGTCATTTACCTCAACCTAGTCATTCAACTATGCTAATACTATAGAAAATGACAGGATACTCACAGGAGTAAAAGTAAATATACTTTTACTTTACCTCTAGGGGTGGAGTATTTAACTCCTAGGAGTAAATATACTCCTGAAAGTAAATCTGTTTTGGGCTGTTTACATGGCACGTTTACTCCCTGTAAGTATATTTAATCCTAGGAGTAAATATACTCCTAGGAGTAAACGTGCGCATGTAAAAAGGGCTTTAGTCAAACCTGTCTACGTATGCTCCCATACACCAATCTGTATATTTGTATTGTTTCTCTATGTCACTTTTTGGGTTCCTCATGAGAATTAACCATTCTTTCACTCACTCTCCGTGTCGTCCTGGGAATTGCGTCTGACGCTGATTTGTTAGCTTGAAGCTGATTGGTTGGCGTGTCGCTCACGCTTAACTCAGGGGAGCGTCCCTCTGGGGAGTGCCTGAGTAGAGAGGTGACACTGGACAAAATACCCTAATTTAATGAGGTATACTGATCAGTATACCCCGAATATACAAAATAGTATACCTCAGTATACTTAGGATTTCCAAAAATTTCCTGGTCAGTATACTCCGAATTTCCAAAACCAGTATACTCTTGTATATTTTTGTATACTCTTGTATATTTTTGTATACTCTTGTATATTGTTGTTTACTCTTGTATATTGTTGTTTACTCTTGTATATTGTTGTTTACTCTTGTATATTGTTGTTTACTATTGTATATTATTGTTTATTTTTTTATACTCTTGTATATTTGTGTATATGTATGTAAGTTTTGTGTTGTCTCAACATTTAAATGTATCAAAAGAAAAGAATATCACCTATTGATGGTTTTTCGACGCTACAGGCATGCAGGAGACAACTGCTATCTCTGATGACTGAATTAGTCTTATAAAGTCTGATATCTTGTAGAATGTTCTTAATTCTCGCAAGATTTAAAATATGTTTATTTTTTAGGTGTCATTTTGATAATTATTTCAAAAGAATAACACTGTGTTTTATGAATGCGAATGACTGATTAAGTTTTGTAAAGTCTGATATATTGTAGAATGTTCTTAATTCTCGCAAGATATGATAATAATTTCAAAAGAATATCACTGTTTTATGAATGCTTCGTCCAATCTGATGAATACTTGGCGAACCAAAATAACACTTAACTAACAATACAATAATAATAATATGTATGGTTTTCCAACGCAACAGGGATGCAAAAGAGAAATTCTATCTCCTTGATGATTAGTCTTAAAAAGTGTGTTATCCTGTTCCTAATTCTCGCATGATTTGAAATAAATAACAGTGATTGTATGGAAACTATCGTAATATGTCAGCGTTCACTTATTTTTGTCTATTTCAGTTTACATGCTTCTACTCTAGCGCATAGCTTGTTTACCATACCAGATAAATAAGTTTTAAAATGTTTAAACAAAATATACATTGTATTTCTTAATTTTTTTGTTATGAAAGGGACACAGTATTGTTATGTTATTGACATAGTTAACAATTTAACAAATTTAGATTTCAAACAAATGAAATACATGGCAACCATATACACAAACTACATGATATCAAATTCCCAAGTTTGCCAAAAGATAGGCTGCAAAAAGTATGGGAAACTAACCTTCTCCGAATATGAGTATCTATGTCCCATCAAATTAAAGCACATTAATCCATCACTGATCACTGATCAGATTTTGACCTCTGTCTTCAAAGGTCATTTCAACACTGATTCAGTCAGGTACAAAGGTCATAGCAGATGTTTAGCTAAAATCATCTCATTGGTTCTTTCTTAACCACTAGGATTTCAATAATCAGATACTTTATCATATTGTTATAAGAGAGACTCACGTGACTAGCAATAGCTTGAGTATGCCCACCTGTTATGTAAGTCTGAATACACAGCAGGTGCCAATCTGTAATGTATTGTCTACTTGACAGCAGGGGCTAACGAGGGCTGATTGTTTCAATAACAGCTTCAAATTAACGGCTAACTTGCTTGATGTTGAACACACTGACAAATGCAAAATTGAAGAATTGTAATTGAAATTAATTGTAAAAGGCATCCATGAAAACAACCCATAAAGTTATCAACTTTTCAGAAACCAAAAAAGAAACAATAAAAGACATGCCATTGTATTGGTGAGGTATTCAGAAAAGCAAAGCTTTGCTTGTTTACCAAACCAAATTCATTTTCATGAATAAAAATATGTTTAAACCATTTGAAAGAAATGTTAAGGGATCAAATTCAACTGGCTGCACAGATGGTAAAAGAGAATTAGTTGATTTTTGAGTATAAGCCTTAGTTGTATATTTTCAAAATCATTATTGCCTCTGTATATTATATGTGTACTGATCTGTCCTTGTGTGTGGTACTATGATTTAACTGTATTTTGTTAGGGGGCGGCATTATTAAAAGCATTATTTGCTTGTTTGGCAATCCTTTTTCTTTTTTGAAATAATATATGTTTAAATGTACAGCTAACTTTGTTGGATAAACTTGCATTTAGTAAGAACGTTCTATAACTGTAGCTTAACACATTCATCTTATGGCCATTGGTGTCCTTGTGAAAAAGACAATATCTGTAAAGTAATTAATTTGCAAAATATTTATCTGAGTCAATTCTTATGGATTTCTTTACGTTTATCATATCAAATATATCATGCCTAACACATTAAATCTATCATGTTTGGAAATATTACAGCAACCATCCGAGATAATTCTAAACTTTTATAATCCATTCATT
Organism: Steromphala cineraria; assembly: GCA_916613615.1. Classification (NCBI taxonomy): domain Eukaryota; kingdom Metazoa; phylum Mollusca; class Gastropoda; order Trochida; family Trochidae; genus Steromphala; species Steromphala cineraria. Next base: position 13,036,852 of record OU744728.1, read on the forward strand.
GCTACATCGAACAAACTGGCAGATTTGTCTCTGATTTCAAACAAATGAAATACATGGCAACCATATACACAAACTACATGATATCAAATTCCCAAGTTTGCCAAAAGATAGGCTGAAAACGTATGGGAAACTAACCTTCTCCGAATATGAGTATCTATGTCCCATCAAATTAAAGCACATTAATCCATCACTGATCAGATTTTGACCTCTGTCTTCAAAGGTCATTTCAATTCTGTTTCAGTCAGGTACAAAGGTCATAGCAGATGTTTAGCTAAAATCATCTCATTGGTTCTTTCTTAACCACTAGGATTTCGATAATCAGATACTTTATCATATTGTTGTAAGAGAGACTCACGTGTCAAGCAATAGCTTGAGTATGCCCACCTGTTATGTAAGTCTGAATACACAGCAGGTGCCAATCTGTAATGTATTGTCTACTTGACAGCAGGGGCTAACGAGGGCTGATTGTTTCCATAACAGCTTCAAATTAACGGCTAACTTGCTTGATGCAAAACAAATCTAATTCTAAACTTTTATAATCCATTCATTGCTACATCGAACAAACTGGCAGATTTGGTAAACATTAAGTTGGTTTAAACATATTTATTCATGTTAATGATACATGAATAAGGACACGAAAACAAGCAAGTATATGCTGCCTGAGATTTACTTCCAGCTTGATCTCAAGTGACTTATTCTCAATGAAGAATGGAATTAAAAAGGATTTACTTATACAAAATAAAAAAGGATAAATGCAGAATCCAAGCTAAAAATATCAGCAAACAGAATATTATATTTAGTGACCTATTGAATGCCCATGTGTAATTACCCTATTTTATTCATAGTTATAAATACACTTTTGTGTGCAATTTACATGTATAGTTAATCCAACATTTTTCAATATGTGTGTTTATTGTTATCCAGTGTCCATATATAAACACTTTTGTCGTATGAAATAAGCAATATGTGCAAGCAGCATTTTTTTTTAAATTTAGTTTTGGATTAATGCAAAACAAGGTGGCGTTTATCATCTGTAAATGCACTGTCGTCTTTTACTTGAATGGACGGTTATATCTCCATCAACAGCTTGTTCTTGTTGTTGTAATCATGAAGACTATTTCCTTTATTTCCTATTGTGTTCTATATACAGCGACCTTTGGCCAAAAATGTATTTTATAAAGTATTTTCTTTTAAACAACATTGATATATCTGTGTTTTGAAGAAAGTTACCAGAAATAAAATCCTAAATTTGACTAGAAAAAAGAGTCCCCTGGAAAAAAAGTCCTATTAATGATTTTAGGTAACATATATTACGAAAAAACATTTGGTTGTTATTCACTTTATTTAGATGCAATAATTTAATAACATGATACAATACATATATGAATATTTATTTATTGCCCATACTTTGATAAGTTCTAATAAATTTGTCTATAGACGGCATTTGTATACCATTCTATATGTTAACTAATATTCAAGCATATTATTTAATCAGAATTTCCTTGAATCTGTCCAAACATATATGCACGATTCACAACATTTCAAATAATTATTAAACTCCTAAATTCAATTTATCACTGTTGATTTTTTACCGTTTATTGCTGTCCACTATTTTATCATCGTGTAAATACTTGTCTAATTACTAATTTTGATGTTGTTTTTTTGTGACATCTAAAGGAGCGGCACTTAAATATGCTGAAAGCTTATTGTGCTGATCCATTTTCATTAATTAGAAAATCATAGATATATAAAAATTGTCGTTGTTTCTTAGCAATGATTACATATTCACTGGAATTGAATCTTTGAGATCTCATTGGCTGTTAGCCAACAACAACTTGTTTTACACTTTATTCATATACAACAATGAAATTATTTGATAATATAATCTCTAAACACTGTTTACACATTCTCCCTGACCTAACATCATGAGTCTTTGCACTCTTTGAGACTCACACCTCATGAATTAATACTCTTGATTAATCTGTGTCTAATACCACAGTTGATTCAATAGATGGAAACAAACTCACATTTCCTTCATTCTTAATTAATCCATATTTAGATATCACAACATCATTTTTGTTATCTTAATTACGAACTAATTATGTTTTTTTTACAATATCTTTGATGTTAACCTGTTTTGATAGTAATAAGAGACTTCCAAGAGCGTTTATTATGTTGTTTTAGCCATAGTGTTTTGACAGGGGTCCAGTTGGTGCCCATTCATGACTGATTCATAACCATTCATAACGTTCTGCGCATGCGTGACGGTGAAGAGACACTGATTTCAGCTCTCCTACTTTTTTTGTACATTTTCGCAAAAATATGGCCTTTGAATAAGCTTTTGGACATTCAAAAGGATCTCGACCACCATGGGCATAGCGCTAGACGTTTGGCGAGGAAGAATTGGCTGTTTCACTCATCCCCGTGGACATAGAAACGTCGGAAAGGTAGAACTTTACACCAGTGATACAAAATGGACGACAGGTATGAACTTCGCTTACCGAGTGCTCAGTGTGTCTATTGTGTGCAGTCTTGTTGTGTGTTTTGGGGCCTTAAGTCTGAAATATCTCAAATTTTCCAACAATCAATTTACGAATTTGACAATTGACCAGGTTCTTGCTTTTGATTATGTGGAAAATGCAACCCCTCACACTGTTAGTGACGTCACGTCGACTTCATGCTGCATGACTTTGACCCACATAAGAAATGTGTGCAGTACAGGTGAGATGCACGTGATCCCCAGAAGTGTACTAACACAGGTACTTTTACGTGCTAACGACGTAGAAACAAACCCAGGGCCCGTGACATTGCAAGATTTAAATAACATAAAAGATGCAATCCTATCCGAACTGAGAAACGTCAAATCCGATCTAAGTTCTGACATTAATGAATTAAGAACTGAGGTCAAAAGCATCGGACAGAAATGTGAACGATTAGAGAAATCAGTTTGCGAATTAAAATCTGATATCAACAATGTTAAAGAAGAAAACCATATACTCCAATTAGACGTTGACACTGTGGTAGATAAAGTTGATGCTATCAATGATAAGCTTACACAAGTTGATGTTGAATTGGAAAAACTCGAGTCGTTTAGCCGACGAGACAACATTATTATATATGGTGTGGAAGAAAGTAATGGTGAAAAGTCAATGGCTTGCAAGGAGAAAGCGATCAGTGTATTCAACGACAACGCTACGTTCAAAACTTGGCAGCCATCTGACGTCGTGCGTGCACACCGCCTTGGTACTAAAAGACCTGGTATTGAGAGACCGCGCCCAATAATTGCTAAATTGGTAGTTTCTGATGACAAGGTTCGACTACTAAAGGCCAGGTCAACGTTTAAAGCCAACGGACTTGGAATCGCTAGCGACCTTACAACTCGTCAACGCGAACAACTACAGGCTCTGAAGGGAACAGGTAATTTTGGCTTTTTCCAGAACGGCAAGCTCGTCACAGTACCTCGTACGTCAACTAGCCAACGAGGACAGAGTCAGCTAGGGGACACATCTAGGAATCGTACCTCAGACAGACTCAGAAACCGAAGTGATTCGCGCCCAAGGAAATAGGATGAAGGTCATGGCCCGGATATAACTTCACAAGGAACTTCTGATGATTTCACCGGTGATACGCGCTTTTGTTGCGGGGACATGAACGATTCGTTCTCCTTTCTGTGTTGGAACGTGAGTGGACTATTTACGAAAATAAATGATAAGGACTTCTTAGCTTACATAAGTAAATTCGACATTGTGTGTCTTATCGAGACATTTACCATAAACATTCTTGGAAATGATTGGCTGAATGGGTACAATACTTTCTACAGTCCTGCTATCAAAATATCTGACCATGGTCGCCTTTCAGGTGGTGTTTGTCTGTGTGTACGTGATACGATCAGCACTTTTTGTAAAGTGATTAAGCCAGGTTTAGATAACTTTATTGGTTTATCAATATCTAAAGATTTGTTTAAAATTGATAAAGATGTAAATTTGATATGTACCTATATACCACCGTCAGGATCTTCATATTACCAGCATAGTACCACTAAATGTAATTTAGTTAAATTAGAAGAATACTTATATGATAATCACGAAACATTTTCAGACTCTTATAATTTAATTTGTGGGGATTTTAATGCAAGAACGGGAGAAGAAAATAATCCTGAACTTGACACACACGATGATAATTTGGGAGCTAATACTCCCTTCCCGGAGGAAGATGATGACCCTGTTGAAGATCGTAAGTCTCATGATAAAGTTGTAAATAGATTTGGTCAAGTGTTGTTGGATTTATGCTATGCTTTTAAGTTATACATTGTGAATGGCAGGGTATACGGTGATAGAAATGGTGAGTTTACCTTTTGTGGTCAACAAGGATCAAGTGTTAATGATTATTTTTTGAGTTCAACAGATTTTTTTCAGTACATTAATACTTTTAATGTTGGGGATCGTTTTGATTCAGATCATTTTCCCTTAGAATTGATATGTAAATTCCCAAAATTGAACTGTACAAGTGATGCTTATGCAAACTCGGATTCATCTTATAAGATTAAGTGGAATGATTCTTGTACGAATATATTTCTAGATAACCTTAAAAGCAGGATTTTAGAGAAAAAACAAACGCTGTTCAATGAAATCGACAATGCTGTTGAAAATGCAATTGATAATTTTGTTACTATACTTTTAGAATCTGCTAACTGCATGAAGAAGACGGTTAGACATGAAACACGATCTAATTATCGAAGAGTATTGAATTCAGAATGTAGACAAGCCAAACGGGAAACGCGTAGAGCACTCAGACGATTCAGGACACACCGTACTGTCACAAATCGAAAAACCTTTTGTAAACAGAGAAATCACTTTAAAGCTTGTTGCAGAAATTTTAAATCTACCCTACGTAAGCAATCAGTAGATAAACTACAAAGAAGCATAAATAACCAAAATAGCTTCTGGAAACAAATAAGGTTATTACAAAACAGATCAAAACAGAAAAAATTTATTTCTAAAACCGAATGGTTAACTCATTTTAAAGATGTTTTTTCAAATGACAATGTTTATTCTCAAGACTCGAACAATGATTATGAAAATTTTTCTGATCAATATGACGAAGTTGATGCAACTATACTTGATTCGCCAATTACTGAACAGGAAATTAAATCTTCTATAAACAAGTTGAAAAATGGTAAGTCTGCTGGTCCCGATCAAGTGTTAATAGAAATGCTCAAATGTTCCAAATTGGAAATTATGCCATTCCTTCTTAAATGTTTCAAAAAACTATTTGACAGTAAGATATTTCCTAGTAATTGGTCATTATCAGAAATAGTCCCTTTGCATAAGAAAGGTAATCCCAGAAACCCTGACAACTACAGAGGGATATCATTAATGAGTGTTTTAGGGAAAGTTTTTACCTCTATTTTGAACAACAGACTTACAAACTGGGCTAATATGAAAGACAGAATTCCCGAGGTTCAAGCAGGGTTTAGAAAGAACTATTCTACCACTGATCATATCTTTACCCTTTATGCTGTCATTCAGAAATGCTTATCACGCCGTAAACATAAGGTTTATGTAGCCTTTATTGATTTTAAAAAAGCATTTGATACTGTTGATCGTTTTAAATTATGGTACTGTTTGAGGAAGTCTGGACTTCAAGGGAAGATGTATAATATGTTAGTATCTATGTATTCTAATGTCAAATCATGTGTACGAAGTGAGTATGGTGTTACTGACTTTTTCGATTGTCCATCTGGTTTACGCCAGGGATGCATATTAAGTCCTTTGTTATTCTCCTTCTTTATTAGTGAGTTATATTATGAAATTGCTAGTAACGGTAAACATGGGATACAGATGTATCCTGCCATCATTGAAATTCTAATGCTCCTTTTTGCAGATGATGTTATTTTACTGTCAGATACTGTCATTGGTTTACAAAATCAGTTAAATATACTGCATAGATATACCGAAGAATGGAAATTATCGGTAAATTTAGAGAAAACAGAAATTATTGTATTTCGGAAGGGTGGTCCTTTAAGTAATAAAGATAAATGGTATTTTAATGGAAATGAAGTGAATGTAGTTAACGGTTATAAATATCTTGGTATAACGTTCAATTCGAGCTTAAACATGGACAAGTGTGTATTGGACTTAGCACTGCGTGGCAAAAGAGCATTGCTCAATATCATGTCTGTTTCACATAAACTTGGAGTTCTGACACCTCATGTATTTTTTAAGCTGTTTGATAGTCAGATACAACCTATTCTATTATATGGATCTGAAGTGTGGGGTTATCAAAGATATGAATGTTTAGAAAGAATTCACCTTCTAGCATGTAAAAAGTTCTTATGTGTTGGAATATCTACACCTAATTGTATGATTTATGGAGAATGTGGAAGATATCCACTTTATATCAACTCACAGATAAGATGTTTAAAATATTGGTTTAAGATTCTCCGTATGGCTGAACATCGACTTCCGAAAGTAGCTTACAAGATGATGTTTCACTTAGATAATATCGGTAAGACAACATGGGTATCGCATATAAGAACAATATTATGTTCTCATGGATATGGTTTTATATGGATTGCTCAAAATGTAGGGGATATACAAATGTTTTTGAAAGATTTCCGTATCGTTGCAACTAATATGTTTTATCAAGGATGGCAATCAAATATAGAAAACAGTTCTCGTTATGATTTGTACAAAACATTTAAGAGTTTATTAGAACCAGAAAAATATTTATCAGTTCTGACAAATAGTTATCTTAGAAAGTTATACACTAAGTTCAGACTTGGGTTACTTAAACTTATGATAAACTATGGAAGATATATCTCACTTGAAAGATCACAGAGACTCTGTCCATTATGTAACGATTCTATTGAAGATGAAATACACTTCACTTTTGATTGTCCATTTTATATTGAACTAAGAACTAAATATATACCTGAACGCTTCCTTCGAAAAACGAGTGCAACAGGATTTATCTCTATTTTGAAATCAAAGGAGGACGATGTTATTCATAAGTTGTCATTGTTTATAAAGCATGGTACGGAATTAAGACAGAACTACTTAGATACTAACTCGTAGATCAAGATTAAGACGATTTTTTGCCAGAAACTTGCGTATAGCAAAATGATTGTGAATATGAATGTAGATACAAATATGAAATTGTTTATATTATATACAATATTGTATACGTGTATATACTTTGAACTGTATATGGGCCAGAGGCCTCAAGTACAATAAACACTCTTTGACTTTGACTTTGACTGATTGCTTGCTGTCATTAATGACTCAGTGTCAAACTCCTCTTCTCTCATGTGCCAAGTTGTGTTGTCCCGTAGTTACATACAGTTTGAAAGGTTTCTGCATTAATTATTTTCATTCTCTGTAAAAGGTATGTTACTTTCGAATTTTATGTCATGTACCTAGGCCCTTGAATCTACTGTCATCTACTGTTTTACTTTATATTTTCAACTTTGGTAACAAAGACTTACGTTTATAATGTAGAATTAACCCTTTTAAAACAAATGAACTGTGAATATCATTTTGTTTCCCTCTGACTATGTATTTACAGTAATTAATAAATCTCATCGGAGAGGCAAAACATATATTTAAACATTTAGTATGTACAACAGTGTTTTTAACTGAAATGTATGTTTGAATTATTTTTCTTAAAACTGAGAATAATGAAGGATGTTGTTAATTCGTACCTTGACGATGCATCTTCCAAGTATAAAAAAATCTACGGGAAAATATCTTCTTATCAACAAATAGCAATACTCAGTTATTACATGTATATATATTATGTAATGTTATCTAGAACAAATGTTTTTGAAGAAAATAACTTCTACAGGCATGAGGCCTTATAAGTACTGAAATAAAGATTTATTGATCTCACGCAACTTCAAGATGGAATACGTGAATATTATTTATCTATTTATCTATACAACGAAATTCATGTATCTATTATTTATATAAGGACATTCATTTATTCACATTATATTAAATATCATATCATTATATATAACAATATAAATCATTGTTTTGAGTTATTCAAAGATAATTTAAGAAACTTCTCACAAACGCCTCAAAGATAATTTCACTGTCTTTGATCTTTTTATGACCCGGTAATAAAAATCTCGAGGTGTTCCGCCTGGTTCAGCAAAGTATTTGTGTATTGCCTACATGTATCTCGTCTGCAAATGCAGATACTTAGTTGCTGAATTCGATTTATATGTCAAAATTATGATTTCTTTTCTAATTAGATTTGCAAATTCATATTACTTGATTTGTCGATTTATGAAGTAGGTAAAAAATAATTTCTCAAAAAGCAAGAGTGATATGCCATTCACATAATAAGTGACTATCCAATAACTATGATAAATGATTGTTTTTGATGTTTGTTTTACAGAAATCTCTTTTATAATAAAGAAGTGAAGATAAGCCCACTGAAGCAAATGTTATCTAGACTTTCTTCACTAGTGTATTCTTGTGTGTATTTTAACATATATTTTGGCAGAAAATAAATGGCGTCTTTTATCTTTTGATGTAATACAAATTCATTTTTTCTTCCTAATATCGTAATCTCTATATCTATGAGGTTTGTTGCTAAAAATGTTTTTTTTTAAACGGTCGTAATAGTTATATATATAGTTATAGGTATGGTTCTCTGTGATTAACTTACGTAAACACATGAATTTACATATCAAGGCAAACGCTGACTCCATAAACCGAAAATATTTATTTAAACTATCTTTCAACATATTTCAAATATAAATCCCAGTGTGGTTATTAAAATAATAAAACAAAATTTGAACAGAAATACCTAAACACCAGGAATATATAATATAGCATAATAATAATATTGCATGTTATTAGATACACTCTGTGACATGGATAAGCATTTTAACCTATTTTATGTCTCTAAGACAGAATCATGCCTTTTTAAAACAAATAGAATGTGAATGATGTTTTGTCTTTCTATGATTGTATAATTTCTGTGATTTATAAGATAAAAAACAGACCAAAAAATATATGAATCTTTTTTGTAATTATTATCTTGTAAAGTTATTACATTTTAATGCGTTTTACTGAGAATGTCAGTTATTTGTTCCTGAATTAACATTCCCTTTTATCACATATTCTTATTATAAATATAGTTTGATGTCTGAACCGTTTAAGATTATATAACGTGAACATTTCTTTTTTTTTAATTCCTTTTTGTGGTACGTGAACATTCTTCATAAACAAGTTGCAAGTCCCAAAAAGAAAATACTACAATTATTTCATGTTTATAAATTGTAAGTGGAACGGATATAGACACATTACGATAATATATATGTAAAGATTTTTAACCATGCTGGAATATTCCAGCATATGTCAAGAAATCACCTCAACCCAACAAGTCATTGTCTCTGTATCTTTGAACTTGTTATGGCCCTGTAATAAAAGTCTCGTTAGTAAATATGTCCTCGTGCGGGTCTGCCCTTTAAATGTGTATTGCCTACAGGTACTTCGTTTTCAGGTACAGGCACTTGTATTGGTAATTGATGGATTATATTTAATTCGTCAATATTGAAATGTCTTAGTTAATACATTTGTAAATTCATATAACCTAATATGATAAAACAATGATCTAGACAAATTATTGAAATCTATTCATCATTTCATTATAAAATCTGATCGATTTGACATTCCATAAGCACTTATATATTGACTGCCAAACAAACAATCCTATTCATGCATAATCACTATTTTTGAAGCTTATAAAATGTATGACATGCGTGACTGGTAATTATTCATTGTATATTTTTCATATGTAATTATTTTGGAGCGGCCTTAATATAAGCACCTCGGTGCTTGTTGGCCAATCCATTCATGTCTTTTCATGAATAAAATATGTTTAAATCATAATACATTTTGATACAAAAAAAGATAAAACAATTTACTGCCCTATAATCAGAGTACGTAGATCAAGTCTATTTTCTTTAGAACTTAAAGTGTGATATGCAATTGTAATATACTACTCAAAGGAACACTCGAGATTTTAATATAGTCTCTGTTAATTCATACCAACATGCATTCCTGACGTTGGGCTACTGATTTTAAAACTGATTTGTGGAAATTTGATTAGTTTTTGAATTTCTGTATTTTCAATCACATTTCTTCAGGGGATTTCACTACAGGGGATATCACATTCAAAGCAATAAAATAACCCAAGACAAGACCTCAATGTTTTGAACATGAGCAATCTGACGTCCTGTAACTTTCATTTTCGACCCTGGCCTTGTTTAAAGGTAATAAAGTTTTACTTTTTTATTATAGATACACACAATAACATGTTTTTTATTACATTATCGAGGCGAACTAGAACATGTATATTTCCGCGCGGTATAAATATAAACATTTGGTTGTTTACCAATCCGGTTCCTTCTTTTGTGTTTAAACCACATGCATATTTGTCAATCTTTGCCATAGTTCATTGATTAAGCACTTCTAGTTGAAGGCAGTCATTACTGATTAGGATCATTACAACTGGCCATTAAGGGGTATGACATAATCAATTTGAATGTATGAATGGGATAACAATTTCATTTCTTTTAATATGATAAAAGTATACATATTTTGAAAATTGTCGGTGTTACATTAATCTTTTTTAAAAAAAATTCTTCCTTAAAGTATTATTAACATCAAAGTTAAAAATTAAATTCCAAATTTCATCAATTTCAACAATATCAAAGTCACATAAGTAATTTTGTCTTAAATTTCATTAAACTTTTCCTATAATTCCTCTAAAAATCAAACAGAGAAAGAGAATTTGTTTCTTTATGTTTCATCTTCAACAAAATTGGCACTTGATAAAATACAATAAAACATGTATGAGCCGCCAAAAGGCAAGAGACAAATAATACATCCCTTAGCACTGACATGCATTCTGCCTTTTTAATTTTTTAATCAGTTAATTCGAAATATTACATTTAACTTTTTAAACTAAAACTTGTTTGATAATAATCTAGTGGAAATAATTATTTCAAGGATGCATACCGGCATCAAAATAAATCATTATCTTTAACTCATTTTAGGTTGTCATGTCTTTTTGTACAAAACTATAAAAAAAAACTGGGCTAAAGATATATGCAACAAAAGGGAAATATTAGTTATATTTGATTTTATTTTTATGTGTTCTTTCTTTAAAACCGCGAACAAAATTTTACCTGAATATGAACACAATGATAGCAGGTTTTGGCATTTTTGGTGTAAATGTTGTTGTTGGATTGGGGTTTAACGTCTTCTTCACCATACGGTGATGTCGCCGACGTGGGGTCTAAGCCTGAGTTATTCCCAAAAGAGGGGGCATGAAATTTAGAATAGGTCTTAGACACCCAAGTAAAATTAATAAAAGTTCTAAAGTGGTTAAAATTAATTTAGAATTTGGAATAGAGTGGAGGGGGGGGGGGGGGGGGGCTTATAAATAGTAAGTAAATAAACAGTAAAGAATGGTGTAAAGAAAAATGTTTCACTTATATATCTGTTCCTGTATATCTGTATCTATGTATTCAGTTATGTATTTGTCTTTTCAAAGACAAGCTCATCAATGTAAGCAGTATATTGGAATCTGTTTTTGTAGCATTCAGCCCTCATTAACTATTGGTGTCAAGTAGACATACCATTTCCTCATTAGCTTATGGCGTCAATTAGACAGATTGACACGTGTATTGACCATCCACGCTGACAGGTGAGTAATACTCGAGGCATTGTTTGTCACTGTTCTCTCTTATCTAGTTATCCAATCATCAGATGTTAGAGGTTAACCAAGACCCATCTTAGCAACCAATAATCACACACAAGCCATGCATAAATATTTTGACATAATCTTGCCATGTCATTTGACATGAAAAGCATGTGGATTCTGGTAACACAAGGGGATATAATGTGCAATTGGATCTGTACTATATATGTTCTTATTGGAAGCTTCATGGATACGTAACAAGGTAAGATCTAATAATACTGTGTAAACCAATGGATACCTATTTCTAAAATGATATGAAAAAGCATTCCACCAACCATTGATATTAATATTTCACAATATCCTGCAATGTTTAGATTATTAGAGACTTTTTATTGGGAGTTATTTGAAAAAAAAGGATTCTTGATTTTAGCCAGTTATCCAGATCAACACGTTTATTGCCAAGACGATGTTGAAGATGAATTTCACTTTATATTGAATAGTCCACAATATTACGCTTAAAGAACAACGTTTAATAAGCCGCATTGATATAGATATCCATCGGTATTTAAATTTCTATGTAAGGCTAATTTAAGTCATGAATAAATCAGTAAAAGTGTTATTTCATAACTGTTCATTCTCCCCTAGCGATACTTCAGACCTGTTTCCATACGATATTACAGAATCTGAAACATTGTCACAAAATCATTTAGTTTATGACCTTCAAATCTAATTCACTTTTAATGGTTTTTACTCTATCCTATCAATGTTATTACTCACTTTGACCCGCCGATAAATTCAATTGTGTACACAGTACTACACAACTCATTTAAAAACGAGTAGTTCATTTGAGTTTATGGTGTCGTACGTTATCTATCACATTTATCTATTTATCTAACTAAAAGTTCGATTAGAAGAATTGCAGCTGGAATAAACCAAACAATATATAAATACTACATTATAAATAACACAAAAATCAAATGTATCTTGAATTTGTTTAAATGAGCACTTCCTGACGTAAACTGAGATATACTGAGATATACTGAGATATACTGAGCTATGGAAATTCAGAGTATACTGACCAGTATACGTCAGTAAATTAGGGTGGTTTCCTAATTAGTATACCTCAGTATATTAGGGTGGTTAACTGACGTATACTGGTCCAGTATACGAGCATTTTTCTTCACGTGTAGACTGATTATCTGCACATCCTACATGGCGGATGACTTCAGACCACTAGAAGTAGACTGATCATCTGCACATCCTACATGGCGGATGACTTCAGACAACTAGAAATAGAGTGATTATCTGCACATCCTACATGGCGGATGACTTCAGACAACTAGAAATAGACTGATTATCTGCGCATCCTACATGGCGGAAGACTTCAGACAACTAGAAATAGACTGATTATCTGCACATCCTACATGGCGGATGACTTCAGACAACTAGAAATAGAGTGATTATCTGCACATCCTACATGGCAGATGACTTCAGACAACTAGAAATAGAGTGATTATCTGCACATCCTACATGGCAGATGACTTCAGACAACTAGAAATAGACTGATTATCTGCACATCCTACATGGCGGATGACTTCAGACAACTAGAAGTAGACTGATTATCTGCACATCCTACATGGCGGATGACTTCAGACAACTAGAAATAGACTGATTATCTGCACATCCTACATGGCGGATGACTTCAGACCACTAGAAATAGAGTGATTATCTGCACATCCTACATGGCGGATGACTTCAGACCACTAGAAGTAGACTGATTATCTGCACATCCTACATGGCGGATGACTTCAGACCACTAGAAGTAGACTGATTATCTGCACATCCTACATGGCGGATGACTTCAGACCACTAGAAATAGAGTGATTATCTGCACATCCTACATGGCGGATGACTTCAGACCACTAGAAATAGAGTGATTATCTGCACATCCTACATGGCGGATGACTTCAGACCACTAGAAGTAGACTGATTATCTGCACATCCTACATGGCGGATGACTTCAGACAACTAGAAGTAGACTGATTATCTGCACATCCTACATGGCGGATGACTTCAGACAACTAGAAATAGACTGATTATCTGCACATCCTACATGGCGGATGACTTCAGACCACTAGAAATAGAGTGATTATCTGCACATCCTACATGGCGGATGACTTCAGACCACTAGAAGTAGACTGATTATCTGCACATCCTACATGGCGGATGACTTCAGACAACTAGAAGTAGACTGATTATCTGCGCATCCTACATGGCGGATGACTTCAGACAACTAGAAATAGACTGATTATCTGCACATCCTACATGGCGGATGACTTCAGACCACTAGAAATAGAGTGATTATCTGCACATCCTACATGGCGGATGACTTCAGACCACTAGAAGTAGACTGATTATCTGCACATCCTACATGGCGGATGACTTCAGACCACTAGAAATAGAGTAATTATCTGCCCATCCTACATGGCGGATGACTTCAGACAACTAGAAGTAAACTGATTATCTGCGCATCCTACATGGCGGATGACTTCAGACAACTAGAAGTAGACTGATTATCTGCGCATCCTACATGGCGGATGACTTCAGACAACTAGAAATAGACTGATTATCTGCACATCCTACATGGCGGATGACTTCAGACCACTAGAAGTAGACTGATTATCTGCACATCCTACATGGCGGATGACTTCAGACAACTAGAAGTAGACTGATTATCTGCACATCCTACATGGCGGATGACTTCAGACCACTCGAAGTAGACTGATTATCTGCACATCCTACATGGCGGATGACTTCAGACAACTAGAAATAGACTGATTATCTGCGCATCCTACATGGCGGATGACTTCAGACCACTAGAAATAGACTGATTATCTGCGCATCCTACATGGCGGATGACTTCAGACAACTAGAAATAGACTGATTATCTGCACATCCTACATGGCGGATGACTTCAGACCACTAGAAGTAGACTGATTATCTGCACATCCTACATGGCGGATGACTTCAGACCACTAGAAGTAGACTGATTATCTGCACATCCTACATGGCGGATGACTTCAGACAACTAGAAATAGAGTGATTATCTGCACATCCTACATGGCGGATGACTTCAGACAACTAGAAATAGAGTGATTATCTGCACATCCTACATTGCAGATGACTTCAGACAACTACAAATAGAGTGATTATCTGCACATCCTACATGGCGGATGACTTCAGACAACTAGAAATAGACTGATTATCTGCACATCCTACATGGCGGATGACTTCAGACAACTAGAAGTAGACTGATTATCTGCACATCCTACATGGCGGATGACTTCAGACAACTAGAAATAGACTGATTATCTGCACATCCTACATGGCGGATGACTTCAGACAACTAGAAATAGAGTGATTATCTGCACATCCTACATGGCAGATGACTTCAGACAACTAGAAATAGACTGATTATCTGCACATCCTACATGGCGGATGACTTCAGACAACTAGAAGTAGACTGATTATCTGCACATCCTACATGGCGGATGACTTCAGACAACTAGAATAGACTGATTATCTGCACATCCTACATGGCGAATGACTTCAGAAAACTAGAAATAGACTGATTATCTGCACATCCTACATGGCGGATGACTTCAGACAACTAGAATAGACTGATTATCTGCATATCCTACATGGCGGATGACTTCAGACAACTATAAGTAGACTGATTATCTGCGCATCCTACATGGCGGATGACTTCAGACCACTAGCAGTAGACTGATTATCTGCACATCCTACATGGCGGATGACTTCAGACAACTAGAAGTAGACTGATTATCTGCGCATCCTACATGGCGGATGACTTCAGACAACTAGAAATAGACTGATTATCTGCGTATCCTACATGGCGGATGACTTCAGACCACTAGAAGTAGACTGATTATCTGCACATCCTACATGGCGGATGACTTCAGACCACTAGAAATAGACTGATTATCTGCGCATCCTACATGGCGGATGACTTCAGACCACTAGAAATAGACTGATTATCTGCGCATCCTACATGGCGGATGACTTCAGACCACTAGAAATAGACTGATTATCTGCACATCCTACATGGCGGATGACTTCAGACAACTAGAAGTAGACTGATTATCTGCGCATCCTACATGGCGGATGACTTCAGACAACTAGAAATAGACTGATTATCTGCACATCCTACATGGCGGATGACTTCAGACCACTAGAAGTAGACTGATTATCTGCGCATCCTACATGGCGGATGACTTCAGACAACTAGAAATAGACTGATTATCTGCGCATCCTACATGGCGGATGACTTCAGACAACTAGAAATAGACTGATTATCTGCACATCCTACATGGCGGATGACTTCAGACAACTAGAAGTAGACTGATTATCTGCGCATCCTACATGGCGGATGACTTCAGACAACTAGAAATAGACTGATTATCTGCGCATCCTACATGGCGGATGACTTCAGACAACTAGAAGTAGACTGATTATCTGCGCATCCTACATGGCGGATGACTTCAGACAACTAGAAATAGACTGATTATCTGCGCATCCTACATGGCGGATGACTTCAGACAACTAGAAATAGACTGATTATCTGCACATCCTACATGGCGGATGACTTCAGACCACTAGAAGTAGACTGATTATCTGCACATCCTACATGGCGGATGACTTCAGACCACTAGAAGTAGACTGATTATCTGCACATCCTACATGGCGGATGACTTCAGACAACTAGAAATAGAGTGATTATCTGCACATCCTACATGGCGGATGACTTCAGACAACTAGAAATAGAGTGATTATCTGCACATCCTACATTGCAGATGACTTCAGACAACTACAAATAGAGTGATTATCTGCACATCCTACATGGCGGATGACTTCAGACAACTAGAAATAGACTGATTATCTGCACATCCTACATGGCGGATGACTTCAGACAACTAGAAGTAGACTGATTATCTGCACATCCTACATGGCGGATGACTTCAGACAACTAGAAATAGACTGATTATCTGCACATCCTACATGGCGGATGACTTCAGACAACTAGAAATAGAGTGATTATCTGCACATCCTACATGGCAGATGACTTCAGACAACTAGAAATAGACTGATTATCTGCACATCCTACATGGCGGATGACTTCAGACAACTAGAAGTAGACTGATTATCTGCACATCCTACATGGCGGATGACTTCAGACAACTAGAATAGACTGATTATCTGCACATCCTACATGGCGAATGACTTCAGAAAACTAGAAATAGACTGATTATCTGCACATCCTACATGGCGGATGACTTCAGACAACTAGAATAGACTGATTATCTGCATATCCTACATGGCGGATGACTTCAGACAACTATAAGTAGACTGATTATCTGCGCATCCTACATGGCGGATGACTTCAGACCACTAGCAGTAGACTGATTATCTGCACATCCTACATGGCGGATGACTTCAGACAACTAGAAGTAGACTGATTATCTGCGCATCCTACATGGCGGATGACTTCAGACAACTAGAAATAGACTGATTATCTGCGTATCCTACATGGCGGATGACTTCAGACCACTAGAAGTAGACTGATTATCTGCACATCCTACATGGCGGATGACTTCAGACCACTAGAAATAGACTGATTATCTGCGCATCCTACATGGCGGATGACTTCAGACCACTAGAAATAGACTGATTATCTGCGCATCCTACATGGCGGATGACTTCAGACCACTAGAAATAGACTGATTATCTGCACATCCTACATGGCGGATGACTTCAGACAACTAGAAGTAGACTGATTATCTGCGCATCCTACATGGCGGATGACTTCAGACAACTAGAAATAGACTGATTATCTGCACATCCTACATGGCGGATGACTTCAGACCACTAGAAGTAGACTGATTATCTGCGCATCCTACATGGCGGATGACTTCAGACAACTAGAAATAGACTGATTATCTGCGCATCCTACATGGCGGATGACTTCAGACAACTAGAAATAGACTGATTATCTGCACATCCTACATGGCGGATGACTTCAGACAACTAGAAGTAGACTGATTATCTGCGCATCCTACATGGCGGATGACTTCAGACAACTAGAAATAGACTGATTATCTGCGCATCCTACATGGCGGATGACTTCAGACCACTAGAAATAGACTGATTATCTGCACATCCTACATGGCGGATGACTTCAGACAACTAGAAGTAGACTGATTATCTGCACATCCTACATGGCGGATGACTTCAGACCAGTAGAAGTAGACTGATTATCTGCACATCCTACATGGCGGATGACTTCAGACAACTAGAAGTAGACTGATTATCTGCACATCCTACATGGCGGATGACTTCAGACCACTAGAAGTAGACTGATTATCTGCACATCCTACATGGCGGATGACTTCAGACAACTAGAAGTAGACTGATTATCTGCACATCCTACATGGCGGATGACTTCAGACCACTAGAAGTAGACTGATTATCTGCACATCCTACATGGCGGATGACTTCAGACAACTAGAAATAGACTGATTATCTGCACATCCTACATGGCGGATGACTTCAGACAACTAGAAATAGACTGATTATCTGCGCATCCTACATGGCGGATGACTTCAGACAACTAGAAATAGACTGATTATCTGCACATCCTACATGGCGGATGACTTCAGACAACTAGAAATAGACTGATTATCTGCACATCCTACATGGCGGATGACTTCAGACAACTAGAAGTAGACTGATTATCTGCACATCCTACATGGCGGATGACTTCAGACAACTAGAAATCTACTGATTATCTGCACATCCTACATGGCGGATGACTTCAGACAACTAGAAATAGAGTGATTATCTGCACATCCTACATGGCAGATGACTTCAGACAACTAGAAATAGACTGATTATCTGCACATCCTACATGGCGGATGACTTCAGACAACTAGAAGTAGACTGATTATCTGCACATCCTACATGGCGGATGACTTCAGACAACTAGAAGTAGACTGATTATCTGCACATCCTACATGGCGGATGACTTCAGACAACTAGAAATAGACTGATTATCTGCACATCCTACATGGCGGATGACTTCAGACAACTAGAAATAGAGTGATTATCTGCACATCCTACATGGCAGATGACTTCAGACAACTAGAAATAGACTGATTATCTGCACATCCTACATGGCGGATGACTTCAGACAACTAGAAGTAGACTGATTATCTGCACATCCTACATGGCGGATGACTTCAGACAACTAGAATAGACTGATTATCTGCACATCCTACATGGCGGATGACTTCAGAAAACTAGAAATAGACTGATTATCTGCACATCCTACATGGCGGATGACTTCAGACAACTAGAATAGACTGATTATCTGCATATCCTACATGGCGGATGACTTCAGACAACTATAAGTAGACTGATTATCTGCGCATCCTACATGGCGGATGACTTCAGACCACTAGCAGTAGACTGATTATCTGCACATCCTACATGGCGGATGACTTCAGACAACTAGAAGTAGACTGATTATCTGCGCATCCTACATGGCGGATGACTTCAGACAACTAGAAATAGACTGATTATCTGCGTATCCTACATGGCGGATGACTTCAGACCACTAGAAGTAGACTGATTATCTGCACATCCTACATGGCGGATGACTTCAGACCACTAGAAATAGACTGATTATCTGCGCATCCTACATGGCGGATGACTTCAGACCACTAGAAATAGACTGATTATCTGCGCATCCTACATGGCGGATGACTTCAGACAACTAGAAATAGACTGATTATCTGCACATCCTACATGGCGGATGACTTCAGACAACTAGAAGTAGACTGATTATCTGCGCATCCTACATGGCGGATGACTTCAGACAACTAGAAATAGACTGATTATCTGCACATCCTACATGGCGGATGACTTCAGACCACTAGAAGTAGACTGATTATCTGCGCATCCTACATGGCGGATGACTTCAGACAACTAGAAATAGACTGATTATCTGCGCATCCTACATGGCGGATGACTTCAGACAACTAGAAATAGACTGATTATCTGCACATCCTACATGGCGGATGACTTCAGACAACTAGAAGTAGACTGATTATCTGCGCATCCTACATGGCGGATGACTTCAGACAACTAGAAATAGACTGATTATCTGCGCATCCTATATGGCGGATGACTTCAGACCACTAGAAATAGACTGATTATCTGCACATCCTACATGGCGGATGACTTCAGACAACTAGAAGTAGACTGATTATCTGCCCATCCTACATGGCGGATGACTTCAGACAACTAGAAATAGACTGATTATCTGCACATCCTACATGGCGGATGACTTCAGACCACTAGAAGTAGACTGATTATCTGCACATCCTACATGGCGGATGACTTCAGACAACTAGAAGTAGACTGATTATCTGCACATCCTACATGGCGGATGACTTCAGACCACTAGAAGTAGACTGATTATCTGCACATCCTACATGGCGGATGACTTCAGACAACTAGAAATAGACTGATTATCTGCACATCCTACATGGCGGATGACTTCAGACAACTAGAAATAGACTGATTATCTGCGCATCCTACATGGCGGATGACTTCAGACAACTAGAAATAGACTGATTATCTGCACATCCTACATGGCGGATGACTTCAGACAACTAGAAATAGACTGATTATCTGCACATCCTACATGGCGGATGACTTCAGACAACTAGAAGTAGACTGATTATCTGCACATCCTACATGGCGGATGACTTCAGACAACTAGAAATAGACTGATTATCTGCACATCCTACATGGCGGATGACTTCAGACAACTAGAAATAGAGTGATTATCTGCACATCCTACATGGCAGATGACTTCAGACAACTAGAAATAGACTGATTATCTGCACATCCTACATGGCGGATGACTTCAGACAACTAGAAGTAGACTGATTATCTGCACATCCTACATGGCGGATGACTTCAGACAACTAGAATAGACTGATTATCTGCACATCCTACATGGCGGATGACTTCAGACAACTAGAAATAGACTGATTATCTGCACATCCTACATGGCGGATGACTTCAGACAACTAGAATAGACTGATTATCTGCATATCCTACATGGCGGATGACTTCAGACAACTAGAAGTAGACTGATTATCTGCGCATCCTACATGGCGGATGACTTAAGACCACTAGAAATAGACTGATTATCTGCGCATCCTACATGGCGGATGACTTCAGACCACTAGAAATAGACTGATTATCTGCACATCCTACATGGCGGATGACTTCAGACAACTAGAAGTAGACTGATTATCTGCACATCCTACAGGGCGGATGACTTCAGACAACTAGAAGTAGACTGATTATCTGCGCATCCTACATGGCGGATGACTTCAGACCACTGGAAGTAGACTGATTATCTGCACATCCTACATGGCGGATGACTTCAGACAACTAGAAATAGACTGATTATCTGCACATCCTACATGGCGGATGACTTCAGACAACTAGAAGTAGACTGATTATCTGCACATCATACATGGCGGATGACTTCAGACCACTAGAAATAGACTGATTATCTGACATCCTACATGGCGGATGACTTCAGACCACTAGAAGTAGACTGATTATCTGCACATCCTACATTGCAGATGACTTAAGACAACTAGAAATAGACTGATTATCTGCGCATCCTACATGGCGGATGACTTCAGACAACTAGAAATAGACTGATTATCTGCACATCCTACATGGCGGATGACTTCAGACAACTAGAAGTAGACTGATTATCTGCACATCCTACATGGCGGATGACTTCAGACAACTAGAAATAGACTGATTATCTGCACATCCTACATGGCGGATGACTTCAGACCACTAGAAGTAGACTGATTATCTGCACATCCTACATGGCGGATGACTTCAGACAACTAGAAGTAGACATATTATCTGCACATCCTACATGGCGAATGACTTCAGACAACTAGAAATAGACTGATTATCTGCACATCCTACATGCCGGATGACTTCAGACAACTAGAAGTAGACTGATTATCTGCACATCCTACATGCCGGATGACTTCAGTCAACTAGAAGTAGACTGATTATCTGCACATCCTACATGCCGGATGACTTCAGACAACTAGAAGTAGACTGATTATCTGCACATCCTACATGGCGGATGACTTCAGACCACTAGAAGTAGACTGATTATCTGCACATCCTACATGGCGGATGACTTCAGACAACTAGAAATAGACTGATTATCTGCCCATCCTACATGGCGGATGACTTCAGACAACTAGAAGTAGACTGATTATCTGCACATACTACATGCCGGATGACTTCAGACAACTAGAAATAGACTGATTATCTGCACATCCTACATGGCGGATGACTTCAGACAACTAGAAATAGACTGATTATCTGCCCATCCTACATGGCGGATGACTTCAGACAACTAGAAGTAGACTGATTATCTGCACATCCTACATGCCGGATGACTTCAGACAACTAGAAATAGACTGATTATCTGCACATCCTACATGGCGGATGACTTCAGACAACTAGAAATAGAGTGATTATCTGCATATCCTACATGGCGGATGACTTCAGACAACTAGAAGTAGACTGATTATCTGCGCATCCTACATGGCGGATGACTTAAGACCACTAGAAATAGACTGATTATCTGCGCATCCTACATGGCGGATGACTTCAGACCACTAGAAGTAGACTGATTATCTGCGCATCCTACATGGCGGATGACTTCAGACCACTAGAAATAGACTGATTATCTGCGCATCCTACATGGCAGAAGACTTCAGACCACTAGAAATAGACTGATTATCTGCACATCCTACAGGGCGGATGACTTCAGACAACTAGAAATAGACTGATTATCTGCACATCCTACATGGCGGATGACTTCAGACCACTAGAAGTAGACTGATTATCTGCGCATCCTACATGGCAGAAGACTTCAGACCACTAGAAATAGACTGATTATCTGCACATCCTACAGGGCGGATGACTTCAGACAACTAGAAATAGACTGATTATCTGCACATCCTACATGGCGGATGACTTCAGACCACTAGAAATAGACTGAGTATCTGCACATCCTAAATGGCGGATGACTTCAGACAACTAGAAGTAGACTGATTATCTGCGCATCCTACATGGCGGATGGCTTCAGACCACTGGAAGTAGACTGATTATCTGCACATCCTACATGGCGGATGACTTCAGACAACTAGAAGTAGACTGATTATCTGCACATCCTACATGGCGGATGACTTCAGACAACTAGAAGTAGACTGATTATCTGCACATCCTACATGGCGGATGACTTCAGACAACTAGAAGTAGACTGATTATCTGCACATCCTACATGGCGGATGACTTCAGACCACTAGAAGTAGACTGATTATCTGCACATCCTACATGGCGGATGACTTCAGACAACTAGAAATAGACTGATTATCTGCACATCCTTCATGCCGGATGACTTCAGACAACTAGAAGTAGACTGATTATCTGCGCATCCTACATGGCGGATGACTTCAGACAACTAGAAGTAGACTGATTATCTGCACATCCTACATGGCGGATGACTTCAGACCACTGGAAGTAGACTGATTATCTGCACATCCTACATGGCGGATGACTTCAGACAACTAGAAGTAGACTGATTATCTGCACATCCTACATGCCGGATGACTTCAGACAACTAGAAATAGACTGATTATCTGCACATCCTACATGGCGGATGACTTCAGACAACTAGAAGTAGACTGATTATCTGCACATCCTACATGGCGGATGACTTCAGACCACTAGAAATAGACTGATTATCTGCACATCCTACATGGCGGATGACTTCAGACCACTAGAAATAGACTGATTATCTGCACATCCTACATTGCAGATGACTTCAGACAACTAGAAATAGACTGATTATCTGCGCATCCTACATGGCGGATGACTTCAGACAACTAGAAATAGACTGATTATCTGCACATCCTACATGGCGGATGACTTCAGACAACTAGAAGTAGACTGATTATCTGCACATCCTACATGGCGGATGACTTCAGACAACTAGAAATAGACTGATTATCTGCACATCCTACATGGCGAATGACTTCAGACCACTAGAAGTAGACTGATTATCTGCACATCCTACATGGCGGATGACTTCAGACAACTAGAAGTAGACTGATTATCTGCGCATCCTACATGGCGGATGACTTCAGACAACTAGAAGTAGACTGATTATCTGCGCATCCTACATGCCGGATGACTTCAGACAACTAGAAGTAGACTTATTATCTGCACATCCTACATGCCGGATGACTTCAGACAACTAGAAATAGACTGATTATCTGCGCATCCTACATGCAGGATGACTTCAGACAACTAGAAGTAGACTGATTATCTGCACATCCTACATGCCGGATGACTTCAGTCAACTAGAAGTAGACTGATTATCTGCACATCCTACATGCCGGATGACTTCAGACAACTAGAAGTAGACTGATTATCTGCACATCCTACATGGCGGATGACTTCAGACCACTAGAAGTAGACTGATTATCTGCACATCCTACATGGCGGATGACTTCAGACAACTAGAAATAGACTGATTATCTGCCCATCCTACATGGCGGATGACTTCAGACAACTAGAAGTAGACTGATTATCTGCACATCCTACATGGCGGATGACTTCAGACAACTAGAAATAGACTGATTATCTGCACATCCTACATGGCGGATGACTTCAGACAACTAGAAATAGAGTGATTATCTGCACATCCTACATTGCAGATGACTTCAGACAACTACAAATAGAGTGATTATCTGCACATCCTACATGGCGGATGACTTCAGACAACTAGAAATAGACTGATTATCTGCACATCCTACATGGCGGATGACTTCAGACAACTAGAAGTAGACTGATTATCTGCACATCCTACATGGCGGATGACTTCAGACAACTAGAAATAGAGTGATTATCTGCACATCCTACATGGCGGATGACTTCAGACAACTAGAAGTAGACTGATTATCTGCACATCCTACATGGCGGATGACTTCAGACAACTAGAAGTAGACTGATTATCTGCACATCCTACATGCCGGATGACTTCAGACAACTAGAAGTAGACTGATTATCTGCACATCCTACATGCCGGATGACTTCAGTCAACTAGAAGTAGACTGATTATCTGCACATCCTACATGGCGGATGACTTCAGACAACTAGAAATAGAGTGAGTATCTGCACATCCTACATGCCGGATGACTTCAGACAACTAGAAGTAGACTGATTATCTGCACATCCTACATGGTATTATTTTACCAGTGTGTGTTCTAAAAGTAGTCGTAATGAGTTTTAGTGAACACATTTTCATTGGCTCCACCCGATATGTAATTATATTGAGGTATCTCCAACAGTAGAAACCGAACAGCCATAAACAGCCATTTTGGAGGGGATGTGTTATCATATTCCCTTAATAACAATATCTGATGTGGGTTGTTTAATATTTAAAGGGGCAGTAGCACGTTTTTTGATAATTTTATATTTGAAAAGTTTCACTGATAACTGTAAGTTAATGTTAAATGTATTATTTTGACAGTGTCAAAAATCTCATTACACAAGCAAATCATCCATTCTCAGAGGTCAAAGTATGAAGATTCACATTAAATTCATTGGCGGCCATTTTTGTGTGAACACCTTTAATTCATTTTGTGTAAGAAAAAGGAATCGCATGGCTAAACTTTACGTTATATATTTGAATTATTACTGCTCCATTTAGTTTAAATACATTATCTTTCAATTGGAACCATAAATTTTAATTTTCCTGACATCACCTTATATTCCCCCTAAAAACGTGCTACTGCCCCTTTAAAGTTCCCATAACCACAAACATATTTGACGATTTTCTTTGGAGTATATGAAAATCTGATGACTATATTGTATAGTGCGTCAAAGGTTGCTACTCAAATATGTTCAGGTTGGTAATGAAAGATGAAAGCAACTTTTGATTGGCCGCTTAGATCTATCCACAGTGAATGCATGACTGGTCACGGCCCCTTTTTGTGACGACATAAACAGAATCAGCCTCGTTATCTATACTTCCATGGTAACAATACCACAGAAAAGAACCCAATAATTAACGGGTTTCAGAAAATGTTCTCCACTCAGTTAGATAAATCATTTGACGATGTTACGCTACTAAGCATATGGTGTAGAAAATATATATCCATATCAATGGCAATTAAATAATTATTTAGGCAGTAATTCAGTTGAAATTAATATGCGTAATTCAGTATAGTCTGTTTATAACGTCACACCTGCGCGAGATTTATAGCCCCTCACCAAGATGGATTTTTCACAGCCGATAATTAAGCTGTCTTAATGAAAGGCTACTTAAAGGTGTTTTTTGGACAAATTAACAACAATCAAGTCCAGTCTTTATTTTTTTGAAAAATCTTTGAAAAAAAATCGAGAAGTGGTCAAGTCGAGTTAATGGATGTTTAAGGGTCGCTCCAGAATCAGTAGATATTTACTTTTTTATCAGTCATATAGACGTTAATGTAATTACTTGTCGGTTTATAACACGGATAAAACACCGATACGACATCGACCGGCTTTATTAAAGAGACCCAATAGGTCTGTTTTAAGTTAATCCCCTCCTGTAAAATGAAACAAGTCTCTAATTATGATATCATGCAATACTAACCAATTTATTATCAACAAAACTGAAATCATTTTGTGGATTCATAGTTTCATACGTTCGTCTAAGAACTACTCTCAATTGAAAAATGACAAATGGTAAGACTTCACATCTCGTGTATGCCACAGGCCTCATAGGAAGCCCTGCACTAAACGTCCCGTTGCTCTTTACTGTATCATCCTTGGGAAATAATTATCTTTAAATTTGTTTTCAAAAATAATTAAATTACCAGGACAATTTTATTCGTACCAGCTGTCCGACTCTGTCCGGTCTACCTTTTACTATTACTTCTATTATTAAATGTTTGCGTTCAAATGATCCTTCCAAAGCATGCGTTATTTATTAATGTTATACATCATTAATAAGCTTTGTAAAATTTCTATTTTTATAAACTCTTTAGGCAAATAACTTCAAATCACTTAATTTGTTGTTTATGTTTCAGATTCCACGAAGACCGAGGATGCTGACAGCCGTTCTAAGTTGATTATTACTATAACCCCAAGTGTGGCTGCAGTTGTATGTATAATTGCGGTAGTTTATGTTGCACACAAATATCACCTTACAGAATGTTGCGAACTATGATTGTCTGCAACAACAACAACAACAACAACAACAACAACAACAACAACAACAACAACAACAACAATAATAATTATAATAATAATTATAATAATAATTATAATAAAAATAATAGTTATAATAGTAATAGTAATTATAGTAATAGTGATGATGATATAAGAGAATGTTTCACTGTTGGTGCAACAAAGAAGAAACAACCGTCTCTGAAGGTGTATGTAGACTGTATGATAACTTCACAAAAGAAGAAACAACCGCCTCTGAAAATTAAGAGAATTAATTACTCAGTTTTTATGGTAAATACTCTGAATTTGACTGTTTGAATTATGTTTTTTACTTTCTGTTTGAACATGTATTAATAATTGTACCATGTTGGAACTTCATTATTCTATTCATGCTTGATTATTGATAAACCTTCATTGCAATTATAAAGTATATCATGTATCATCTTCCCACGGCAAGGTGAAAACGTATCGGGCAACTCCTCGTTTAGACCTTGCCATCACAAGATAGAAAATCGGTGATCCGGAGCAGCGACATCTATCGTGATCACGAGTTACGCCCATTACCATCTCTTTCAACGATAGCCAATGAAATTGCCGTTTACATTCGGAACAAATTCAAAGTACTAACAGACGATCTTTTCGAAAACTATCCTAGTGAAATTTAATTTTAAACTTCAGTCCACATGGTTGTTTTCCTGTTTTTGGTGAGCACCGAGAATGCAGAAAAATAAACATTAATGTATCACTCAAATTAAGTGTTTCTCTCCCCTGTAAAACGCATACAAAGGTATTTCTTTCGAATCGGTTCATATAACAAGCTGTCTTCTGATTGGACTATTCTACTTCCGTGCAGCGGGTTGAAATGCTAGCACAGAAATTACGGCCAATGATGTCAAGGGAGGAATGGAAAGGTTAGAAACTTTTTCGTTTCGCCCGTGACGTTGTGAAGATGATCATGTATAGATAACACCGTTTTGTTTAACAGAACATATTTTATCATCAAAATTTAAATCTTACGCTTTATGATTAAATAACGAGGGTTTCTGCATCAAAACTTGTTTTTGTTTCAAAAGTTTCATTTTTAACCAAGTTTTATATGTATATATTTATATCTGTATACTGATGTTTTTAGAAAAGTAGTTGGCATGTCTGGTTACACATTTAACCCCTGGTCGTCACAAATCATTTCTCATTGAACTGTTAAAGGGGCAGTAGCATGTTTTTAGGGGGAATTTAAGGTGATGTCAGGAAAATGAAAATTAATGTTTCCGATTGAAAGACAATGTATTGAAACTAAATGGAACCGTATTAATTCAAATATATAATGTAAAGTTTAGCAATGCAATTCCTTTTTCTTACACAAACTGAATTAAAGGTGAGCTGTTTTAGTGGCATTCTAGAAGTTGATGGTATAAGGAAGACAAGAGTAATTCTATGGATGAACAACATATGCTTATGCTTGAAAACGGTATAAGAACCTATACCGAAACGTCGCCATCGTCCAATAAAGAAGTTGTTCATCCATAGAATTACTCTTGTCTTCCTGAATTAAAGGTGTTCACAAAAATGGCCGCCCATTGATTTTAGGTGAATCTTCATCCTTTGTCCTCTGACTATGGATAATTGGTTTGTGTTATGAGATTTTTTATGCTTTCAAAATTATAAATTTAACATTAACGTACAATTATCAGTGAAAAATTTAAAATATAAAATTATCAAAAAACGTTCTACTGCCCCTTTAAGACGCTGCATGACAGCGAGGCCATTGGTTCCATCCTTTTTTGTGAATGCATTTGTCAGAAGACCCTATATACCTGGTACAAACTTGGAAGACGAAATTCTTTTGATGAACAACCTCTAGATTTGACAGTAACAATAATCTTTTTATTTAGTATAACATGGATTAAAAATCAAGCAAAACATTTTATTTTATTATTTTTCCTGGTTTATAATTGAAAAAAAAATCAAACATGAGAACATTCGTTTAATGTAATCTTATTTAAAAGCCAAATTAATTTCGTCTCCCCTGATTTTTAAGGATTTATTTTCTTTACCTTTTGTGAATAACGTCTTTGTTAGCTGTTGATGTTTTAACTTTTGATGTTTTTTAATGCATCTATTTCCTTTTATGTTCAATGTCATGTTTTGTTGTTGTTTGTCTGTCTTAGCCTTCAAAATGGCCTTTTAGTATCTTTCTTCAAAAGGAAGCGTGGTCAGTTGAGAAAATTTAAATTGGCCTAAAGCTTCTCATGAGACATTCTCTCCCCACAAAGGCAGATAAAGTCATGTTGATTTAGCCTCTGTTATAATACGAGGAAATCACTGGGTTCCGGCAGTTTCCCCTAGCGGAAACAATTTTCTTCACAATACATTTGAATTTCTTTATCAAATGACAAGGCTGCTTGCATGAGAAGGATGGTTCATATCACAATGCCTTTGCCTTGATTCAGTAGCCAAATTGATGATTTAAGAACAGCGTCGCTGATTGCACAAAGATTGCCTTCAATCAGGCATCTCCCATTCTATCCCAAAATTTCGGCGTAATATAACAGAGGCTAAATCAACATGACTTGATCTGCCTCTGTGGGGAGAGAATGCCCGCGAGAGGGACAAACCTTGCAAACACAAGTGAAAAACTGCAAAATCTGGTCCTAAGATTATTCACTGGTAACATAAAACGAAAGAAGAATCAAATGTATTTCTGAAAACAAAATACAACGAAAAAATTAATACATGCAGTCTTCATTGTACAGGCTGAACAATTCCTTCTGAACCAACTCGAAAAGATTTGAGTTTATTGTTCATCTTTCATATAATGGCTTCTCAATATGTACAGTTTTATGGTGTTTATATGTTAGTTTTTTTTACTTAAAGAGCCACTCAATGAGAAGTGTGATTCACAAAACATTTGCATACCTCAAGTTCGTTCATTTTTGTAATGTATCTAGTGAAAATATCCTGTACTCTGGGTTTAATTTGGAGGTAAGATAAATAACTTCAATAGAAGTGAGAAAGGATGATTAATTGTCAATGTGTTAAAAAGAACTTTAACTTATTTTGGTACTGCCTCTTCCCTTGTGCCAAAATTTAAAATTCAAAATTAAACAATTGACAGACACGGTGACATTAATTTTTTTGGATTTTCTTAGACGTGGATTAATATATTCCATAAAGTGAACCAACTATCGGTATGTAGCTGCAAATGTCAGACCTAATCAATAGTGTCAATTCAGCAAGACTTAAAGTGACACAGAGTATCTTTCTTTAAATTTTATTTGGTTTTGATAAGCTACAAAATACACTTTAACTAATATGCTGATTGAAGTTCATATCTCATCATTGGACTTGCAAATATATCCATTTATGCATAATATCTCTAAAATGCTTGATTTTATGGAAAAATCAAGAAAAAATCTCAAATACGTTTAATATTCGAAAATATGCATCCAATTAATCTACCTAGTACAATACCTAATAAACGAATCGAATCTTCCTGTCAGCTTATGACAAGGTTTCAAAATTACGTTTGGCGAATTTGCGATCGCCACTCGAGCCACATTGTCCGGTTTTCGATCAAAATCCCGACTTTGAATGGCCGTATTTTCGCTCAAATGTACTGATTGACCTTTAACTTGTTATTTTCAGTAACAGTTAGTTGTTCCCGATGTAATAACATCGATTTCAAAATTTGACATATGTGATCCTATCAACATACTCTGTGTTTTTAGCCAGCCTCTTTGCTTTGATAGATGATTTATTTCAGACACGTATATGTCCGGGGTGTTCATGAGAGTAACGGGCAGCGCGAGCGTTTATCTAACTTGAACAACCCGGTCTCAGTTGGTATCTATTACACATCGACAGCTTCTGAGGATACATCCCAAAGCTAATGGTTTCGTACTGCGTCATTATGGAGCCAATTATTGCGATCTAAAACCGGACATTGACGCACGGCAGTTACTGAAACCTTGTTTATGAATTACAGTAAACCTCGGTTATAATGCCCCTGATTATAATGCCCCTGGTTATAATGCCCCTGATTGTAATGCCCCTGATTATAATGCCCCTGGTTATAATGGCCCTGGTTATAATGCCCCTGATTATAATGGCCCTGGTTATAATGCCCCCGGTTATAATGTAATGCTGTGTATATAAAAAGCAGCCTGAAGGACGTTTTGGACTGATTTTAGCTTTTGTAATTATATAAAGCAGTTTTTATATTTATGAAATGGAAAAAAGACTTTTTTCATTTATTTACAATTGAGGATAAATAACTGAATTGTGTTTTGAATTTATATCATAACAAAGATTCGTATCAAAGGCAAACAATAATTCATAAAAATCACTGAGTGGCTTTTTAAAATTTCATGTTTGAATGTTATTGTTTTTAGACATTTTGTGAATGCTATTTTTATTTTGAATCTATATACTTGTATTATTTTTATGAGTCTTTAATGTCTGTCGATATATTGTGATTATATTCAATTGGACAAATTCTCTAATCTTTGTTTAAGCGTTTTTTAAAAAAAGTATGAAAAATCAAAATCAATTTAGTAACTACCATTTGTTATTTCTACAGACAGCCATCGTAGTTATACTTAACAAACGCAATTTATAAGTCGATAATACCTATAGGTTCAATATTGAGGTTCACAGTTACTTTGGTCATTTTCATTATCCACTTTAAGATGAACGAAACCCCTCTAAAAACAAAATTACCGTCAGAAAACAGCAACGATAAAGATTTACTCCGTGAAGACCATTGGTTCAAATGTGTCGGTAAAACATTTGTAGAATTTATGAATTTACCTATATAATCTTCAAATGTACGTATCGACTCTCTAAATTTACCTATAGAATCTCTAAATTTACGTATAGAATCTCAAAATCTGCGTATACAATCTCTAACTTTACGTGATCTACCATTGGCCAATGTACAATGCATTGCTCACAATAAAGTACACCGTGAATAATATGGCATAACAATCAAATTCGATTCATCATTGTAATGAATCTACTAGACTTTTCTAGACTCAGTATAGGAGTGAAACGGATAATATTGAGGCTAGGTTTACTTAGACTGTTTGTTTTACATTAGCTTTATCTCAGCGGCTACAATGTTTATAATCAAATATATATCCTTAGAGTTTTATTCCTGCATGCATCATTAGCGGTATCTGTTTATCATCAGTTATGTTTTTGAAAAAAGTTTTGAAAAGTTTTGGATACAGGTGCTATCAAAAATTTGTTACGATGTTCATACTTTCCTATCTAAAATCATCATAACTATACAATTGTCACTATTTTTGTATCAGGACACGTGAAAGACAAAACTATCATCAGTTATGTTTTTGAAAAAAGTTTTGATAAGTTTTGGAAACAGGTGCTTATCAAAATTTTGTTACAATGTTCATACTTTCCTATCTAAAATCATCATAACTTTACAATTGTCACTATTTTTGTATCAGGACACGTGAAAGACAAAACTATCATCAATTATGTTTTTGAAAAAAGTTTTGATAAGTTTTGGAGACAGGTGCTAATGAAAATTTTGTTACAATGTTCATACTTTCCTATCTAAAATCATCATAACTTTACAATTGTCACTATTTTTGTATCAGGACACGTGAAAGACAAAACTATCATCAATTATGTTTTTGAAAAAAGTTTTGATAAGTTTTGGAGACAGGTGCTAATGAAAATTTTGTTACAATGTTCATACTTTCCTATTTAAAATCATCATAACTATACAATTGTCATTATTTTTGTAACAGGACACGTGAAAGACAAAACTTTGCTTCGATTCTATACTACACATACAAATATACATTATGCCGAAAACGACTTACAACCCCCTAAATTCAGTCAAAATGCAATAACATTTTGATTAAACAAATAGTTTCTATCAAAATAGTTCATATTGGATCAGGTTATGACATATATGCAATATTGAACTTCTGTTAGCAACGAAACAACTTTTACATGTAAGTAAATAAAAACACCGTTTACATATTGACCTCAGCAAAATACTTATGCGTCACCTTATCGACAAAATGATTCCCATTGATGCAAGTATGTTTACATGGCCACTTTACTCCCCCCCTCATATGAGCATTTGTAGGTATAAGTGAGCATGTAAACGGGGGTTTAGAAACAGCATGACGTTTAAAAGTTTCCCCCAAAAATGTTTTAACATTTAAAACTCTTGATTTGTTTTCTATTTACATGTATTTATGGGAATGCTCTGCCTTTTTGTATCTCTTTTAGCTTAATAAAAATTGTAATCGTTTTCCAATGTTTTTATCTTTATAAGTCATCTGACAAACTTCCTTCCTAGTCTTCCAATTGTTTTAATTTGCAGGGAAATTAAAACGTTCATGAAAAATGATTGCCAAAGTTGAATACAGCAAACGTAAAGGGGATATATTGTCATACAGAGATCAAAATGTAAAAAAAATATTTCAGATTATAATATTTTTCTATATGATATGACAGGATTGAGAGCTTCTCACTTGATGTTTTTTATGTACACATACAACCATGAGGACCATGAGTCTCGGGAAAAACTGTCCGTGTATTTTCTGATACAATTCGGAAACTATGGAAGAAACTGACTTGGGGTGATAAAAAGGCAAACAATCTTTAATTTTCGATTGGATACATTTTGACCGTTCTGTCTTTTCACTGATATATGAATATAGTGTGGTACCATTGATGTTTTCATGTACCGTACTTACCATGCATGAACTTATTGTTCCAAAGTCGTGCACATTAACATCAAGGTAGTTTAAAACAGTTTTCCGCCCATTCGATTATATTCTTTTAGGTTTTAAAGGATGCAAACATCGAGTTCTATGAAGAAATACAAAGAATTTTTGTTTGTTAAGCCACGTTTTACCAACTGCTACATACAAACCATTTTAGAAAAGATCTTTAAACAAGGCTCAAGGCAAATCAAGCACATAGACCAACATTAATATCTCATTGACAATTGACAATGTCTATGACAAACAAAAATGAACACACCTAAAGTAAATTTTCTGGCAGTGAATTTTTACTAATAGTGCACTCTTGACTGTGACAATATCCAAGCAAACAAAACCAAGGTGTGATTACATCTCAGCACAATACATCTTATATTAGTCTAAGTAACCGTGTAAAATTTAGACTGTTTTAAAAACTGAAGATATACATGAGATGTGACCTAAACTCATGTCCAAAAGAAACGATACCATACAAATCCCAAAATAACTAAATCCAATGCAGATTAATAAGACTAAAACATAGTAATATCATTTCGTCAGTAGTCAACTTACGTTTATGCAAATTTTGGAAACATTAACTTTTCATGTTTGCGAGAAACATGCATTTGAAAAAATTATCGATCTGGAATCTCCTTAACTAGGCGAGATAGCAGAGAGAAATTTGACACTTTCGCTTGTTTTAAAACGTTCTAGTGCAGTGACGCGTCAACGAATTTATGTCAAATAAAGTGTATTATATCAACAACATTTTTTTCTGACATAAATTCAATACTTTATCAATTTTAAAGTGAAATGACAAAGGTTCTGTTAAAAAAAAAATTTGAAATTTCGATTTATGCACTCCATGTACATTTGAAAAGACACAAAATCAAAAGTATCTTTTCCTGAAGAATGAAAATGTGCATACTTTTTTTACAAGATATATATCCCTGTTAGACACACTTAAATTCGACTCTGTCAGGTTATAGAATTTTGTTTCG
Source organism: Steromphala cineraria (assembly GCA_916613615.1). Classification (NCBI taxonomy): domain Eukaryota; kingdom Metazoa; phylum Mollusca; class Gastropoda; order Trochida; family Trochidae; genus Steromphala; species Steromphala cineraria. Next base: position 13,071,737 of record OU744728.1, read on the forward strand.
GACGACTTTGAAAACTTGGTATCGTTTCTTTTTGACATGAGTTTATTTAAGCACTAACCGTTATATCATGCCCAAGAAATTCACCACGTGCATAAATGTGGTCAAACTTGTTTTTTGAAAAAATAAACACAATAACTAATCTTATTTATTTCTGAGAACGTGCTGATCAGTCGCTTGTGGTCAAACTTGTATTTGGAAAAAAATAAATACAATAACTTAACTCATTTTTTTCTGAGAACGTGCTGATCAGTCGCGTGTATAACAAATGAAGTATAAATGTTGTCTCCTTATGATTGATTCTGTCTCTATACAACATTCGTGAAGAAATTGTGATACATTCAGTTTTGATAAAAATTAAACATTTGATGGAATTCTAACAAAGTAACAAACCCTTCAAAGCCATTTTTTCAACAGGGATCTCTATTAGGGAGATAAATTGGATTCGACTTTTTCAACACTTCACCAGCTTGACCTTATATAGACAGACACATTTAGTTTAGTCGTTCTAAAGCCGCTGTCTTTCTTTAATTTTTCTTTCTGTTCCCTCTTCTTTTTACCTTGTTTCTCCCTCCTCAATTAATTGTATGTTGGTGAACATCATAAACCTGTTTAATATCTGAAATATTATTCTAAATGTAGACAAGTCAATCGATAGACGACCGCAAATCTTAGTTTAGTCGTTCTAAAACCGCCGTCTTTCTTTCATTTTTCCTTTTGTTCCCTCTTCTTTTTACCTAGTTTATCCATCCTTAATTACCTGTCTTTTGTGGAAAACATAAACCTGTTTAATATATATAATATTATTCTTAATATTGACTAGTCAATCGATAGAAGACAGACAAATCCTAGTTTAGTCGTTCTAAAACTGTCCGCCAAATTTTCCTTTTTTCCTCTTCTTTTTATCTAGTTTCTCCCTCCTCAATTAACTGTCTTTTGGTGAACAAAATAAACCTGTTCATTGCTTACATCATGTTAATTCCTACTGACTCACTAACTAAAACATCGCTGAAATTAGATCGTCGCAAATCAATCATTTTCGAAAGTTTGATATTGAAGTACAGCGTTTGGCCGAGAGTTTGTCAATCCTGATTTGATTATAAACCAATTTTTAGAATATTTCAAAATGGCAATCGGAATTGTAAAAGACCCATGATATAAAGAATATTTTCAAAGAAAGTACCGTGTCATTCAAATAAGTAAAAACTCCTTTTATTGTGTTACTATAGCCTCGTGTTTTAGTATGTACAGATGCATACCGAAAGTTTGTTCACAGTGACTAGTGTTAATTAAAGCCAAACATGTACTTAATAGTTATCCGTGGAGTGTCATTTATGATGATGTAAACGTACAAATGCAAACGTATAAATCCGATTTGGCTATTATTGAGGCATAGCCCCAACGTTTTATATTGATAATGTTATTTACTCAATCAATCGATCTTTATTTCTTTGTGCACAGTGGAGGCCATAGTCTCAGATTCATAGAGCGATATATGTAGATAATCACAAGATTTTTAATTTACATAAAAAACAATACTATTGACAAGTGACGTGTACCATTCTTCTTCATAAGTCTAAACACAAATTCTGACAAGAATGTATAATGCTTATTAAAATTTTGCAGTTGTTCCCAAATATAGCTAAATCCAAAAGTGTAGAATCCAATTACAATCCTTTATATATTTACTCATTATATACAACATCGCATCATCAACTTCAAGTGATACAAATAAATGAATGAGAGCTCAAACACCCCCTTTGTCTTATTTTGGAACGTTCCAACGTTATGTAAGCCACTCAACAACTAAAATCACAGTACCGATCCGTCGAATGGATTTTTCTATTCTAAAACTAGAAATTCGACGAATCGGTATGCGACCGTACAAATAAACCTTAACTGTGGTGAGAATTTAACAATGTCTTTATCGTTTACGAAATACTACCTACCCTCAAAGACATACAAAATTATATAGTGTTTGCACTAGGAAATGCAAATATGTGAATGAACTCTCAGCATACATTTATAATGTAGGTTATTGTATGTATCTTTTCAGATCAGTTAATAAATTGACTGTTATAACCACGTACACTCACTATACTCTATACACAGTCTTCCTGAAGAACAATCACTTGGGCTTCCTTGAAACTCTATATAAGTCGCATTGTTTCAACAACGGATGGGAACATGTCAGGTCTACCACACACAACCGCAGAATAAAAAGTGCATAATATACATGGAGACGTTAACATAAATGTATTCCATCGACACCGAAACTTGAAAACAGTCAACAAAAAACGTTAATTTTTCAAATGCTGTAAATAGAAAGCGATAACATATATAGCATATATAACTCGGAAAAGTGCATAATATACATGGAAACGGTAGCATAAATGTATTCCATCGACACCGAAACATGAAACAGGCAACGAAAAACGAAGTTATTTCTCAAAAACTGTAAATACAATGCGAGAACATGTATAGCAAGGAGTGAATTCGTGAAAATAATCAACGAAGTAAAGCAAGCATGTGTATTGACATTCTTCCAACCGGTATTTGACATCGACATTCGTGACCCCTTCAAGTAGAACACTGGTTTTACATGAAGTTTTCAGATCTTTTATAATGTCAAAAACATATTGTTCATATCACATTTAAACCTAAATAAATCGTCAATAGTCGTATGTTGTACTTCAAAAACTCGTCAATATCTCAGAGAAAATCGTCATTATCTATAACAAAACGTCAATATTTGGTTGTTACTCGTCAATAGTCAATTACATCACAACCATCAGAACCATGCGCATCTTGAGTTGCACGTGCAGATGTCATTTTCACTGAAAAGCGTGCTGCACGTGCCACGGGTTGCCTGCAGTTGAATCGGTACACCTTGGGAGAGAACAAGCTTTCAGAGGAGAGTAAAATGGAGATTTCTGTTCAAATCCATATAACAGTTGGGTTTTTAAATTGTTTATCTAAAAACAAATTTCCCCGTTCACACACCATTTTCATCAGAATAGAAACATGATTATTGTTGTACTCTCATTAGTGACACGGGAACAGGAAACATGGGCGTTAGTGCACTTAAAATTAATGTTAAAAGCGTTTCGATATATAGAATAGTTTCATTATAGTTATATACAGATATAGATTGTCTTACATCGGGTACGCAACAGAATGTATTTCGAGTTTTTTATCGTTCTACGTCATCAAGATTAAGAGAAATACTTTTAAATTTTAACTCACGGAAATAAAAATTAAGGATATTTGGCGTGTATTCATTTATTACTGGATTGAAAATGTAATTCTTACTTATGTTGACATTACAAAATTTCCCCCCCAATAAGTCTTTATAAATGCATTGAAAAAATATGATTTATATATCCTTTTTACAAGTAAAAATGTTTAAAATGTTCAAATTTGCAAAACATTTGAAAATACGTTTTAAAACGTCGCTATCAGCTATGAGTATGATAAAAACCTGCAACGATGTTGTCACTGAAATTTGCACGGATGAAAACGTAAGAATAGTCGTTTATAACATAAGTAAATCACGTTCAATATCATATAAAGTATGTATAATAAGGAACATAAGATAGATGTATAGATTATTGTAAATATAACAACTCGTTTTATCGGCTCCTGCTGAGATTAGAGCTAATTTACATACTGCAACTTGCATTAAAGATACATTTCGACTTCGAAATAATTGCGAGGCGAGAAATGACACGTTTTCCTTTCCTATAAAGTCATGTATTTTACAGCATTCTCGCTATAATCCAGAGTTTACGTTCCGATAATATATCCATTTATAGTATCGGAACGTAAACTCTGGATTACCGAGAATGGTATTTTAGGGAATTTTAAGAATTAAGAATTCAAATTTCAAGTTTGTTCAAAAAGAGAAATCGCCAAAAAGCATTTCTACGGAACAATTTTCCCCTATTACCGTTAACACTAAAGTTATTTATTTACGCAAAATGTTTTGCAGCCAGTGTATTAATCTGTTAAATAAGCGAGAACTTGCAAAAATGAGTAAAATTTAAGTTTCAGTTGATGGGTGCATATGTTTATTTGTTTACATATGACATGCACTTTGCTGTGGTTATCAAACTCAAAACTCAAACTCTTTATTCTCTGAAAACCGCCAACGGCGGTACATGAGATAAACATATATACATTTACATATAAACAAGACAGCAGCTTACTGACAAAGTAATAATTCATTTTTTAACTGCGCATGCGTTGCATATTTGATTAAAAAACTTAGAAAGGTTTTTAAGATCTTTTACTTTGTTGGTAGTTAATAATTTTTTTAGCATGGACATGTTTGGGAAATTCAAATATTTTGCGTTCAAATATTTATGACGAAGTGGGAGAAGCGTTTCACATCGCAGTGAAGACATTTCTTAAACACAAATGGATGAAATAGATAAAATAGGGGTGTGTCATCACCAGTTTTATGGCTTTAAAAAATGAAAGCTTTTAAGTATTTAGCATAAGAGCAATAAAATCACTTAACAAAGTACCAGTTTTCCCATCTTTGTATACCTAGTCAGATCGAACAAAAAACTAATCGTTTGAATCTGGGTTAAATGAATAAACGAAGTGAACATATTTATGTACTTAGGGATGACTTGAGCTCCGTTGCATTGTGAAAACGAAGCAGATATTGCTTTTTTTTCACTGCAGAATTGGGAATTCACTCTTCCTTAACATTAGTGTACACCATGTATACCCAAAAGTTTATCAAAATAGTTTGAATTGATTAAAGAAGTAACAAGGGGTCCAGTTATCGAAAACACCATATTTCATTTTCTCTCCAACAAAAACCTTTTTCCCTTCACAATTTCTATTAAAATGACGAACAGCTTTAAATACAAGTCATTAGGCATTTACTATTTTAAAATAAGAAAATTGTATATTACACTATCACACGTCTACTTTATAGATTTTCTTCAAGTCGTATGCTGTTAGTATTGATAAGTAGTAAAACAACCAAATTAAATTAGTTAAATGAAAGCAACATCCACTTTCAATTGTCACATTTATGACATACCATCATATTTCTTGGGGCGCATTTTCAGTCATGATGTTGTTCCTTGAGCGTAGATGTTGCAAATGACATTCAGATCACGTGATTTCTTTTTATAAGTCGTCTTTAAGTAAAAACTCGTCAAAAGTTAACGGGGACGTGTATTGCGAGGTTCACGTGCAAGTTGTGCGTTGACTCAAACCGGTTTCGAATTTAGGTTTAAGTTGAATAGACTCCTCAAACTCATCATTAGTTGTGCACGAGGTTTAGTCTTCGGACTAACGCCCTCAGACTACACCCCGTGCACAACTAATGACGAGTTTGAGGAGTCTATTCTTTACGTACACTCGCCATAATACTGAAGAACAATCACATTGACATTCCTCGAAAAATACACGAATTTGCATTGTCAACAACGGGCATCTAGAGATACTTTCATCCTGTTAGAAATACGTCCAGTTAAATGTTCTCGATTGGCTTCAATAAACACTTGACATCTAGAGGTACTTTCATCCTGTTAGAAATACGTAAGGGATAACACTCACATGAGAGGGTGTTCTAGCTAAGAGAGGCCTTTGCTCTTGGGAAGGCCCGAGTGCGCGTTAGCACTTTTTAGTGTGGTTTGAAAACAATTATCGCATGATCATCCATAACAATGTCCAAGGGTCATATTTTATTTAATTAATAAAACATCAACTGAATATTATTGCGTTGATTTAACTGACAATTCAAAAGCAGAAACGGCCTTAAAATATAAAACGGACAAAAATATGAACCTAGTTATGAAAGGGTCTAAGAATGCTATCAAACCATCTCATCAGTCGTGGTGTAGTGGGTAAGACCGTCGGTTTTGGTGCGGCGGGCATGATAGACACGGGTTCGAGACGGCATAACGTCAAAACATTTGCAGTGTGGAAATTGATTGCAGAGTTATTTTTCATAAGTTTAACTCAGAAGAACTTTGAATATCAGATCACTTGTGTTAAATAAATAGTTATTTGAAGACAAATATTTGGAGGGCCTTGTAATGGTTAATACCCCGCTTGGAGGGCTTTATTTCGTCTAAGGCCTTCAATGCAGGGTATTATACAGTGCAAGGCCTTCTCGCTAATGCCCTATTCCCCTTCACAGGTATGTTCTACCGGAATAAAAACTCGTTTCAAACAGTGTTAAATGGACCTTGAGGTATATAATTCCAGTTAAATATTCGGGATTGGCTTCAATAAGCACTTGAGATCTAGAGGTTCTTTCATCCTGTTAGAAATACGTCAAGTTAAATATTCTTCAATATTACGACTCATGTTTAGGCACGCCAAATTCTCGAGAAATGAGTGAGAATGTTTCCAGATTTCCGGTGTTTTATAATTTTACTTTATATCCCCGAAAATGAACATTTTTGATTACTTATTGGTCTCAAATATCAATGTACTTAATGAGACATTCACAAATGGATTAAAACAGATTCGGATATAAACATTCTTATCACGTATGTAATCAATTCAATCGTTTTGTCAGATTACATGGGATAAACCATTGTTACTTTATGATTCACATGATTTATAGCCTTAATGAATTCAATTTCTACTATCCTTAAACCGTTCCAAATAAGATATACTAGAAGCCCTAATTAGGCTTCGCTTTCGTTTATCTATTTGAATTACATATACCAAACTTGTCATACCATCAAATTAAATTATTGTGTTAAGTGACGTCTTAAATATTTCTAAATGCCCATTTTGTGAATTAATCAATGGGTTTTGCATTTTCCTTCCCAGTAATGTGTAAAAATTCACAAATTCAATTCACGTTCAAAAGGATTTTCTATTTACAATACATTGCAATAATGCTGAATCGAAATTGTTAAGTATGAAAGCACAGCTTGTAGAATGATAGGTGCTTAACTTAACACTCATAATATATTTTATATCCTTTCTATATATCGAGAAATATTACAGGAAACAATTTTGATACAATACTTGTAATTTTTAGAGCTTTTGCCTGTTAAAACGTGTTTAATATGTGGCATGTCTGTTAATTTATGTGAAGATTTGCTTTTAACTCATCCGTGAAAAGCACTTTTCATGCGAAACGTATTTTCATTGGCCTAAATGTTTCAATTAACTGTGGTCAATTTTTCTTTTTTTGCTTAAAGGGGAACTCGCCGGAAAACCGTGAACTAGCCTTATTCCAACAGAGGCTTTATTCTATGAGCTACTTTTGTGATGCCATGATGTGGGCATCAACATTTTGTCAGCAATCGTGTGGACCGCTTCATCAGCATCCGCTCTGACTTCATTTAAACACTTCTTTGACTCAAACTTTATTAGAGATCATCAAAGACAAAACAAAACATAGCTGCGGACCTCAAGTTTGTTAACTAACCTGTGTATTCATGCAAGGGCAAATATAATGAAATTTGAAATGTCTTTGAGGCAACCTAGCATTGCCAAAACGTAACAGATTATGTTTTAATTTCACTAAATAATTAAAAATTCATTAAGCATTAACATATACGTATGTCATACAGTTATACGAAGGCAGATCATTCAAAACACGCATTTGTAGATCTTTCTCTTCAAAAACCTAATAAGTAAGCAACATCTTTGGGCCTAAATCATATTTGTTCCTTTGCATTATGGCAATGTAAATTTTCCGATTTTGTTCTCAGATAGTCTAAATGGGGAATTTAAATCGACCTTTACGAAAATCGGAACAAAAATATGAACCCATCAGTTTATTCAACCTTTCCAATTTGAAACGCTTCACCACTGACCAGATGGTACCAAAATATGGTTTGAGAATTAGGAGATAAACCTACTGTGTTTTTTAATTTTCGTGGTCTAACGTAGATTCGATACCTGTTGATGTCATTCGGAGCCGAACGCCCGTCATAAAAATCATGTTCGAACATAGATTCGACCGCAGAAATAACCCATGAAATTCGAGGATTTTTAAATGTCATGGTAGAATTGTTATTTTACACATGGTCAGTTGGTGATCTCTTGTCAGTGCTGTTGGAGGTATTTGATTGACGTCCAAACGAAACCCAAAGTACATGATATTTGTACTAAGATACACTAGCAAGTGAACAAACCTAAGGTACGCAGCTGTATGATTGCCAAGATTAACATACCTTTCCTATTGTTATATACACAATCACCTAGCTCTACTACATCATTGAAGGGGTATGGGAAACGTTAAAGATGCTGTATCATACTTGCAAGTATTTTTAATGCATTCGTTGTATTTTTAGAAAAATTTAGCGACCAACCTAGGGAAAATCGGACCAAAATTAATTAAATATGAGATAATTTACCAAAATTACGGAAACGGCAGCCAAGATAAAGGCGAAACAAGTGTGGCCATCTCACAACTTCCCGTCTCTAAATATACGCTTGAAAACCGTCTTTGTCGCGCACGACTAGATTTTCTTTTCTTTTTCTCCGAATAAGGTATCCGTTGCTACCAAAGTTGATACCCATCGAACGCAAATACGCTAGTTGTGACACGGTGTAAATCCTACACGCGTAATGATTACATCAACGAAAGCGGGTTCGTTAAATGCTATGCCCTTTCTACAAGGGGTACTGTGCTTTGGGCGTCGAAATAAGTATGTTATTCTTGATTAAACAATCTAAATATGATATCAAAATTTCGACGAAAGATTTTTCTACAAAGTGATGTATTTCTTTTCTCAATAGCTAAATTTCAGCCTGAACCGCATGCAAGTATGAAACAGCATCTTTAAGAAAATAACCTCATTTTTTTACTCGGACAAAGTGATACAACTATGAAATGTAAGATCTTCAGCAACATAATTTCCGAGATGTAGGCCGTCCCTTCAGGTCCTGTTTACCCGTGAAACCAATCAACTTCTATTTGCATGAACGACAAGGTCTCTATTCTGTCATGCAGCAAATTAAAAACTTATACGATAACGATAACTACGACTAATCTAAAGTTTAAAGTAACATGAAAAATAAAACGTATAAACATGATTAACTGTTTATTAAGCAAAATAAGAATAAACAACAGCAAACTTAAATCCATAAAACAAACAAAACATCCATAGAAAGTGTTAGCACATTTAATTTATCTTTCACGGGAAGATAGGGGCTAAAATAAGACCGTGCATATAAGGAAATACTTTCAACTTTAGAGCTAGAAGATAAATGGAAGTGTTTCATCTTCCCAAATATGAACTTTATGAAATTTAAACTATAACATAGAACTCTTAGAGTACAATAAGTACTTAGAAAGTAAAGGATGCACACTCTGAACAAATTAAAATGATTGGATAATTTAAGAAAGGTAATATAATTATCTCGATCAGTGACATTATGTAGTCTGTTACAAGTTTAAAAATCATAACCATGTAGGTATGGTCTGAAAATTTGGCCAGATTTCACGAACTATATATCGCTGACTGATCAAAAGTTTTTGCAAGGCTATTGTATTCATTAAGGAAAACAAATAATACATATCATAATCCAAGACATGTTATTTCACTTTTTAAGTAGTTTTTGCATGACGAGTTTAAACCTTTGTCAGTATTGAAAACAAACATAGTTTCAGAAAGATCAAAAAAGTTTTGAAGGGTTAAATTCTATCAGTAAATATAACATGTATAAATGAATACTTAAAGAAGTAAGATAGTGTCATCAGTAGACATGGTAACATGTCACAGTTACAGCCAAAGAACATTTTGTGCCTTTTGTGCCTAATGTGTTTGCTATTCAGCATAGGTAATATTGTAAAGCTGCCGAACAAGAGTTCGTCATTTACTTTTGAAAATAGTGGAAATTTCATGTAAAATAGTATTCAGATCGACGTATTCAACTATCGTTATTAAACAAGGGTAGCATAATCTCCAAACTTATTGTTAAAACAACATCATACAACATCACGATATGTCAAATCACATTAATTTGTATCACAGGATCATAAACATCCCTTTGCATTTTCTAAAAAAAAGAATGTATTACCCGAGGAAGTGTGTCATATTGACTTAAGAAAACGAATGTAAATTTTTTTATAATTCGAGCGAGGTTTATACACAAATTTGCAAGAGTTTCGTAAAAGTTATATGTCACACTTTCAATGTTTTTTATTACCGAATATATTCCAATGAATTCTCTTAGAAATATCCAGAAAACGGCCTGCTTCCCATTCGACGACCAATGGTTGTATGACGTCACAGACGAACATATACAGGTATTCGGGCTAAACCAATTGTTGCTGGGCAAAAGTGATATGTGCACTTGTGTCCATATTGAAAATATGTCATTATTAATTTCTAACCCTATTGTTAATAATACCTTATTATGTCAATTCTTAAAATATATCTGCATATTTTCTTATATTATTTCTTAGTATTTATCACCTCATTTTCTCCTCTTTGATATATATTTTTTTGTTCTGTGCAAGAAAGCATAGCATAATATAATATTATATATAAGCATTTGTAGACAATTTTCTACAGAATTGAAAGAATTTCAATATTTATATGGCTATGGCTATTTGGCAAATCACAACGAAGAAAAATAAAAACCAAACCAAATATTGATTATTTGTCTGGTTTACCATGAAAACAATTTGAACTTAGTGCAAATTGCGGGTAGGGTCGGGTAGGGTCAGTTTGCGACCTCAGTCTTAAAATATATTTTGTCTTTTGGCCTCTAAAACACATTTAGTATACGTTTTTGAGACACGGAATGTGATTAACCAAGAAATGGAGTGGGCCCTTTTAGGCTTTTACAAATTCGGCCACTTATTTCAGTTTTAACTGTTTCTATTTTTGATAAATTTCCAATATATAACACCTATTATAATAATCAGTGCACCTGGTACAAAAACACCTATGGCGATCTGAATTCCGTTATCGTCACCATCAACAACAGCCAATGTAGTAGAATCTGAAACATTCAATATGTGTCTAACATAAGTCCAATCTCATTGTAACGAAATTATTAAATCGAACCCTGTTTCATATTATGTTTTTACTTGTCACTCATATACGATTTGACTGAAAAACGTAGAAATCGATGTCTACAGGAAATAAAATTTTGACCGGTTTTTATCGGGCTTTCTAATTTGATAAAGTAGATTAAAGATTCAATGGCATCTTTTTCATTTTATGTAACGCTGTGAAGACTATACGGTAACAGAAAATGCAGAGGTTTTCTGAATCTTTGCGTACCCTAAATTTGCATGGAAGTAATACGTTTGTAAAAACCTTTGTCTTCACCATCAAAATCAAAATTAGATCATCCGAAACTAGATAATATATGTGTGTGAATACATATTGTAAAATTAACAAGAAGACGAAGTCGTCAATATCCCTGCCAAATTAATTTTAATTATAGCTCCCAACATTTTCCTAAAAGGGTCACTACTACTAAAATATATTTGCATAAATCTTCGGATAAAATTAAAGATTATAATAAACTCCACATCTTAAATAGTTTCTTTGTCCCGTTTGTAGACGCCTTTGAAAAGAGTCCAAAAAACGCGCAACAGGGGCAATAACTTCTTTAAAAAAGTATGCCCTTGTGATTTTAGAACTCTATCAAGGTATTGATAACCTGAATACACAGGGCAAATTTTATTATCCTATCTAGTGTCTGAGAAAAGCTGTAACCTTTAACGTATGGACGCACGAACGGATCCCAAACTCACGGATCCCAAACCTTTTGTGGGGGTAATAATCCTACAATACATTGCAATCTATTTAATGATCAAATTAAAATGATACAATGGTAGTGAGACAATGTTGGGGAAAAAAAACAAATATTTTTTCCATGAATAAAACTGTTATCTTACAATGATAATTATTTTGGATTCTAAGACACCTATAGACATTCATATTTTGCCGCGGAAATTTACTGCATACGTAGATTCGTTTAGGTGGAAACTTTTTTTTTATCTTTTTAAAAATATTTAACAAATATTATACATGTCCAAACAAATGCACACACTTTTTATTCAAAACACAATAGAATACCTATCAGAATGGAATTGTATTCTATCGAGTTGTATTCTATCTTTGCACGAGCCTTAAATATTTAAATATCAACATTTACTTAAAATTCACGATTTTCATAGATGTACAGAATGAAGAAATGTGTTGTAAGTGGCGTTATTTACTAAACAGGATGTGTTGCTCAATACTGTGCCCCAAGATATCATTTAATTGTAAACGTATACATGTCTTTATGTTCTTAACCCCGATGTACACAAAATTCCCTTTCGGGTAATAAAGCATTATTTTATCTTATCTTATCTTATACTTATTTGATCAATATGACACCTGAGAATTTATAGTAAGAACATAGTAAAACTGTACTCCATGTAACTTTCATACTAAGGCTAATAGGAAAGATGATTTTAAGGCGAAGGCAATGACGTTTTGAAATTTGATCTCAGTTTGAAAATAAGAATTGTTATATGTGAACAAATTATTATTATACAAATACTGGTTCCATAATGGATGAAATTATTAAGCTACAATACACAGCGAAATGGCCTTTCCCTGACTCCCAAAGCCGACACTACAGAGCAATATTGCTGGCTGCAAATCGGTTTTTTAATTTTGCAGGTTTTGCCGTGTGCAGGGTCGAGCTACATTACACAGCGAGATGGCATTTCCCAAAGCCTACATTACAGAGCATTTCTGCTGGCTGAATAATGAAAACAAGAAAAGCTCACAACTCAAAATCAATGTTACACCAAGTTTGCCATGAATATCTCTTTTGCATGAAATTTCATTGTGTTTCTTCTTATTTAACATATACATCTCTATGTGCATTTTCGCTATTCGACCCCATGTTAGGGAAATGCTTCCTAGCGGCCGGAAATCACTGTTCGCTAGCGATTTCATTCTTTTTTTCTCGAAGACCTTGTTAATGTCTCTCATGCAAAAATCCTTTCTTGAGAGTGGCACCTTATAGAGAAAAAATTATGCTAGGTACAGTCGTCGAGTTAACTATCGTTTATTTTCCAATGGTTCAGCTACAACTCATGTGAGTTTCAGCTCTCAGGTGCAAACATCTTCAGAGAAAAAGATTCTCAAAGGTAGATAGGGTCAGGAAATTTTGACAAGTGAGAACAATTAAAATAGCGCCAAAACGACAACAAGTTTAGCTGCGATAGTGTAATCGTGTGAGCACTAACAGTGTATGAAAATAAAGAGAGACATGAACATGGAGTTTCATCCAAAACACGTGGAAGTTGAAGTATTGTCATAACAAGCTCTTAGTGTGTGCCACCCGATGAAAGAAGCTTATATAAAGTGAATCAGTGTTTCAAGAATCACCAAAAAACAATAACATGTGGTGCCACCAAGTGCGCGAATAACTGAAGCCACTCTTCTTGGCATGTCCTTAACCAGGTTCTTTAATTGTTCCATCGGTATCCGCTGCCACTAATCGTCAAGAGCGGCCTGCAGTTCCCTCAGGTTTTAAACAGGAGGATCCCTTCTTTGCATCCGATGACCAAAAATGTCCCAAACATGCTCGATTAGGTTTTAATCAGGTGAAAATGCTGACTGTGGAATTCATGTTACACAATTATTTTCCAAATGTTGGTTTAAATCAAGTGAACGACGGGGTTTTGCACTGTCGTCCATGAACATGTCTTGTGGCAAGTCTGTGGTCATCGAAATGTTCAATAATTACAGGATCCAGAACCTCCTGAATGTACCATACACCTGTAAATGAACCCTGTTTAGTCACTAAATCGAGTCTACAGTTGTAGGAGAAGCCTTCCAAACCCTCAGGCCCCTCTGATGACCTTTCTGGTCCTTAATCCGGCAGCTTTGAGTCAATTTCTCAGAGTTTGGTTGCTCAACCATACCCGATATCATAACCATACCCGTTTCAGGTGAGGGCTCGGACCAAACGGCAGGCGTCTAACATGTCGTTAAAGAGCTCTATCCTCCTGGGGCTTGGTGGCTTTAGGTCTTCCTGATCGCGGAAGGTCCCTTACATCATTTGTTTGTGCATACTTCCTCCTGACCAGACGGCTTATGACGATGTGGTAGAAGTGAGTTCTTCTGGCAATTTCTTTGTAGGAACGTCCTGGCGTTGAAGCCCAATAATCTGACATCTTATACATTTTAAATTCTCTTTCTATGAGTATATGTCTACAGACGGTTGCAGATATCTTTACCGGTAGCTACCGCGATCAAACTGCAATCTGATTGCAGTTGACCGCGATCAAACTGCAGTCGGACCGCGGTTGACCGCGATCAGATTGCAGTCAGACCGCGGTTGACCGCGATCAAACTGCAATCTGATTGCAGTTGACCGCGATCAAACTGCAGTCGGACCGCGGTTGACCGCGATCGGATTGCATTCTGATCGCGTTTGACCGTGGTCAATTCAGGATCATTGAAAGAAGGAAAATTTGATCTATAAAGCCCATCAGATGGATTACGGCCTAATCCGTCGAATTTTCAAAATTGAACTGTACCTATCCGTCGAATAACGCTTGAGTGATTTTGTACCGATCGGTCGAACCTTGGCGAGCATGAGACCCTGGGAGAATCTAAGTTAATTAATGAAGGGATGTACGGGTTGCTTACAAGCAGTACGATTGATATTGCATTACTTGAATGAAGTAAGTTGTTTACATGATAAAGTCTTATTTCTTCGACGGACATATTGCCGAGTAAAGAGTTCATACTGTAAACGCCTTGCTGTTTATTTAAATTTAATACTTTGATGAAGGGTACAAGTTAAATGTTTAATTGATCCTTTGTGTCCCTATTCAAATACATGTATGACATATGCATCACTTTCAAATCATTTTACTTATACTTTGCATTACTTCCAAGTTTTGACCACTTTCTAACTTCCATTAAATTTTATGATGTCCATGACCTCTTAAAATATTATGCCGTTACCATTTGGCTATAATTGAGACATGGCCACCACGTTTTAGATTGATAATGTTATTTACTCAATCAATCTATCTTTATTTCCTTGTGCACAGTGGAGGCCATAGGGCCATGTATGTAAATAATCACAAGATTTTTAATGTACATAATAAACAATACTATTGACAAGTGACGTGTACCATTATTCTTCATAAGTCTAAACACAAATTCTGACAAGAATTTATAATATTTATAAACATGTTGCTGTTGTTCCCAAATATAGCTAAATCCAAAAGTGTAGAGAATATTTCATACAATTCTTTATATATTTACTCATTATATACAACATCGCATCATCCTAACTTGAAGTGATCAAAATAAATGAATGAGAGTTCAAACACCCCTTTGTCTTATTTTGGAACGTTCCAACGTTATGTAAGCCAATCAACTACTAAAATCACAGTACCGATCCGTCGAATGGATTTTTCTATTCTAGAACTAGAAATTCGACGAATCGGTATGCGACCATCAGTTGATATAAAGAGGACAGTCAATTTGTACAGATATGTTTGTCGCCAGTTATAATTTGAAAACGCATAAACAATGTTATGGTTGATTTACATATGTATGGAAAAGGCATATGTTTTATGACCAAATAAAACATGTTAATTGTAAAAACTATACATGTAGTAGTTATATGCAACATCGGTATCACCGTTTCACTTGTTACGGCCAGAAGTGATTATCAGTAAGCAATACAAATAATTTTCTTTTACTCAATTCGAATTGAATAAGACTAGGTTATATGTTGTGAGGCGTGATTTTAATAATCATTATAGTATTATAGTATTATAGTATTTAAAAAATTGCGTAAGGTATGACAAATCGTATTCTTGAATTAACATATAAAGGATATTTTAAAGGGACAGTAGTACGGTTTTTGGAGGAATATAAGCTGATGTCAGGAAAATGAAAATAAATGGTTCCAATTGAAAGACAAATATTTTAACTGAATGAAGCAGTAATGAATTAAATATATTTTGTAAAGTTCAGCCATTGGATTCTTGTTTTCTTACACAAAATGAGTTAAAGTTGTTCATACAAAAATGACCGCCAATGGTCTTTATGTGAAACTTTATAATTTATTTTCTTACAATGGATGATTGTGTAATAAGATTTTTGACATTATCAACATAATACAGTAATCATTAACATTCAATTATCAGTGACAAATTTATATTGTTTTTCTTCAAGAAAGAACGTGCTACTGCCACTTTAATATAAAGAATAATTCGTCTACAATTTCATCTGTACACATTGGTTATTTGAGATGAGCAATATTTATTTCATTATATTTTCAGTTTCTACTGATAATAAGAACTGTTGAGTAGACAAAGTGTAGGTTTGTCTATACATATTTCATGTAATGATATGTAATAGATTTGCGTGAATAATATTACAGTGAACATTAACAAAAGTATTATTACGCAATGAGCAAGATATTTAACTGGGTGATATGGTAATAATCATTTGGTTTTTCAGAGACCCCATATTTAACTGTTTATAAGAAATCCTATTGTTTTAACACTGATGAATAATCTATTCAATCTATAATCATACTTAAATGAAATTAATGACAATAACAGTATACGTTTAACCTTAAACGTGGGAATCTGAACAGGTTTAATGTTCAACTTCTTTTACAGATACTCATAACAAATACGTAAAATATCATAATCACACACGAAAAGCTTACACCAATATTTAGTCATACTATACTGGTTTTCAGATAACAATGGACAATGAACTAATTTTTCAATTACATTCAGTTCACGTGTATACACCTTTGAGTTGGTATCCAATTCCCTCAAGTTATTACCAATATTTCGGTCGATTATATGTAGGTGCTGATCCTGGTACTAATCATTACAATATTACAATCGATACTTGGTTTGAACCACTGTAACATAGTAACTGCTAATCCCATAAACCACAAGAATGACTGCTGGCCTAATACGGATTACAGTTGCTAGCTGGCAGTTACTATGTGTTTCTGTTGTCATGGGACAGTCATTGGTATAAAGCCAAGTGATCAACTCCCCAACAGCAGAGAGCGCCAGACAGCACCACAGCAAAGACATGTGAGACCATAGCAGCCAGCGGTTTGGGAACCCGGAGGGGACTGGCAGAGTTGGGCAACAATATATGTACTTAGAAGTTTAGTAAAATTAATAAACCAAGAATAATCCGACCTCGTCTTGTTCGAATCATTGCGAAGTGTGGCCTGCTGATTGTGCTACACAGGGGAACTTTTGGTGCCGTGACCCGGATTCGTCAAGACAGAGGGATTTGGACTTGGTGTTTGGTGAGTACTGATTGTTGTCAATTTTGTCCCGTCTGCTCTGGGGTATCCAAAGTGTTTGTGTATTGAAACGTTATTGATAGTGTAAGGTGGTTAACGTAGCAGTGAAGATAAGTAGTAGAAACGGCATAAGTAGAACTGAGAATATGTCAGATGTTAGGGGTGTAAATCATTAATTAAATTACCACGGTCAATGACTATGGGGAATGGGAGAAAAATGTTGTGCGAGAAGGCATTATAGATGATATTACAGGTGATTAGGAAGAGATTATGAACTCTTATGGGGTATTGCCTGTAGATAATCATAAAATCAGGGCTAATAAGGTATTATGAGGTGAAGGGAGAATTATGTATAGAGTAGGTGTAATCCATCAAGAATGAGGCATGCTTTTGTTGGATTAGTCCTGAGGCTAAGTGCTTGATATGGCTTGATATTGTTTGAAGTTAGGTTTTCCTAGGATCTGGAGTGGACGGGGTAGATGTGTAATGCGGGTGTATTACTGGTTTGGGTAATACTGTTAACTCGGGATGAAAACACGGACCCTCCATTGATTTGAATGGTCTTTATTACAGACGGGTACGTGGGATAATGTTTGGTGGATTAATCTCAAGTCTGGAGACCAGGGATAACTAGCTAAATTCAATCAAGTATGTTAAGAATGTGGCGAATTTTGAATATAGAAATTAGGGCTTAAATTAATCGAATGAGGAAGAAGACAACGGCTGATGAAATGCTTGATATGACTTGATATTGGTGTAAGGCTTCCCTAAGGTCTGGAGTGGAGGTGTTGACGAGTAGTGAGAGTACGTTATATGGTAAGCCCGCGGTATGTCCATTTGGAATTGCTCAGACGAGCTGGCGGGAATATAACTTTGGGAACTCGAGACTAGCTCATGAGCCGTCCATTGACTTGAGTAGCCTTGATTTACAGGCCTCTGGTGGATTAGTCCCGGGTCTGAAGGCTAGGGATTAGCCCTATTTCCAACCAAGCATAATGTTAGGCAAAAGGGTGGTTCTAGAGCTAAGGAAATGGATAGAACATGTTAGAAGACTGAAATTTTCAATACAAAAAAAAGACACAGCGCAAAGCAAGGTTATGATTTGGGGCTTTATTCTCCTTGACTAAAGAGATTAAAGCTTCAGGGTAAAAAATACTCGGGTGGAGTCTTAGGTAATCGATAGGATGTGATATGTGGGAAATATAGTTTTCTGGGATCTATATGCTGCAAGTAATTTTAATGATTAGAGTACTGTCGGAGTTAGTTTAAGCATGTTGTAAGGTTAGGACAGGAGAACCCAGGGGAGATAGGGTGGGGAAACGACAGTTGGTGCCTCCATTCACCTATGGAGTCCAATGAAGCTGACATCCAGCTTGTCGGTGCATCACGAAATCCGGACAACTGTGGGAGTTCATCGGTTTGGACCTGGGACATCGGACAACTCATCGAGAACGTCGGTGTGGAAGTAACAGTTGGTCATCCAGTGACTAGGCTGGTGTCTGCTTAAGCAGGGGGCGTGGGGAACGTCAGAAGGTGGAAATGCATCTGCACCCCTATGTAGGATGGCCAATGTTTCCTGGAGAAACAGCGGGATTTCAGCTGTACCCGACGGTGGGCAAGGACCAGGACTGAACCGAACTTAACTCCTTGTGTTATCATGTGATGATCATGTGTGTGGATCAACCATCCTATCTCACCTTGTGGTGATTTGTGTCCACATAGAGTGAAATAGCTGTTTGACATGTATTTTGATGTATTGTATTATTGTATTGTATTATTGACATAATGTATCTGTGCGTATTTGACATCTAGGTCATGTACAGCATATACACGTTCTTAACCGAATGTAAGAAGTACGTATAGACTCTTAACTGTAAATGATTTTTTTAAATCTATCATAATTGTATTGCTCCCATCATCTGTAACAGGGAAGCAAAGAAATCTTAATATTATTTTATAATCTCAATATTTCTTGTTGGTTATGGAGTAATGTAACATAGTAACTGCTAATCCCATAAACCACAAGAATGACTGCTGGCCTAATACGGATTACAGTTGCTAGCTGGCAGTTACTATGTGTTTCTGTTGTCATGGGACAGTCATTGGTATAAAGCCAAGTGATCAACTCCCCAACAGCAGAGAGCGCCAGACAGCACCACAGCAAAGACATGTGAGACCATAGCAGCCAGCGGTTTGGGAACCCGGAGGGGACTGGCAGAGTTGGGCAACAATATATGTACTTAGAAGTTCAGTAAAATTAATAAACCAAGAATAATCCGACCTCGTCTTGTTCGAATCATTGCGAAGTGTGGCCTGCTGATTGTGCTACACCACTGCCAAAACGTATCTTCGACAAAAATTTAATTAAGAGCTGCAGCCCTCTTCCTCATTTGGCATACCCAACAACATGACACTTTTCATAATGTATTCACTGATTTGATGTTTTAAACACATTATATTGTTCTTTTCATTTTTGATTTCATTGATTTGGTTTAAACATATTCATTTCATTAAAGATAAATGAATCGGTTTGGCCAACAAGTTATGCTAAGGCGGTTCCAAGATATATTTGCAAAAATAATAATGGGTGACGTTCACTAACAGAACAACAGAGAGTTTCATACGCTACATAAAATATATGGCAGAAAATTATACAGTATATTCATTGAGTTTGATATTTGTTTTTCATCCAGATTTCAGAAATATGAATTGAAGCGGCGTTGAAATAAATACTAAACTGTAGGAATGAGATACGCTAGCAATCCTTCTTGTCTCACACTATCATAACACATAATACATATACATAATACAATATGTGCACTGGAATATTTGTGTGTGTCGATCATTTTTATTGTCAAAATGGTACCTCATTCAAAGGTGTCTAAACGGTTTGATGAATTAATGACCCAGTAGTTATACCATATTCGAAATTAACCTGCTTGTTGGATGTTTATAACACACTGTGTTTCGCCATATCAGTCAGATCCCTTGAACTTGAACATTCGAGCGGCCATTTTAATGTGTGAACATTATGGAATACAATGTGGCCGCTCGAAGGGAAATCGGCTCACATGACGTAACCGAACATTGTGCATTCGTTTTAGAACTATTTTTATTGATACAAAGTATTATTATTGGAAATAAGTGGTGACGTATTTTCAATATGAGCACTAGTGCACATATCAATTTTTCCTAACAACGATTGTTGTAGCGCGAGTTCCCGTATTTTTTCGCCTGGGACGTCATAACACCATTGTTCGCGATCGTGACGTCATCGTAGTCGGCCGTCGCAACGGAAGCGGCCCGTTTCTTGGATATTTTTAAGATGATAAAATTGAATAGAATCGGTAATAAAGAAATTATTAGCCTCGGAAGTGTGTCATATGACTTTTACGAAATTCGTGCAAATTTGTGTATAACCCTCGCTCTCGCTCGGGTAATGCAAAAATTCACACTCGTTTCGTAAAAGTCATATGACACACTTCCTCGGGTAATAATCTCTATTTATTTAGCCATTGTTAACACGTATTTATCTTTTCATTATCCCTTTATTTCAGTAAGAAAATCGTGCTTTAAATTGCCATGTGAGCATATTAATTACCGTAAATGAACTTAAGTTAAACATCCACTTACCTCGACTTTACCACTTTTCGATTTTTCAAAAAATAAAAAAGGAACTTGATTTTTGTTAATTTGTCAAATAAACACCTTTAATTGGCCTTTCATTAAGACAGCGTAATTATCGGCTGTGAAAAACCCACCTGGGTTAGGGGCCATAAAACTTGCGCGGTTGTGACACAATAAACATAGAAAGTAACGCATCATTAATTCAACTGATATACCGCCTAAATAATTGTTTAATTACCATTGATTTTACACCAAATGCTTAGTAGTGTTACATCGTCAAATGATTTATCTGACTGAGTGGAATCATTTTCTGAAAATCGTTATTTATTGGTTTTTTTTCCTGTGGTATTGTTACGATAGATGTATAGATAACGAGGCTGATTCTGTTAATGACGCCCGGTCACAAAAAGGGGGCGTGTGTAGTCATGCATTCACTGGTTTGTGGCCAGACAAGTCTAAGCGACCCATCAAAAGTGGCTTCCATTACCAAACTGAACAATTACAGCCTGATCCGTCGAATTTTCAAAACTGATTCTGTACCTATCCGTCGAATAACGCTTGGGTGATTTTGTGACGATCATTCGAAGTTTGACGAGCAAGAGACACTGGGAGAATCTAAATTAATAAATGAAGTAGGCTACAGTACCGATCCGTCGAATGGATTTTTCTATCCTAAAACTATAAATTCGACGAAACGGTATGCGACTAACTGAACATATTTGAGTAGCGACCTTTGACGCACTATACAATATTGTAATCAGACTTTCATATATTCAAAAGAAATAGAAAAAAAAATGTTTGTGGTTATTAGAACTTTCAAAAGAGTTTTCTTTCATTTTCGAGATGAAGACTTAGTGTTTCCGGGAGATTGGGGTGTTGGCACAATAATATAACAATCTAAAAAACGACTGCAGGTGGTAATTATTCGTGCTGATAGATTGGTTGTGTAAACAAGTGAGACACAAATATTCTGTCTGTCTGTTTGTATGACATCGTGTACATACAACAGGTGTACATGTGTATGTCTCGGTGATTAGCTAGCTCCCTCGGTGAATCAGGATTTACTTAGAAGGGACAGACCGACGAGTTTATTCATGTGTCACTCGTCTCGTAGTTACATAACATCGGGATTGGTTGGAATTCTAGTGAACATTTCGGGAAAACATAAGAAATTATTGAATGTTAATATGTCATGAATTAACATTTGACTGTATTAATTTCCTGTAAATGCTGCTATTGAACAATTGACACTGTTTCAATAACTGAATTTTAATATACCACTGTTTGTGTCGCTATGCTACATTACGGGTTCATGTTATTCAGAAACATCATTATCATCAAATTTAGGAATTATTAGATATCAGACTCTTGCTTTTTGATATCAAAAATCCTTATTACATTATTTATATCTTTTTTCAGTGGATAGTTTGTAATTTAATGCCAAAAAATTTAGAATAATAGATAAGTCGTTAATGTCATATTCTTACTATCATATTATGTCTAACGTATTATGATAATCTCTTTCAACATCATAGATGACATTCTTGATTTAGGTTTTATCAAATATGAGAAGTGTTCAGTAAAACCTTTTTGCCCAGTACCAGAAACTGTCGTCGTTTAGTGTTTGCACAATTAATCCTGACACTAACTCAACCTTTTTAAAAAGTATATCAATGAATGATCGCCTGAGGTCAAAAGACATTATTTTTTATTGAAGCAGTCTAAATATATGACACAACATACAAGACACAGTGCTGACGCCAGTGTCACTCAATACATACCGACAAACTGGTCACCGGCGGTAACATAAAATGATCATGTGATATACCACTTTCATCAGTGATTAGGAATGTGTATCCCTCATCAGTTCTTATCGTTAAGGAGGACTGAAATGGTCTACAGCCACTTTGAGGATTCATGAAAAGGGGCTTGCAATTTGAATTATATTCAACTTTGAATTTTCGAAAGAACGACGGTAACCTGCCTAAATACAGCTTTTTAAATACACTGCCTAATTAGCCGCGGCGAACAGAATCTGTGGTCACTGAAGCGTGTCACGAGCGTATCTACCTTCTATGACGTAGGAGAAGGGGAGTAGTTTCAACGTGTAATGACACCCTTTCCATCGTTCATTTTACATACAAATAGTTACAAAATACATTCAAGTTTTATTTATTCCGAAAGCATAGATATCCGACGGCTCAATAATAGTTTATTCAAGCTAATTTTTAATTGTATAAACATGTCGCATTGTATATTTCAAAACCCTATAAATGACGCAACAAGGCTTCATCTTGATAAAATGTCCTTGTTATATTGGCACCGTTGTGGCTAGACCTGTCTGTTTAAAGTGATAATCTGATGGTCTGTTGTTTGCTGAATCTTACATAACATACACTGACTGTTTTTTCTGACGGTGACAAATAACAAATTGTTTATATTTTCAGTGACCAAACCGAATATTTTCTTAAAAAGAATACCTAAATAATGTTACATTTTTGTGAGTTTACTGCAAAATAAAGATTTATTCTAAAGAGCCATTAGACGGTGGATAATTGTACCATGGTGATATGAATGGAAAGGAAAAGTGTGGACGGTTAAATGTTATTTATTATGATATCTTTATTTTTATGAAAAATATAGACGCCACAGTGAATAATCTATAGTAAGTTATGATCAATATCCGTATTTTTACAACACATGTCAAGAATAAAATAATTAAACATACATTATTGTTACCAGTGATATATAAGGTTTCGATTCGTATTGAAAATGCACAAATGTTATATTTGGGATCATCACATTCCGCATAATGGTACAGTCACATCCATCAAAGCGAATCCGCAAACAAAATTGACTCACCGTTTTATAAAGTTCGAGTTTAGCGTTTTTCTTAGATGTTAATGTACCTGCTTCTGCCATTTTTATAAATCAGAATTTAACACATAAATGGTTTAGGTTTTAAGGGGGTTTATCTCCGGACATTATGGTAGATACGCAAGTGGCGACAGGCCTGGACACGCTCAAATGAGTTTTCAAAGTGTTCGTCTGGTAATTTCGGCTGCGCTCTAAAACCGCTCATTCCCATAGATAACGGTACTGGCAATAACGATCTATCATTCCTGGAAAAAATACATTACATAACCTCTTTAGCAATATCAGACAATAAATACCACCAATCCGGTCACCGGCGTTGATATGAAATGGGTATGTGATATACCGCTTTGATCGCTGAATAGGACTTTGATGTTTCCGACTTTGAATCTACAGAGTGTTTGACTTGTACAAGGAATATTCATGTACCGGCTTGTATGTATAAGTATGTATGTGTGAGTAGGTGTGTGTATCTATATGTGTATGGGTAGTGGGTATGCATGTAGGCAATGTAGGTTTAGTATGTATGTATTTACAATGTGGGTGTGCATGTGAGTGTGTATGTATGTGTGCATGTGTCATAGTATCAATGTAAGCAATAATGTGCTAACGTGTGGATGCGTGCATATATGTGTGTAGTGTATACATTAATGTACATACTAATATACTAATGTACTAACATATGTGTGCGTGTATGTATGTAGTATAGGCATGTACTAATGCACTAATGTACTAATGTATGGGTATGTCCCTATATGTATGTAATGTATACATGTATGTACTAATGTACTAATGCACTAACGTATGGGTGTGTGTATGTATGTACTGTACGCACGAGCTAACAAACTAATGTACTAATGTTTGGGTGTGTGCATTTTTGTATGTATTGTAAGTATGTAATGTAGATACAAATGTATTAATGAGGTGTGCAGATTTAAATGTTTTGTATTTGTGTATGTATGTACAGATGAATGCAATAATTTATGTATCATGTTTTTATTTTATGAATTTTTATCACCGTACAATGTAACGGTGTCTTGTCGGCCTAATAGGCCTGGGGTTGTAAAAACTAAAGACACATAAATAAACTATTCTATTATTATTATTAATGTGGACATTTGTCAAGATTTTGTGCCTTTTAATCTAGCTTTATAATGTTCAGTCCAGAGTTTTTATGTATTGTTGCCAAAAGCTGCAGATTTATTTGAGAAAAAGGAAAATCTTTTTTATGGTAGGTTAAATATATTTCATAGTCAATTTTGTTGTATTTATATTTCATATGTCGTAGTCTCTCATAACCCTCATATCAACGGTTGGCTCATATGTTTTTGTTTTTAGCAAAATATATATGTATGTAATTCATAAGATGCTAATACTGTTTTAATTTGTTTTATCTATTTGTAAATGTTCTATGTAACCCGGCACGTGACTTATTTCTCTCTCTGTTGATCGGCCCTGTTCGTTTCATTCAAGGACATTTGAACTTGATTTGGAGAACTCAGCAGCTTCATCTCGTTTACTTTAGGGTGGGAGATTGCCCCTATTTTCCTCTTTATTGTGTATTGCTTTGTCTACATACCTGATACAAAGGCCGCCGCCATTACTTCGTTAATTAACCCTTGACCCGATTTACTACCCAACATCTCGCTGTCCTACCGTCTCGCTCTAGGAGACAAATTACCACAAGAAAGGACTTCCGGTTATGTAAAGGGCCATAAAGTCCTGATTGTTTAACGAAGATTAAAAAGGAATCGAAGTATAGTATGTTTTAACGTGTGATGTGTCATTTTGCTGCATTGATTTAATTGGGGGAGGGAGAGGAGAACACTGTTAAACATCAATTATTCAGTGTCGCCTACAGCTCGGCTGTACAATCTGAACGCACATACACAATATTAATTTACATAGATATAGAATATTCTCCCATACACAGTAACTGTTTCTCCAATCAAATAATCACACAGACTCAGATTCACTCATACTCACACAGATATCACACATTAATAGATCAAACTCTTGTCTATGGTATGTATACTGTGGACAATAGAACATGGTACTCAACTTTAACAGCGTAAAACAAATAAAAGACATATACTCTTTCAGCTAATGGTAAATTAGTAAAACGTCTCGTTTTAACTCGTAACTCAAGTTACTGTCGACAATTGTATTCATGAGGATCGGGATTATCCATGCGTTAATCCTTCTAAGCCAATCGACTGTTCTCGATTAACTTCTTTGAGAGGCATGATATAAGTTGGAATGACAGTAATGCAGAGGAATATATGGATGACAACTTCTTTGTTCATTGCATGCTGCTTTTCAACACAGATTCTTGTAAACTTTGCATTCAATGACCAAAGAAGTTGTCATCCATATATTCCTCTGCATTATTCTCGATAAGTGGAAGCGACATTCACGCGGGATTGACAAGATTTTTGCCGATTTTTAATCCGCGTACTAAAATGGTTGATCCCACTTAAATTGTTGATCCCACGTGTATGAACCTGAACCATTTTAAAGTACAAGACTTTTGATAACTGGTAATTTGGCAGCAACACTGAATGACTCGACCAATAAACTACTTGTTTAACCTGTAAAAGATGAACGTTTTTGAAAAATCAATGCGGTATATGACACCATCGGTCAGAAGTCGCTGTTGTACATAAAAATTAATTCATAAACTTTTCTCTGACTGTTTCTATCGGGTGTTATCATAATTATAAACTTAGCCGTGAAAACATAATCACTGTAATATTTACATTCATGACAGACTTACAAAATCTACATAGAGGTTGTCTCTCCTCATTAAAGGTATGCGGCCCGGAAGGTGAAATTCTCAAAATTCTCAATTCGCATATAAATTAATGCACATATATCGGCAAAACTGATCACAGATAATCAATATTACATATGTGTTCTTGTTCTATTTCAGTTATACCTTGAAAATAGACCATTAGACTTGATTTGATGGAAACATTTTATATTACTACTGCTACTGGTTGTACCGTTTCAGTTATGCCTAACCATACTGGCATGTGAGATTGTCACGATGATTGATAAGCCATCTATTTTTCCTCAAAATGTATTAAAAAAAAGGTCGTGCACAAAAAGAATTAAAATGTACAGTTTTGAAAAAAATATTTGAAAATGACAGTCATATACCAATAATACCACTTTCTCCCATTGTGTCCTGTCTAAATTACCCAGTGTTGTCCAAAAACCGAGAATATCATGATCAGTAATTATTCCTTCTTCCTATTGTCTCCAAAATTCAACAAAATCAAATATGATATCACGAATTCTTTAACAATTTACATCTGTCATTAAAACTTGTGTATAACGTTATGACGTGTATTGGCATGGAGATGTCTTAAAATTTAAACACCCACAAACTATAGAGAAGTCAAAGGGCTTTCATAACACCATAAAGTGATATATCTCTCCTGTATGAATGAGGAATATAAGTAATGATGAGTTAACGATGTTCATAACTTCACACATACGCTACAAAAATTCGTAGCAAGGTACATTCAAATTACACTTTATGCAACAGGATATTATTTCATTTTTTAACCAGTGCAAAAAATCGCTATACGTTTTACGACAGTGTAGAAGGTAGACATGAAGTATCTGAACAAAGGAATAGTATGCGTTGTTAAAGTTTGAATAACAAATTACAAATCAGGTAGTAAAATCAATTTGGACCGAATACGGCAGATTTGAGTTTCTCAATCTATTATGATTAAACTTATGCTGTACTGCCGACATGCAGACACTGTCTATAATCACTCTCAACCCCTGATCGGATCGACCGCAGTTTGACTGCAATCTGATCACGGTTGATCGCGACCAGATTGCAGTCAGACCGCGGTTGACCGCGATCAAACTGCAAGCTGAATGCAGTTGATCGCGATCAGACTGCAATCAGACCGCGGTTTTCAGGTAACTAATTCTGCAAGGGTCTGT
The DNA here is from genome assembly GCA_916613615.1 of Steromphala cineraria. Lineage (NCBI taxonomy): Eukaryota > Metazoa > Mollusca > Gastropoda > Trochida > Trochidae > Steromphala > Steromphala cineraria. The sequence continues at coordinate 13,099,475 of OU744728.1, forward strand.
ATGCAGCAGAAGCAACATAATGTGACTCGAGAGGAAAAGATGGACAACCTTCCTCAAAACGCCTGGTGTTTGGGACGAGTCCTGGATGTGTTCCAGGACAAAAAGGGACATGTTCGAATTGTTACTGTAAAGACACAAAATTGGACGCTGAAGCGCCCTGTGGACAAACTCTGTACATGTGTTATCATCCAGACAGATGATCAGCAAAAAGGATTGTTCAAAAGATTAATGTGGACTAAAATATTCAGTAACGGGACGATAATCACAGACTTGTTTTATATTAATGGTTTCGTTTATCTTGCACAGTGAAGGGGTCGGAATGTAGGATTTCAAAACCTTAATTGAGCTAAAAAAAAGTTTGTTTCACTATTATTTATTTTGAAAATTTGATTTAGTTTTTGAACAGCGGTATGTAGCCTCCTAAGGGAGATAACTCTGTTATGTTGTGCTTATGTTTTGGACTACTCGATATGCTTCACCCTCAACTCGACACTCGAGCATATAAACGGTATGTTATATATATTACCCTATCACTTTTTTAAAATAATATATGTTCTTTTCAGAAAGCTACTTTTGAAGCGAAAATGCATATTTCTATGCAAAGAATTGTAAAACTTTCATTACAAGTGTAACATGTCAACTGCTCTTACTAAATATAACTTTCTTAAAATATCTGCAGTCACTCTTCAGTCTACAATCTTCGACTATATCGGAATAAATAGATGACATATGAAAATACTGAATTGTTGTTTTTTGAGTGAAATGAACCCTAGAACCCAAAAATTGTGTACCGATACATATCATGTTGTTTCAGTATTGCAATATACCAATATATCGATAATACCCTTATCCTTATCAATTACCTACTGTCTGGTTAGGCAGAGACCAACTGAATAGAATTGAAACAAGAAGACATGGTCATCAACATCCCCCGCCAATTAAGTTTTCATTTAAACCCTATATTTTCCTAAATGGGCTGTAACTCTGTAAAAAGTATTTGCATTTAAAGGAATATTCCAATGAAAAATGAAAAAGAGCCTTTTAAAACAATGTTTATCGATAAATCCTTCAACTTTGGCCAATAATTTTTAGTTTAATCACCAAATCTGCAATAAAAATTCAAAGTTGGGAAAAATCAAGTTTACCGGCATTGATGGGGGACGCCATATTGCTATCTCGAACGGTAAACGAGAGCGAGAAACAACGGGAATATGACGTCAAGACACACCACGAAATTAGGAGACGCCGTTAGATTCAATGGTGGGCGGTGACGGCCCGTCAAATATGAGACTGTAACAACCGTCACGACTTCAGTAAAGACATGCCGGGTCCAGAATATTCTACTTCTATGATGCCCAAAGCAATAAATAAATATTTCTGACCAGCAGACTGCTGCAAAACTTCAGTACAGTTTGGAAAAGATTTCCCATGTGCGGACGTCACAAGGTTTGAACACTGACCACTGTCATTTTTTTAGAATTTTTATAAGCTATAGACACCATGCATAAGGTTGAAATAAAGTGTTAAATGACTTTGCTTAAATAAGTGCATTTAAAAAAAACCTAAACGTAACATAGAATAATTATTTATTGATTATATCACTCGAAAAAAAGACCTATTTGACATGATCTTGTCGAAGCGAATCCTAAAAAGCGAATCCGCGATGATGGTGGTATGGTTCGTAATCAAAATAAAATTGTTTATATCAATCAAAACACGTTTGATAAATTTGAAAGATGGCATTTTCTATGTTGGCATTGACTTCTCGTTTTTATTACATAAATCTTGGCTTGTTTGAGGATGAAAATATTTTTCTATTTATTTAGTTGTCGCCGATGATTGTTAATGATTCCTTATTATGTTCACATATCATACCATTATTTTCCAAAGGTATTTCTGCCAAACAATACGTAACGAAATTAAAATGGAATTATAAGATATCATTAGTATACTAAAACAATCAGGAAGGAATATATGGTGTTTGGAATAATATTACGATCTATCAACTCATCAGCAAGTAATACAAAATATTATACTCACATAGTTTCTTTATATCATCGAGTGTTTTTTTATATCTAAGTTGCTATGATGTAGCTGAATAATCCATATTTGTTTGGAGTTTTCTCATTATTATATCTTTTAATAAATAAAATTATTTAACTTACAACTATGATTTTGTATATTCACAGAAGGATATGATTTTAATGATAACAATGCACAAATTATCACAACGTATGTCTCTTAATTAAACCTTCAAATTCTTTTACAAAATACTAGATTTACGTTATTTATGCATGTTTTACATTGAATATTCCCTTTTAAATTTATTTTTAAATAATACAATGATTCTAACACGTTCATAACAAAAAATGTTTTTCCCTTTTCAAACTGACTAGAGGGTTTTTGAAAATCCACAGATTGAATGTGAAAGAGTGTCAAATTTTTAAAGAAAACCTATCGTAGTAACTCTGTGAAAATAAAATATTAAAAAATATAATTTCTTGTTTTTGGAAAGATATAAAAAAAAAAGATATGCAAAGGTCTTAGTGATTGATAATAGGCCTATGTATATAACAGATAAATCATTGATATGCACGTTTGATGTATCAAAATTCAATGAAACGTTTTCTACTTTGAGAGTGTAAATTTTATATAAAAAGGAGTAGTTATAGAGTACGTCAACATCTTTCAGGTAAACATACCATGTTTTAATCAGAAAAAAATACAAAGAACACGACAAGATATAATTCTCTTGATCGTTTTTAAATTTTTTTAATTATTTATTTATTTTCTGTGTTTTTTTTTTATATAGTTCATATCGTTAATAATACTAGACAAAACCGCATATTAGTCGTAGTTGCTTGTTGAATGATCTATCCGACGACTGGGTCGTTCTGTTGGCACAACGATGTTTTACGTTAACAAAGTGCGCAGCGCACACATTCAGCAGTTCTAGTCAAATCATGGAAACTCCACTGCACACAGATGTACGGAGTTTATAATGTAAGCTCCTTGCATCGATTTCTTGTGGTGTGTCGATGACGTCACATTTTCAAATAAATTGGCGACCACCGTCATCGCTCAAAGACGAAGGTTTAACATTCTGTAAATACTTATCTCGTTGACAGAAAAATTTAATAATTTGTGAGAATGTCTTTTATAACTCAAACTTTGGCTAGAATTAAGTTGAAATCGTACTGGAATATTCCTTTAACTCACTTTTGAACTCCATCAAGGTATTGATCTACTAAAGACACACTGCAAATTTTGTCATTCTATCCTTAAACAGTTTTTGAGAAAAGTTGTCCCCTTCGAGAACTCCCTAAGAGTCCAAATAAACTAACCAAGGGCAATAACTCCGTAAAAAATAATTTTGCATTTCTGATTTTCGAACTCAATCAACGTATTGATACCATGAAGACACACATCAAGTTTGGTTAACCCATCTTTAATAGTTTCTGAGAAAAGTTGTCCCCTTTGACGACTCCCTCGAACAAAGTCGAAAAACTCGAAACAAGGGCAATAACTCTGTAAAAAACAATTTTGCGGTTTTTCGAATTCTATCAATGTATTGATACAATGAAGACACACAGCAAGTTTGGTGAACCTATCCTAAATAGTTTCTGAGAGAAGCTGTCCCCTTTAACTGACGGACCGACGGACCGACGGACGCACGGACGGAGCCCAAACCTTTAACCCCCTTACACTTCATGGTGGGGGATAATAAAGGAGTCTATTGGCAAAGAAAGTGTCAAAGTGTGGTGAATACTTAAATCTAATATGACCTACTCATCAATTTCCTTTTTTTATTCTAAAAATCAATCAAGGACTTGCATGTAGTAGTTTACATAGAATTCTGAGGTCACCTGAATAATCTTTCAAGACACATTATAATTGAAAAAAAATTAATTATGATTTGAATTCATTTATAATATTTAATTGAATATTTTGATAGGCACTTACTGTCACATTTGAGGTCATAGGCTTCAGGGAGCATTTTCCAGGAGTTGGACTTCTCGTCGTCAAGGAAGAGAACAAGGACCAGACGGGTATCAATCTCTGAAAATACACTCGTCTTCTTTGTGTGGACATTCAGAAATTTGTCCCCCGCCTTCAGTGTAAAGCTGCTGTCTTCACTTGCTTCGTCGGCAGTCACCAAGAACTTGACTACGTGTGTGTTCAGCTTGGGGAGACAAATCAGAAACTCTGTTCTGTCAATGCGGTCCCCATCAGTCCACAGAGCAGGAACTGTTTTCTGATAGGCTATGAAGTTCTGGTCAAAGCTTAGGTAACAGTCCTGATTTTGTTTGATGTAATAACCTCCTTTGCCACTCGCACGAGCATCAACAAGAGTCCACGATTCTTCTGGGGAGTTCTCTACTGAACATCTGAGACCTGCATCTTGTGGAGCTTGTATTTTATCCCAGTCAAATGTTCCATCTCTTACAATCGATGTTTTCTGTTTTGTATATAACACTTGATGGTTTGTTTCATGAACAATCTTAACAAATCCAGAATAACCGCTTAATGTCATATTCTGAAATAAAAACGGCGTACACTTCTTAAAGCGTTGTTCCTGTTCTCCTAACTTAATATCCAGTTTTTTCAGGTTTTCTTGACACGTTAAGTCATATTCAGCACAGGTGGTGTTGTAAAGCTGAAAGGATGTCACCTGCAAGCTCATAAGACTGTCTTTGTACGTCCTAATCTTGTTCATTGCCTGCAAAACATCATAGTCCTCAGCAGAAGCTTCTGTCAGGCAACTTTTAACGTATTCACAAGCAAGACCTGCAAGTCGTCCTGCAGCAACTGCGCTCTCTCCAGTGATCATCAAGTGGAATTCCGCCAACAGACCAGGGATTCCTTTCAGAGCTTGAGTTAGTTCCTCGATGTCCTTTTCAAGAAGTTGCCGTTGCTCTGTTGCAGCTGCATTGTTTGGATCAAAGGCTCGGATAGCTTTGGTGACTGTCTGGTACTTTTCTATCAGTACTCTTAGGGTATGTTCAACTTCCAAAGCACTGATGATAGTCTGTCTATTCTTCAGTTCTTGTATCAAGGTTTGGATTTGCTCAAGTTTACCCTGTAAATCCCCGAAAACGACTTGTTTAAACATGGTTATTCCAGCCTTTCTTTCTTTAAAAGAAAGAAGTATTTCTGTTTAATCTAGGTGTCTCTGATACTGTTTTGTAAAAGATTGCTTCATGGTGAATCTAGTTTCATCAGACAAGATTTGAAAAAGGAAGTTTTAAGCATGAGTGAACACATGTCTTTTTGTTTGATTGAGATGCATGTTTGGAATATAGATTCTGAAGTGAATTAAGATACAACTACCTGAATTCGTAATTTCTAAATGGGAAGGTTAAAGTATGAGTTCATCAAAAATAGATGTAAGAAGCTTTTAAGTAAATTTAATGATTCACACATAACACAAGGAGGAGCTATAAATCTAAGCACGTAATTTATATATGAACAAATCATATATACCTGGATTGTATTCAGTGACACGATGATATCGTCCAGTTTTCCAATAATGACGTCATACTCGTTATCACCACCAATAAGCTCATCCAGTGCTAGCCCCAAACCAAATGATGCCAAATCTTCTAAAACGAATGTACCAATATTCTTCAACAACAACGCAGGCTTTTCCTTTTGTATGTCACGGCCTCCCACTGAAAGAGAAGAGGAAGAACAACACTTTTAGTTACTTAACAATACTTCATGGCTTATAAATCTAATGACCCTACTTCCAGGGCCATAAACTTAAAAACTTTTTTACTTTTGCTTCAACTAAAATCGTTCGTTTTCGTTTCAAGAACGAAGAGACATAGAGTTACCAATGTTTTTGAGTATAGATCGCTTTGATTTTTGTTTGGCTACAATCTGGAAAATGGGGATAGAAAAGATAGATTAATGCCGTCTCTAATTTTGATAACCCCAATGCGTTTTGTAATAAAGTATAGTTTTGCCCTGAACTATTATAGTTAAAGCACGAGGACGGTATTTCTTTTCTAAGATACATAACTTATTTGCAGGGAAATACATAAATTCTTATTATTTCAAGTTAGAATATTGTTAAAATAACAATTATTACAATACTATTACAATATAAATAATAATTATTTATCCATGAACAGGGCTAATTCCATGTTTAGAACTCACCCTCCTCATTTTTAGTGAAACAGTAGATTATGTAAATGTAGCAGTTTTATTTTCTCATTTATAAAGTTTAAAATTTTATTCTCTTGTTATTCTTTCATTGTTCAAACAAAACAAAAATATCAGACAACTCATGTTTAATAAAACGTTATTTTTGAACAGTCAAGTTGTGCGATCATGCAGTGGGGGCCACACTGCCCATATAAGGATTACGTGATTGACATTCCACAAAGAATTATGGGTATTGTTTGTATCTTTCTTTTTTGCTGTTGTCATAAAAGTTGAAGTTGATGTTGATGGTAAGTACCACCGCTAATATTAGCTGACTGTGTATACCATGAAAAGGAGTACAAACTGTATTGGTTGAGCTATATGGCACGTTGTTTGGCAGAGACGGTTGACGTGTGTCAACGTCACAAATGCTACGGGGCGCCGTGACCTGACGTGGAATGTCAACGTGGTCACTCGACAAGCTCGTTGGAGGCAGAGCATTGCTCGCAGCGTTGTTCCCCTGTAAGATGGAGTTATTATGTAGCTTTTCAACGACTGCTCATTTCTGTGACCAGTGACAGACATGATACCAAGGGCCCCAACCCCCGCTTAGGAAAGTTTAGTTGATAGGGATGCGCCATGTTGATTGATAGAACCGAGACTCAAGGTTACCATGGACACACAAGTTTACGAGGGGGCAGCTCGGAAGAGCGGATGGCGTCATTCAATGGGAAACAGTAGCGAGTTATCTTCTCCTGCCAAAATAGAGGGCGCGTCGAATGTATTGGTCCTCTACTTACTTCCGGGTTATCAACTTGCATTACCGCGTAGATATGAATTAGAGAAAAACACAATAAAACAATGATCAAAATGGTACAGTACTGTACGATTACATTGGAACATACCCAAGGAATGACAAAGTGAGTGAGTGTCTTTATAAAGGATATTTACGAAAGTTATTCAGTCGTGGCTGGCAAACAGTGAAGTAGTAGACTAGAGACGGCACAGTAGTGTGTTTGTATGTATTGTTTTTGTACCTCATGTTGACATATTTGAAAATGATATGATTGAACAAATATCCAGCGTCATTTTACCACTATATAATTGTATTTTGGCGAAAAAGTATTTACGTCTATAAAACTTAAATAACGACTATGTCTTATAAACCAGAAGTAGGTAAACCTGTCAGATAATTTGTGTTTGTGTGTGTAAACAAACGAAAAGAAAGACACTTTTTATTTCCAAAATCATGAATAGCAACAGTTTTAATATAATTTAATTTGCTGTTTTTGAATAGAAGGATGAATATAAACAACAATACTTTATTCGCCCTTGAATCTATTGATTTTTAAAACAATATTTTATTCCATAATCAAGACAAGATTACAGAATACATTAATTACATTTATTACAAATACACAGGAAAATGATGAGCAAACAGGCTAAACAGTCTATATCAATGCTTCTCTTTCAAAAGAAATAAAACAAACCAAAATCAAGTTTGTAAATACATAAGAGGTCAGGAAATACAGTAAATCCCCTTCAGTTAATAAGTGCCAATAAAATGCCTTTGGTACTAAAACTGAAACGGATAACTTAAGAAAACGTCTGGTATCGGTAATGAAATAATAAACAGATTTTACAATGGATTCCTTTTTTATTCATGACACAGATTCGTCGCCGCTAAGAATAGCTTTCAAACTAATATTATTTTGAAAAAAGTGTTGGTTCAAACTGAATCTATCATATAGAGGAGACTGAAGGAAGTCATGAAAACGATCCTCCCGAATTTTACCAGGCACGGTTTTCTGACAAACCTCTATCAAATAGAGAAAAAAATGACTTTTTCGTTGACTAAAGGATGTTTACTCTTTAAATGTTGGGGATAAAGTTTTGTCGCATGAAACGAATATTTTGAATTGCGATAATGATACTTTATAATTACATAATATCTAATACGGATATTGTAAAACTACATTTTAACATAATCAACAAAACAAAGACAGAATGTTAAATATTTTGCACATTGATAGGGACAGTAAATTAAATTCTATTGAGAAGTTGTATAGAAAGTGATTTTATTTTGTCACAGTAAACTCATTCAAATCATTTCTGATCATTGACTTATATCATAGACATGTTATTTTCATTGGTCAACTCTTCAATCGCTAATACGAGTTTGTTCAAGCTTTTTTTTATTTTTTATCTTGGTTGTACTAAAATTTTGACCTTATTCCTCAACCAGTTTGTGTATGACAACTATTACATGCGGCCCTTGGGTTATTTATCAATGCATGCAATAAATGTATATTTTGAAGAAAAAAAATCAAACAAGTAAATTGGATGTTGATCTTATGATCTTTCAATCCTACGTGACTTGTTTTTCAGTCTTCCGCGAAATATATAATAGAGTTGCCGTTTTAATGGGTTTATTTTAGTAGCAAGATTGCAATTAAACATCCGTTTTGCTCAAAAACTAAATTTATGACTGTAAAATGTTATTCAAATAGTTTAAGTGTCAAAAGATGCTCATTTCATTATTAATTAATATTTGTTAATCTATCAACCATCTATCAATCCATCTATTTATTTCTTAACTTTGTCAACAAATTAGCATAAAACGGTCTATTTTGAATCGTTGGAAGATTATCTGTCAAACTTTCTCCGTAAGCTTAAAACTCTAAAATAGAAATGATAAATTAACCAGAATTTGTTTCTGCATCAACCGACGTCCGATATCAAACAGTATCATATGATGTTAAAAATTGGCAGTAAATTAGACGATAAGCTACGGAAGCATCCTAGTGCCACAGTGAGAATTTTTTTTATCTCCTAATTAGGAGATACTATCTCCTAATTAGGAGATACTATCTCCTAATTAGGAGATACTATCTCCTAATTAGGAGATACTAACTCCTAATTAGGACTTAGTTATCACCTAATTAGGACTTAGTTATCACCTAATTAGGACTTAGTTATCACCTAATTAGGACTTAGATATCACCTAATTAGGACTTAGTTATCACCTAATTAGGAGATACTATCTCCTAATTAGGAGATACTAACTCCTAATTAGGACTTAGTTATCACCTAATTAGGGCTTAGATATCACCTACTTAGGACTTAGTTATCACCTAAGTAGGAGATAGTTACTCCTAATTACGAGAAACTAAGTCCTAATTACGAGATACTAAGTCCTAATTAGGACTTAGCTATCACCTAATTAGTACTTAGCTTTCACCTAATTAGGACTTATTATCTACCTATTAGGTGATTGCTAGGTCTAACTTCTAATGACCGATAACGCCCATACTTTAAAAGTATATTATACATGATCTATGCTATAAAAGACTCACAAAAGCACTAAAGATCATAATATATTTTGTCTTTCATATAATAATAAAAGTTTAGGAGAAAGTTTATAGACTCGTGGAAAACATTATTGACCGAGGACGAAGTCCGAGGTCAATATTGTTTTCCTCAGATCAATAAAACATTCACCATTGCATACTTGTTTTATTATTCAGAGATACAAAAACGAAAAGACAACAAAAACTACGGGAATTTGGTTCGATTCTGATCATGACGTCATTGTCCACTTGTCCCAAAGCAATTGAACCTTATTTCTGTAGATCACGTAGTCTTTTTCGTATTTTTCTTTTTGTATCGAAGCGTAATAAAACAACTGTGAACTGGTGAATTCGGTCCAGCCCTCTTTCTATGAACCCGAGGAAAACAATATTGACCTCTGACTTCGTCCTTGGTCAATATTGTTTCCTCAAATCCATTAACTTTGTCCTCGGTCAATATTGTTTTCCTAGGGTCCATAAAACAGGTATAGACCTCATCACCAGTCAATATTTATAATGTCATTTATTTCATTCAACTTATCAAACTACATTGTAAATATTTGTAAAAGGATAAAAATATATACGTCTGCAGGTGGGCGTGTATATAAGTAAAAAAGGTTAACTTTTGAATGACCTCCATGCTGAATAAAGTTTTGATTGATTGAAGTCCTAATAAGGAGATACTTATGTCCTAATTAGGAGGTAGTATCTCCTAATTAGGAGTTTGTGTCTCCTAATAAGGTGATAACTAAGTCCTAATTATGTAATAGATAAGTCCTAATTAGGAGTTACTTATGTCCTAATTAGGAGTTAGTATCTCCTAATTAGGTATTAGCATCTCCTAATTAGGAGATAAAAAAAATTCTCACTGTGGCACTAGGATGCTTCCGTAATAAGCTAATATCAGCTAATAATGGTAAACATTAAATATTCTCATACTTACCTGAATCGTATTTTTATTTATTCATAACGCATCAATCACCTGGCAGGTACCAGCTCCAATTATATCTATATTATCGAAATGTATGTAGGCATAAATGTCAATTTGAATTTGTCAATTATTTAAACATGTTATGATCTTTTTGTAAAGCTTCAAACTTGATTGACTTTCAATCATTGAAGAGAAATTCAACTTTGATGGTAAGGGTCACAAACTTCGAAAAATCGAGGAAATAGTTTGAAACATCGTAAAAAAAACCTTCATGTACAGTACACCAATCCAGTCTTATCATTTCGGTAATCTTAAAAAAATCCCATAGACATAGTTTGTTGATCTTTTAGAAATCTATACCTAATGTTGATGAAAACACTGTCGCCAATAAAAATTCTATGATGTGACGCAGTGCAGATAGGCTTTCTACTTTTACGAGGTCAAATTTCATAGTTTCGCATCGCAAAACTTTGAATGCGGAAGTAAACGAGGACCAATACATTCGACGCGCCACCTACACGCTCTCTCAAGGGAGGTAACTCCCCACTTTCTCCCATTGTTACGTCATGTAAAAACTATACCTTTATTGTCTGATTAAGTACTTTTTTTACCGATTGTTCTAACCGCAAATTGAAATATTGTGCATTTAGCTATTTAGCTATTTAGCTATAATACTTTCGAGACGCATATTTGTTTCTGCAATACCAAATGCTGTAGAAGAAATGAAAAACGCGGTGAAGTGTAAAAAACACAAATGCTGTAAATTGTTATAGGGAGTGCGGTAAAAGTATATTTGGTGCACAAAATTGCGATAACATTGGTTAATATACATTATGGAAGATTATTATGAGTAGGATTCGATAAAGTTATTTTGATGATTCATATACATTCTCGTTTGAACGTAATCATGTCACCAATGTGAACAATTCACACGTTTCTTAGTATTGCAAATGGGTAATGATTTCCTTTTTTGTAGATTTTTTTCTATTTGATTCTCTTAATAATATCCAGAAAACGGTCTGCCTCTTTTGCAAAGGCCAGCTAAAGTGACGTCGCGAACAGTGCTCTTTATGACGTCACAGACATAAATTACTGGAAGTACCACTAAACAATCGACTTAGCAAAGATGATGTATGCACATGTGCTCATATTCAAAATATATCACTATCTACATCTCTCCTAGGGGTATTAAAACCATGAGAAACTCGTTTTAATTAAGTAAAGCTTTTTTTTCTATGAGCTTTACACTAATAAGGGTCCTTGTTCATTTATAACGTCCTAGTCATGACTTAATTTACTTGAAAATATGATTACTTGCCAGACGAATTATCAAAATTTTATTAGATGTCATATTATATTGAAACGTTTTCATCAATGTAACATAACTTTTCAGTAACATATATTTCAAAAATGTTTTTCCTGTTCAAAGCAAGTCTACAACATAATTGTTTATCTTTACTCAATGTATTTAAGTTCTTTTGAGATTTGTACTCAATATGACAACTAACATAAATACAAAATGGCGTTGTTTGTGTAGCAGACCACACTGAATTACTAATGTAATTATATTAAGTTTTTATAGTTTTGTTAAAATAAGCAAGTGCACCCCTTTTATATTTTCCGACATCTACTTATGCCATTCTGATAATTACGAACTTATTTTCCAATACTTCAATGGGTGCTAACATATCTAAATCGTTGCTCCTTAGTATACTTATAACTTGGTCTGATGTCGCACTCTTCGTTAGAATAAAATGAATAACTGTAATGGACATGAAATGAAACAGTACTTCTTGCATACGGGTGCACATCTTTTAACTTTATACATACGTCAGCACATGTTTGAATTGTCTTTTGGTTGACTTTTGGTTTATAAAAGGACATCGAATTTACCCAAACAAGAATTGTATACAGTACAATAAAAGATGAAATTTTGAGCAAACTAACTCTGAATTTTCTTATAGTAACACATGATAAATAATGCTCAGTATGGATGTAGTGTTTTAAAAACTGCATTATAGTCACATTTAGTGGATAAATGAAGGTTGGTAAGCCATTTTTGTTTGTAGATATCCTTAAGTCTTTGCGTAAAAGAATTCTAGAACCTTTTTGGAAACTCAACATTTTGTTCTAGCCATACTTGGATGAAACCAGTTGTGGCTAATAGCTTCTTTTAATCTGTTATCCAGTTTTTTTTGTCCATTTTGATCATATAAGATCATCATTTCATTAAACGGTAAGAGGGCATGCATAACAAGCGGTAACCTCCCACATTCCCCATATATCATTGCATTTGGTGCGTTTATTTCTACTCCAAGAAATTTACATGCAACTCTTTCTATTTGATCAAAATACTGGTATCCCCAAATTTCTGCACCGTATAATAAAATTGGGCTAATTCTTACATCAAATATTCTAAAATAAGAAGATATCTTCAAATCTCCTAGTATTTTTACATTTCTCAAAATACCTAAAAGTACTTTTCGTGCTTGGATAGATTCATATTTTGCATGAGTTGACAAAGAAAGTTGGTTTGTAAAATAAACACCTAGGTACTTGTATGAGGTTGTTGATTCTATAAGTTTTCCTTTAAGTACCATTTTTCATGTCGGGACAATTTACCGCCCTTCTTAAAAGTAATTATTTTTGTTTTCTTCATATTTACATTTAATTTCGATCGTTCACAGTCACTTTCTAGTTCTTGCTTCTGAAGACCGCCAATAGTACTTGAAATAAGAGCAATATCATCAGCAAACAGTAAAAGAAATGTTTTTAACACATCCGGATGCAGCTGTATACCATTTGTGCAGTTGTTTTCTAGTATCATTGCTAATTCATTGATAAAGAAAGAAAACAAAAAAGGACTAAGTACACAGCCGTGTCTAACACCGATTCGTACATCAAAATATTCTGATATTTCATTATTATTTCTAACAGAAGCTTTCACATTTTCGTATATGCTATTTAATAAGTTTGAAATTGTAGTGCTTAGACCATTGGTTCTGAATAAATCCCATAGCTTATGTCTCTGTAGAGAATCAAAGGCTTTAGAGAAATCCACAAACATCGCGTAAAATTTACCCCCTTTAGAATTTAGATACTTTTGTATAACACTCTGAAGAATAAACATATTATCAACTGTTGTATATCCTTGCCCAAATCCTGCCTGTGATTCACTTCACTTATTTTATCCAAGAATATGTCTTCAGGAACGTTTTTGTCCTGATTAGGGGTCACATGGCCACCTAAGCTAAAACATTATTATCCTCACTAGTTAAGGAGTATGTACACAAACTTTCAGCTTTCTAGCCCTTATGCTTTCTGAAGCAAAAGATGAAAAGTGCTGAATTACTAGATGGACTGCATCCAACTCGAGGACATTGATGTGCAAGCCCTTCTCTGACCAATACCAAATTCCCCCCAACCTGTTCGTGACCACGGTGAGCAGCCCGATCTCCGCTGAAAACGTCTATGAACAGGTGGGTCAACGGGGGCGAGGATGAAGCTGAAACCATGACAAAGACGCTCTTGTCCACCCGGCACAAAGCTAGGCAGCGATGAAGATTTTCGAGTCCGAGCTATGGCATGACGACAAATATCATCTCTGATGTGGGGGTTCAGAAGTGGACTCTTCTTAGGACTGGACTGACCCTGATCGCAAACCTGACCCTGACCTTGTCGGTAGTTATCCGCAGGAGGCTTGGACATATCTGACTCTCGGTAAGTCGATTAGTGAACCTCCTGACAAGCTCTGATGCGACCCCCGAAGAGAGACTCGGAGTCAGCCGGATCCTGCTGTCGATTCCGACAACAAAATTAGTACAGAGTATTTATTTTAGATATTATCGTACTTGCTTCCTGCCTTTTTTATAAATCAGAAATTAACACACAAATCGTTTGGTTTGAAGGAGGTTTGTCTACAGCAGACATTATGGTAGATATACAAATGGAGACAGGCCTGGTGGGCGGGGCGTCACGCTCTAATGAGTTTTCAAAGCGTTCGCCTGTTAATTTCGGCGGCATTCTAAAAACCAGGTATAAAATGATGATTAAAAGTCTAATTTATGTGTGTATTGTCTCAATTATATGCTCATTGTTTTCTCATAGATAATTGTACTTGAGATATCATTCTTAGAAAAATCCATTGCATAACCTCTAAAAGCAACATTGCCGAATGCTTTGAGGAACATTGGGTCGCCCGCCTCCATGTCTGCCTACCTGCATCGTCTGATGCTACGTGGTTCTCTAACCGCAAGATTGAGCAACCCTCTCTGTAAAGATGAGTGTGCTGCGCGTCAAAGATGTGATGGGGACGTCGGTTGAAATCAGCCGAGACAAACACTGATCAAAAGCAGGTGGGACAAGCTGAAACGAAGCCTGTTATAGTGGCAACTGACAACAGCACTTGTTCGACAGTACTAATGGAGGTAGAAGCCGGTTATGAGTAGCACTCATAACATTCTCTATATCCTCAGCGTCGTCCAGCAGGAGTCTGTGAGGAGGTAGAGCGAGATGAGGTGGAGCTATTTCCCCCTCACTGCAAAAGGAAGCCCTTCCGGCTACCGACGATTGAGGTCTTGAGGACCGGACCTGGTTAAGTGGGATATCCGCAAAAGAAGACTTGTCAAACCTAGCTTTCCTCTTCTTCTTGCTCGTGGGAGTGGTGGGTACGACAACTTTAAGCCTCAGCCGGGACGTCCACCTATAACCCTCCCGAGACGAAGGGGGAGACAGAGAGCAATGAGCCCCTGAGCAGGACCGGGAAGAAACACGAGGTGAGAGGCTGTCCCTCGAACCCCTACCGGATTCTGACAATTGCGGAGACTCAGCCTCATTCGTACATTCGTTAAATACTACATCATCATCTCCTCTGGAGAGGGGTGACAATAGGGAGAAATCTCTCGATCGAGACGGAGACTATCGGGAGGGTTGAATACCGGAAGGTCCGAAGCCGGAGGGTCCGATTTCGGAGGGTCCGATTTCGGAGGGTCCGAATGTCGGAGGGTGCAAACCAGTAGGGTACAAACCGTTGGATACGCATAGCAAAAAAACTAAAACCGGATGGTTTGATATGAGTATCAAGACGAGTTGAGTTTAAAGGACTCTCTCGGAGGATCCGATAAACAGAAACCCAACCAGAGGGTCCGACTACCGTAGGTTCAGAATATTGGAGCACCCAACTATCGCAGGCTCCGAAACCAGAGGGTTCGAATACGAAAGACTAGTGTCAGCCAAAGCTGAAAGCCCACCGAAGCAGACAACGAGCTGTCGGAAGACCCACCTGACACTAAATGACAAAGGAACTACCGAGGGCACGACCAAGGCCGTACGAACCAAGCAGTCACACGACGAAGGTGAACGAAAAACAAGAGACACGACTTGCATGTGCAGAGCGTGCAGCTTCAAGCTTGGTACCGCACAGCCTAGCAAATGTCAACAAGGTCACTCCATCAGTCAACACCTACACCTGTCTAAGACAACCTGTTAATGACGAGCTTGTAGATTAGGTGTAGAATTTAAAGAATAAGAAGTAAGGTTAGCAAAAACAGCGAAGAATAACGCTAGAAATACCAAGAGTCGAGAGCGAAAACATACACGATTGTCTTTCTCTGCAAGTGAGAGGAAAATTAAGGCTTCTAGGAGTGACGTCACAAGACCACTGACTTACCGCCCTTGGAGCGGGATTTTACATATCCCCTACTCCACTGCCTGAAGTTTCGCCTGTGATAATAAGGTTGAAATAAAGCATGTCTAGAGGCGGCAGGCAAAGTAGGTCTAGTCAACAGATATGTATGTATAAGGTATTTTTTCAGGAATGCAGTACGGTTAATTTCAATGAATAAACTTCATTTGTAATATTTGCCTCATTTATATTCTTAAAGCATTAAAGAGATAAAGGTAAGACGTGATTTATTCTTCATTATTAAAAAACATTGAACCATTACACATTTCTAATAATATGTTTCCGTAATGATCAAATTCGCCAATCATCAATCATTAAAACCAATAAATTTTTATGCTTCTGAAATATGGAGTTATCAGCAATGGTATGTCGTTGAACAGTTTCATATAAGGTTTTGTAAGTTCGTGTTGGGTGTAAGTTATAAATGCTCCAATGCTGATATTGTGGTTTAATGTGGTAAAAAATGTATGGTTGTTGATACTTTGATGCATGTTGTGAATTATTTGTTCAAACTGTTACGTTTCAGCAGGGATAGATACCCTAAGCAGTGAAATATTATGTTACATAAGATAGATATAGTTGGTAGAAAGACTTGGGTGTATTTTGTTAGAAACATTTTGTTCAATTATGGTTTCGGTTTTGTGTGGCAAGCACAAGGTGTTGGCAATTAAAACAGTTTTTAAAGAATTTTATACTAGAGTTTGTAATTGTCATTTACAATCACTATTTTATGAAATACATTAATGTTCATAGCTTGATGTTTATTCAAGCATACAACATTTATTCACTATGGAACCATTTTAAATATATTTGAAATTTTAAGATACATGGCGTAGAATAACAATGTTGACAATTGGTGTACTTCCAATATTCAAGAAAGGATGTAGATTTGATGGTCTCCCACGACATCAAAGTTTTTGTGTCATTTATAATGCATTTTTTTTAGAAAATGAATTTCATTTCTTTTGGAATGTAAAATCTGATAAGCAATTGTTTTAAAATACTTTAACATGTAATAACTTATCTTTGACTTCAAACTGTTCAAATTATATATAAGAAGCATTGTTAATACGTTCTTCCTATACATGACTACTGTGTAATCACATTTATGTTAATGTTGATCTGTACGTGGGCCTAAGGCCTTTTACAAAATAGACTTGATTTAAAGGCGGCACCCGTAATAACGTATATTTTATGAGTGACCTCATGAAATAATTGTCGATGACGTCAATAACAATTTTAACATTATGACTTTACTAGAAAAGGCCCCGGTGGAGAATTGTCATTTCGCGACCAACTATGATTTACATATCTGTTCATTTGAAAATTGAAAAAAAAACATAAACGAATAAATATCGACAAGCTATTAAAGTTAGAGAGTAGTCCTAACAATAATGCATTTTGCAATAAAGTATATGCACTGAATTATCATTACGTCAAACTAAATAAATAAATAAAATAAAAATAAACTTTAATGCACAACACATGATGGTTAGGGCTATTACATTGTTTCAATAAATTATGATATGACAACACAAATGGAGATTGTTGTATTTGTATTGGTTCTTAAGTCACATCGGATTCAGTAAAACGTGTGTTTAATAAAATCACTGTCACGCACACGAAATGTTCACAATAGCAAGATTGTCGTTCCCTGTTATGTTATGTTGTGATACCATCTACGGTCTTTACACTGATGCAAATTGGAATTTAGTTTATTCCTCATAGGAATCGGAGAAACAATTGTATATTGTTATTATATATCATATGTAGTGTTTTTGAAATATATTTTAGGGTCCCTTAAGTAGCCCTTGAGTAGTTTGGAAGAGACCAATATATCACCACAAGTACAAGCAGAGAACTAAAATCGGCAACTATGGTTGAAAAAAGGTTATCAAGATTGTGGAAAGGTTGCTACAGTTTAGGGCTTAATGTGTTTCAATTTACAACACCCTCTATTACAATTAACGCACCAGTTTGAATAACAATTTCTCATATCTTTATGACAATTTACCGCAGTATTAAATTTTACCGCGTTTTTAATAAAAAATTACCGTAGTTGTAACATCTTAACCCATTTAATACATTTTACGTCGAAGCAGGTGTCCACCTTTTTTTAGTGGTGCTCTAATGATGTCAAACGTATAATGTTATAAAATGACAAAGGAATTGCAACAATCCCTGAAACCATCTTGTCATGTGATCCCCTCTATGTACTAAATATACGCTACAGTTTCTTTCATTTTCGTATATCAAATGACTTAATAGAAATGTAAATGATTTGACTTCTTTCAATTCTAAAGAGAAATATGATTCAAAAGGATATCTAGCACACTTCTGTTGAATTTATCATGTGTAAGGGTTTCAAATGCAAATATTTCGAGTTTTTTTATGTCCTATTCTAAAACAGATAGGAAAAAGAGTTAATTCATCGTTTACAGTATACCTTTTATTGTTTTTTTAAAGTGTTTAGTTAAAAAAATAAAATTTAATGTAAATAGATTGTACAAATTGTACAATTTTGATTTAGCAAATACGTTCAACAACAAAGAAAAAATGTTCTATGCGAAAATCAACACATTGAGAACCTATTAAATAGCCCCATTGATTGCCTATCAATTATCTCTCGACCAATAACACAGAAAACAATACGGGAGTTACCCACTCATCCCCGCCGCGCCACCTATGGTCACGTGACCAAACCTCATCCAACCTACCTGGAGCCAGTGAACGCTAGAGCGAACCTACTCGCAGGAGGGGAGGCATGGGTGGGAAATAAAGATTGGTGAGTCGTCGACGGTAAGTACAAATAATGACGTTTACTCGAAAACGAACTATTATTTAACGTACTATACCGTCTCCGACTCACCGTAGCGCCGACTACCACAGAAGGAGGAGGGCTGCGAGAGCAAGGCGGAATGAAAACAGGTACTCCCCCCACTATCGTCTAACAAAAGGTGGGTGCACAGGTACCCTGCTTAGGAGGGAAGCCCGCCCCGAACCGGAAGAAAAGACAAACGAGACACGGAAGTGCGATGCGAAGTTTATTGAGTTAATACAACAGAAACGCAAAAAGGACCTTTCGGTGAGCTGCAATCCCTCTGGGGGAAGCAGAACCCGCAGTGCGGTGCCATGCGAACACCTGTGGCCCTAGCCTGGCCACGCCCGCGAGGTCTTCCGTGGACAAGTCTCGGAGGTAGTGGTTAGCGAGACCATGCCGGACTTCCAGAAACAGCCCGACATGATGTCCGCTACAGCGATGTTGCTGTGAAAAGCCATAGATGCCGAAATCGCTCTGATCTCATGAGGGTTAGCACGAGCCGGCGGGGCTAACTCCTTGGCTTTATAGGCATCAAGGATAGCGGTTCGTCCCAGATGTGTTCAATGGGATTGAGGTGAGTGGTAATGCAGGACTTAAACACCAGCAATTTGGGAAAATTAAACAGACAGATTAAACAGGTTTTAGCAGCTCAGCTGTCCGGCAATAAAACATGAGAGTAGTAATTAACAGTTATGACACATCGTTACGGATTGTGTAATTACGGGGAGTCGCGCTTGTGCGTCAGATTGTATGGGGCCAAGTGTTGTCTTGCTGATACGCTAATCCAGGGCCGGGTCTTTGCATGAACGGAAGAAAAGGTTGCAGAATCAGATCCCTTGAACAACAACCAGTGGAGAACGACCATCGTAAACAGAAAACAAGCGAAAAATGGAGCGTGGCTCACTAATACCCTCGACCGTGGATCCCTGACCAACTGAATTATTTTTCACTTCCGAAGCAGACGTCCCTGGCACAATATTTGACCCCCCCCCCCCCCCCCCCACACACCACATTAAAATAAGGAATTGAGAAGAATGAATGTTTTTTCTGCCAATGGTCAGACAGAGTTTTGTCTCATAAAACGTACATTACTATGTCTTGTAACTCTTCATCTTTTCTTTCCTTAACTCCACGAAAAGAATATTAGGATGAATAATCTTCCACAATCAGTCAGATAAATTCTGATATTGGAAAATACTACCATTAAGAACAAAACATGAAAATTAAAAAAAAAGAATTAAACCAAATCGGATCTTATTTAGCACTACACCCTTGCTAGTTGAGTAGACTGCATGTACGAAATTGTAAATCAAATAGATGGATATTTTTTCTGCTATTGGTCTGACAAATTCTGATGGAAAAGGCCTAAATAAATAACATGGAAATTTTAAAAAAATCAAATATTACCGAAATGTGTTGTTATTTCGCACTGCATACTCCCTAGAAGACTTGTGCAAAATTTAATAGTATTATACCAATCGCATGAATGGTTTTTTCTGTAATAGGTCGGTCAAATTCAAATAATGGAATATGACTACGTCAAAACATGGAAATTTGTAAACAATTCAAATATGAATAAAATTTGTTGTAATTTTGCACTGCACCCCTCCTAGTAGGGTAGAGGACATGTGCATAATTTGACAATAATCAGTAAAACAGTTTTTCCATAATTGGTTGGTCAAATTCTGATATTGAAAATGGACCAAGTTCAAAACATGGAAATTTAAATAAAAAATAAAAAATTAACGACATTTGTTGTATTTTCGCACTGCACCCCTCCAAGTAGGGTAGACAAGATGTGCAAAATTTGAAAACAATCGGATGAATAGTTTTTCCGAAAAGGACAGACGGACGGAATCGTTGGTATTACTACATACCCTTGACCGTTGGTCGGGGGTATAAAAACCCAGCCCATCACGCTGCCGCAACCAAATCGATCAACTTCACGCTGTCGGCAAATCTCAAGGTTAATCGAGATTCGTCACTGAAAATGGAATTCCATTGTCCTTGAGTTAACCTTGTGGCCCACGCAGGACGGATACATCGATGAAACGGTGCAAGAAATTTACCTGTGTCTGGTTTTCAAGTTTGCTTAGTATGGCTCTGGCATACCAAAACGTCTTTGAAGAAGTAATTGAAACAAAACGAATTTTGAATAAGGAATAAGGCGGCCTTGTTGATGACATAAGCAAACCCAACGCTCATATCTGTACAATTAGTTATGAAAAGTGTAGAGAATAACTCTTATTCTACTTTGATTGAAGACGTCCAAGTACTCACCAAAATTTGTTGAGATGAGTAAAATCAAAGCAAATTCCAGTCTCATGTTGAGAGAGATGTGTCCACTCCTGTTAGGCAACTAGCGTGTCAACTTCTGTTATCCAACGTTAACATCTCATTACTTAACATGGTAAGATGATTCCCCCTTTATACGCTTGTCGTTCTTAACAATACACTGGTGATCTCAGGTTTGCTCTCCAGGAAAATTTGTGATTTTTCGGGAGACGAGGTTTAAGAATGTGATGCATCAATAAGTAACTTGTGTAACAGGTTTCTTTTATACATGATTAAGGGGAGCGAAAAAATCAAAATCTACTTCCGTCTCGATTCAAGAACAAAGAGACTTTATAAAGTTGTAATATTGTACATAAACTATTTAGGAACAAGATAATTTGCTAGCTTTCGTTTATCTAAAACCCAACTCCATGCAATAGTTTAGACGGCAGATAATTTATTCAGTGACAATTTTGACCTTATTCAGCTCTTAAAGTAAAGGACGTTGGATATATTGTCCCGTTTCAGCTTTTAGAAATATTATTTTATGTCAAATGTATGATCTTTTAAAACTATGAATGGAATTTTGTTTGCATGAAAAGGTCAATTAATTTAATGTAATACAGTTAATATCTTTATCCCCCATATTCATAAATCACATTGCCTCTGTTAAGAAACACTACATCGTACCTAACTGAGTTTCTGACCTGAGTATTGCCTCGTTAGTCGTGACACAACTTCATAGATACATATGAATACTTTTTTGTATGTCTATCCGAATACCTTGGTGTTATGAAATGACCTTTTCAAAATGGTTTAAGACCAGAATGAAAGGAGTTGAAATTAGGAAATTGTGAAATGTAGAAATACAATTCATCTATGATATTATCGACACAGAAAAAAACTTGATGTGAATTTGTTTATGCATCTTTACAGAAGGTCTCCTGAAAGAATCGAAAAAAGCATAAATATATTAACAAAATCAAAATGTTCATCTAGTTTTTAGTGAATGTCCATCATTTCACCTTAAATGATCCTTCAGTCTTTAACTGACACGGCTTATGTTTTAATATGTTGATGTTAAGGAAGATTTGATGTAGCACATCAAGACATATGCTTGTACAATATAGTGATACTTTCCGAGAGACTTGATTTCACAATACAAGCAGTATCAGAAGTTTTCCGCAATAATACTATACCAGGCATCCGTCAGGGTTACGTCCTTTATTTCAACCTTTGGCTGAATACTGCAAGACTTGTCATGTATCCTCTCTCGGCTAATAAGTTTTCAGTTCTTCGTATTAGGAATACAAAACCACCAAATTAGATATACTTTTTGTCCACCTCTTGAACTGTTGTACAAATGGAGGGGAAGATTGCGTACTGCTTACAGTGAGTTTCTTCTCAAATAGTTGGTTTTCCTTGCATTCTTTATTTCTTTGCTATGGCAAGTTTCATGAATCATGAACATATGAATAAAACGTTCCCTAACATTGATCGGAGAAATGACATTGCAGAACTCGTTGATGAAATCAAAGTTAGTTTGCAATGCATAATGTATGTCCACATACGTTCTTTGTAAGTTTAAAAGCAGAAACTATGAGTTTAAATTCCGGAAATAAAGAAGTACTGATTTGAAATATTAGAGATGAGTTAAATACATGTATCTCTTCACTTATTGAAACAATGCCTGATCCAAAATGGCAGCACGGCGAATTTTGATGTGATGGTATATTTGAGAAATCATTATTCTGTCAACTTTAACATTCCTGATACATATTTACTTGAGGCATATGTCGTAGATGTCGTAGATGTAGAGGGGTAATGGTTGTGGTAGAATCTCTGTCACTTCGGTCACTTTCCTTGGTTGCAGATGCAGAAGTAGAAGAGTTATTACCGGGCACACTGTTGTCAGCAGCTGTAACATAGTTTTATTTATTTAAAGTAATTGTAAAGTATATGCACAATATGATGGAAAGTTTATTTTGTTTTCAAATATTTTCAGAATTATGATTTATGTCATGTGTTTTATTGTTTCTACATAATACAGAAATCAACAAATTATTTAGTATCTATGTTGACAAGTAAACATATCATATTGTTATGATTGTATAACACGAGTTTACCTGAAAAGAGTTAAACATTTTATAATGTAAACATACAACGTTTCATTTAAATCATGAATTTGATCCTTATTGTTTAACTCCGCTTGAGCAGTATTCAAATCATGTAAAATCATCATGTCGTTAAAGGTAATCTAAACATCTTAGTTAATGATACCTCATTTGTTAATCAAGAGTATCTGACTAAAAATATGTGCAATGAAGTCACATACATGTTCCTTCCTCAGTTTTTTGCCCTCTGCTCTAGTCGACACCAGGAGGGCTTTCGAGATAAAGGAAAAGACAGATGTCCCTAATGACATGTGCTACCGTATTATAACCATTCTATATAAAACAGTCGAAGAAATGAGTTGCAGCGGCGATATAGTATACACATGTTAAAAGTATGTTAATCAAGTCAAAGTTGATAAATTTGTTCAAGAGGCACAACAGTTAAATGATGTGATGTCTAGTCCGTCTACATGTCATGGAGGTTCATCGTCATAACTTTAACGTATTCTTACCTTAAAGGGGCAGTAGCACGTTTTTTGATAATTCTATATTTTGAAATTTTCACTGATAATTGTAAGCTAATGCTAAATGAATTATTTTGACAGTGTCAAAAATCTCATTACACAAACCAATTATCCATAGTTAAGAGGACAAAGTTTGAAGATTCACATAACATACATTGGCGGCCATTTTTTGTGAACACCTTTAATTCATTTTGTGTAAGAAAAAGGAATCGCATGGCTAAACTTAACGTTATATATTTGAATTATTACTGCTCCATTTAGTTTAAATATATTGTCTTTGAATTGGAAACATCAATTTTCATTTTCTGACATCACCTTATATTCCCCTTAAAAACGTGCTACTGCCCCTTAAGACACACTTCCCAATTCCAAACTAGTGTATTGCATCTTATTTAGAAGAAAGTAAACATCTGTCATTTGGGCACATAATTCATGTTTGTAGAAAAAGGTTGCCGACGTCCTCACCTTCCATTGTTCCTCAATGACAATGTCGTCGTCTCCGAAAGCTCATGTTGTGCACGTGCAAAGCATGGCCCACACGTTGTTGTTTCTACCGTAGTGTTATCAACAATTACTGCTCATTCGATTAGAGAAAAGAAGGTCCTACGTACAGTAACTAAACGAGAGTTAATAACACAGTGTTTGGTAGCTTCTGAAAGTGTAGCAAGGAACATAGTTTGGTAAAGGCATCATAATTCAACGCAATTTTTACATTTTTTTCACAAGCTTATTTTCAAAACTACATGTATGTTATGTTTATACATGTCGTTTTATTGCATATGGTATGAGTAATTCATACGACGGCTCGTTGTTTTACTAACTTAACAAACCTTCGTCGGTTATATCTCTTCTTTTTTCAATAGTTTTTCACTCATAACATAACCCCTTGGTACCAGGTGGTACCATCGTTGTTTGACGGACAATACTCGGTATATAAATATTACTTGTTAACGCGATATAGAGAGGGCCGATGGATCTGAACTCAGAAGCCTGACTCCCCCACGCCAGTTATCGTGAAGATGCGACACTGGAAGGATAAGTGGCATACCGCTAAGAAGAGAGATTTTCTCGGGTATCAGGGAGTGGCTATTGCAAACTACCTGGCTTTTGGTCTTACTTACCACTCAGCTTTCTTGCCTCTGGTTTTGAAAACACAACTATAGTCTCGCTCTCTTCTTTATCGTTAACTTAATTGATTATAGTAATAAAGCATGAAAATGCATTTTCTACTAATTTTCAAATATTTCTTGTACTTATCAGATGAGAGATTTTATCTTATTGATCCGATTTTCCCTTATTCAAAATACACCTAAAATCAGTCTAACGTTTAGGATGAAAACATTTTCAGGTTTTGGTTGAAATAGAAACCCGACTGGGAGGGAACCGTCTAAAGGTTGGTTTACATGCCGCACATTTACCCTTGGGGGTATTATACCCCCGGGGGTAAATTTGCCCCCAGGGGCAAAAGTCAAATATTGCATTGCGTTTATATGAAATGAAATTGCAATACCTAGGGGCATTATTTTCTCTTCATATATTGACTTCTATAAGGATATTCAGTTTTGCCCCCTGGGGTATACAAAGTAAAGTGTTTACATGACAGGTTTGCCCCCAGGGGTATTTATACCCCCGAGGGTATCTGATTTGCCCTACCTCCAGACCAGGGGTAAATATTTCGCACTTTGCCCCCGGGGGTAAGTATACCCCTCTTAAAAATTGCGTTTACATGACGAAATTTACTCCCCTGGGGCAAAAATTGCCTTTACCCCCGGGGGTAACCGCACATATAAACGGGGCTTAAGGGACGAAGCAGGTAAAGGCGCTTCTTGACAACAAATAGGTTCGAATACACGAATTTGACGTTCAAGTAATAATTGTGAACTTCCACAATATTCTATCGGTTTTGTCTCCAAAAGGAATGATATTTGTTTCTATTGTTACTGTAGTTTTCTAGTGAACTTATATCTTTTTTATTTCTGAACTTGCACAAGGATCTACAACGGTCGACTTTTAATTTGGAGTCACGCCCTTGTATTTGACACTTAAAGGCCTTTTCGTTCAACATTTCCGAAGAAAACGGATTTACTTCTGAATCAAATGTGCGATTTCTCATTGTGAAGACTTTTAAGTGTTATTTATGTAAAATGCATTAATATTTCATATTATCCGCTGCTTACACATGATAAACGCAACTGCTCCCATCGTTAGTTAAGTTAATCTGTTTAACATATTAATCATAGTCCCATAGTCGATTCAACCACATGTATAATTAATGTCATTTATCTTTTGTCAAATAATCTCATGTACATTTCAGACGACTGAGAAGTTACCAACCTATTCAACGAAACCACGCACTGATTACCACGTTACAAAGAGCTGGAGGGATCATTTACATGTGACATTTCTAAGGCCTTCTCAGGGAATATGTCTATACAATGATACTGCATTTACCAGGAAGTTGTGAACACTCCAGAGGAAAACTCACTTTAGCTTCGTCATGTTTTCTAAACAAAACCCCAACTCATTGGTCTATAACTCGAGGGTGATATTGATATGCCTATATTCTCTCTCAGTGTATATGTATACAGTTCCAATTTGTGTATTTTCTTACAAATCATACAATCATTTCTGTATTTCATGGGATAACATAGCCTCTTCTTTAAACATCTGGATGATTAAATAACACTTAAAATTAATTAATAATAGATACATAGTCTTAACGTTACCGGAATTTACACCCCTTGGGTGATTATATCCCTTCTTTTTTCAATTGGTTTTAACTCATAACTACCTTCTTATAGGTATTTACCCTTTACACCCCTTTGGAAGTTATTGCCTTTATTTTAGTTGAATGTTGTATGCCGTGAGCTCCATCCGCGTAGATTGGTTATCCCAATAACCACCTTGGTCAGTTATAAGATTATAAACAATCGCAAACATTTGGACTTGTAAAATCTGGATTTTTGATCAAACAAGAAAGTTAAGTTTATGAACAACGAAAGTGGGATTCGAACCAGGGACCTTTATGTTGTCCATCAGCGCTCTTACCTGTTGAGCTACCGAGGATCCATGCCAGTTGATGTAAATTTGTTTGTGTCATACTTGGTATTTTATTTCCCCTATAAATATATAATCAATATTGCAATAAAATAGTATTTAATGTACGGAATCAAGGTTTCAGTTCTAAAAACCCTAAGCAGGGGGTATAGTAAGTAGTCTAAAATAGTATTCTTATCAAGACATATCAAACCCGCAAAATGGATCACTAAAACGTTTTTCAATTATTTGTATGTGAACCAATTTAGTTGAAACACCGTCATAAAATAGTTTTTATTGTAAGAAATCAAGCGTTTATTTCTGAAACCCTAATCTGAGGGTATTTAAAAAAAATTGTTATCAAGATATGATAAACCCACGAAAGATATCAGTAAAACGTTTTTAAATTAACTGTATATAAACAAATTAAGTTGAAACTTTTGCATGAGTCTACCGCGGGAGTGTCAGTCAAATAATAACCCTCGCGAGGTTATTTTCCATAACCCCTAGCTACCGGGTTATTATTTACTACATATCCAATGAGTGATTCAATAATCATAGGATCACTTTATTGATAAATCAACATGCTTCGTAAATGTTGTAATGACAAGTGATAATTGGCTGATAAAATCAATTTAATTTGTGTTGGAATTATATAAGATAACAGACAACGGAATAATTAGACATCTGGATTTGAAAAATAGCTTAAGAATAATGATAAATCACGGCTCACAAAAGACTTATGACATATGTAATCAATAATACCCCGGGTCAAAGCTGTTTTTTTGTGTGCCAAAACGCAAGTTAGTAGGGTTTATAATTTGCTAACAGTCCGAGTTACATTGAGGCACATATCAGAATCAAATCAAATCAAACTCAGGAGAGGTATATGGTGCAATAACTGTTATGATATATTCCAGAAATTTAGTCTATTTGCCGACAATGAACGTTATCTGCTCGTGATTTACTATTGTCAGGATTAAGATATTTAATAAAGAACTCCATATAACCACCTTGGGCGTTAAGAGTTACATAAACGAGGTATGAATCGGATATCTAAAACCTCAACTTATCAGAACGGTAGACATAATTTATTCAACTGATGTAAGTAAATATCAGACTTTGTACATTTATTTTCTTTTATTCGTTTATTTATTAAGAATTGTAAATATTTATAACATCTCTTGTAATCGAGAAAATGACTAATAAACTTGTCAATTTTATGCTTAATCAATCGGTTTCTCAATAAATATTTTGATTGTAAGAAACCTGTCCATTTTACTTTTTATATGTTGAAAGATCAACTTTGTACAGTGGCGGACACTAACAACTGAGGAATACATGCCTGAGTACGAAAGCCTTATGCGTTAATTAAAAATACATTTCTCAAATGACACGAAGTTTATAGTGACGAAGACTTATGTTTATGTATATATCTCTATGGAGTTGACCTTAAGTGATCTAACCTGTCTTCGTCACTAAAAACTTCGTGTCATTATCGAATGGTTAATTCTTGTAAGTATTTCTCTTGAAGTTGGACTCATTTTCTTTATACAATGTAAGGTTTTATGTAATATTCCTATTAACCTCATACTGTCCTTAAATAGCAATTGTTTTTGATCGAACCTCGATCTGGTTCAGGTTGACATATGAATCGCGTTTGAGAAATGTATTTTTAATTAACGCATAAGATAAGTGTAACTGCAAAACAAATTGGCCATAGACAAGAATTTTATATTCCTTTTTAAACAAATGTTCTGAGATAAATTGATATAAATTCTTTTAAAACTCGTCTAATTTGTCTATTTCTTAGAATGGTCTGGTAATCAAAATGGCTCCTGGTACGATCACATGCCTTTTTCTGCTCCTGGTGGTTGGTAAGTAGATATATTAAGTTGTCATTTTTTGTGGTGGCCTTCTTAAGATTAATACAGCATTATTGAATTAGACATTAATATAATTAATTCAATAAATTTCATATTGAGAACCATATATTCCTTCAATTGATAATTATTCAATTATTTAAAGTACCCAACGAACAGATATATGTATTTTTGTATACATTATGATGAAATATGTTGTCTGCTTACGTGTTATTTTATATCTTAAAATATATTTTGAGTTAAACAAGAGTTACCTCCCCTAGACCAACATTTGTACTTCAGTGGTTTACTAACTCCGATTAGAGTTACGTCCCTTTGATTATAGCTCGACCTACGCTTAGGCGAGAACGACGTGCACGCTTGCACAGACGGCACAGTTTTTACAAAAGTTTCTTATTATTCCTGGCTTGGTACCTTTATAGTTAATACAAGAAGATGTCTGAAGGGGACGTGAAACCGAAGCGTAAAGGTGCTGGGGCGAAGATGCCTGAGATTATGGAGGCTTTGAGAGGTTCTCCCATGGAAAAATTGAGCGCCATGAGTCTGTCCCCGGCGTTTGGCAAGGCAGACGGGGCCGCGAGAGAAGAGACAGTTTCTGAAATTGAAGCGGAATGTGCGACTTTGGAACTGACTCTTCAACGCCTAAAACTACAGGACCGACGGCGCGACTTACAGTTGCAGATAGATGGACTTAAAGCTTCTACACAAAACACGACAATGGACAGGGCCAACGAAAATCAACATGGCGGCGATATCCAACATGGCGGATATCGACAAGGTCAACAGACGTTTCGTCGAGGAATGGATACACAACGAGGTAACGAACGCAATATCCCTCCAAAACGTAAGATCTCTGATTATTTGTGGATAGACTCTCTTGATGTAGACACGGGCACGGTCGAGATTGCCGAGGGCATTACTTTGGGAATGAATACAAGGTCACGTGAAAAATTGAGCAAAATCACCATCGACATGTGGAATTATGCAAGTATGGGGATTCTTCAGGATATGATTGACAAGGGAGAGTTGGATACGACAGGGATTAGTGATTATCTGAGATACGTGCGAAATGTGTGTAGGTTATCTTCAAAATATGTGTGGGGAAGTGTTCTCTTGTATGATCAAGAATACAGAGATTTGCAGCACCGGGATCAATTCCGATGGGGAACCC
Organism: Steromphala cineraria; assembly: GCA_916613615.1. Lineage (NCBI taxonomy): Eukaryota > Metazoa > Mollusca > Gastropoda > Trochida > Trochidae > Steromphala > Steromphala cineraria. The sequence continues at coordinate 13,129,412 of OU744728.1, forward strand.
CATTACAGGATATTCGCGAATTTCAACTGGTCCCAAAACCAAACTCCAATACAGCGAGGGCATTGAAGGAGATGGATAGGTCTAACATTAGTGACAGTGTACAGAAGGGCGCGAACAGTCACCATGGCAACAGATGGAGGGGCCCCTTTACCGCGGATGGAATGGAAATTTGTCGACGCTACAATTTCGGCAGTTGTTTCCGAGGGGATCAGTGTAAACTTGTACATGCATGTTCCGTGTGTACGAGAAGGGGTCATACGATGCAGGAGCATAATGGGACTGACACACAGTCTAGCAGAGCAAACGACTACAATGGTTTGCACCAGTCAAAAAACTTTTAACGGAGACGATGTGTTATGATTCGTGGGAGGCCCTCCTACCACGTAATGACGTTGATCGGGACTATATTTTGACAGGTGTAAAAGAAGGGTTTAAATTAGCTGACGTGTCTACTGTTGTGATCGAAGATGTTTTTGTTTCAAATCACAGATCAGTAGAAAATCATAAAGTAGCGACTGAAAAACAGATAAAAGAAGAGTTAGAAGCTGGAAATTATGAAATTACAGAGAAAAAACCAAAAATAGTAAGTGCAATGGGGGCAATTCCAAAGTCTGATCAGAAAATCAGACTTATTCATGATGGTAGTATTCCCATCAGCCATGGAATGAACAGTTTCATGAACAATTGTGACTGTGAATACATGGATATTAGAGAAGCAATGAAGCACATAAAACCAGGAAGTGTTCTAGCAAAAGTAGACTTAAAACATGCATACAGATTCGTCCCCATACATCCAAGTAATTATAACTTAACAGGGCTAGCCTGGCAATTTGAGAATGGTGATTTTGTGTATATGTATGATAGGAAGCTTCCATTTGGTGCATCCAAGAGCCCCCAGATTTTTCAGACTCTAAAGTTCAGCTGTTTGTAGAATTATGAAAGTGAGCTTTGGTTTTACAGTTATTGCATATTTAGATGACTTTTTGGTGATTTCAGATAGTGTTGAAATGTGTAACCATGCTCTTGGAAAACTTATAGAAGTACTACGGGCCCTGGGTTTTATGATTAATTGGAACAAAGTTGAAGGTCCAAGTCAGAGTCTTCTTTTTCTCGGAGTTGTTATCAACACATGTCACTGTACTCTAGCCTTACCTATGGAAAAGGTTAAAGACTTGCAACAATTATTGGACCTCTTTGCAAATCGAAAGAGAGCCAGTAAACGCCAGATTGAAAGCCTGATTGGGATGCTCAACTGGGCCTGTCAGGTAATTCAAGGGGGGAGATCGTTCCTGAGAAGACTAATTGACTTGAAAACTACCCTACGTGCAGGACAAGATAAAGTGCGGTTAACAGATGACTTTATGAAGGACATCGCTTGGTGGAGATCTTGTCTTGGATTGTTTAATGGTTCAAAGCAATTCCTGGATAAACGTCCAATACGTACTGTTGAGACAGACGCTTCTTCAAAAGGTGCTGGTGCTTATTACATGGGAGATTTCTTTTATGTAAACTGGCAATGTGACATGCCAGATGTGAGTGAAATGCACATAAACACTAAAGAGTGTTTGGCCATAGTTTTATCTGCTATCAGATGGTCAGGTGCATGGCAAAATAAGCAAATTATGGTTAAAACTGATAACATGTTTGCTAAAGCCATAATTAACAAGGGTTCCTGCAAACTACCTTTTGTTATGCAATATTTACGCTACTTGTGTTGGCTACAGGCTGTTTTTAATTTCTCAATAAAAGCAGAGTACATTCCAGGTCTACAGAACAAGATAGCAGATGCTGCGTCCAGAATGCATGAAAATGACAGTCTACAAAGACTATATGAACTTATTCCAAGTTTATCTCTGATGGAATTCTCACGCCGCAATCTAGAGAATTTCATGTCGCGTTTTTTTATTAACTGCAGATGGGGGAATGATGTTCAAGTTTAAAAATTATTGGTTACTAGTGTTTCTTGGATAGTCATGCTTTAACCTAGTAATCAGAATATATATTTATTTGTTATCAAATGCTTGTCATTCCATTTTTGTGCAGATAAGGTTCACCAAGTAGTTTTATAATTTTATCTCTCCAATTATTAGACCAATATTTCTTTTCTCTCTCTGGGCTGGGGGAATTTCATATCTCTCGTTTGTGAGCCACCGCATGTTGGCATATTGCATTCTTGTTGCATGTTCTCTCAGCCTGAAGGAATAAATGCCAGTTTATATTCAATGCTTACTCTTTGTAATTATTGTTGGAAAAGTTAAAATATATTTCAAGCAAACTATTCTAGATCGTTACTAGGATATCAATCATAGAAAATACGCTAAACAATATGATCACCGAATATGTAAAACGTGTAGAAAAAAACGAAACTATAAGCTTTGAAACCATGACTGTGTTCTTTCCATAAAAAAATTCGAACAGAAATGTCAAGCTCACAGGTGTGCAACCAATAACAAATACTCATCCATGTGTTTATGTTTGTCCTAGTCCATTAAATGGGTTTGCTGTTGGCGAAATATAATATGAATTTGAATGAATCTCTCAATTATTATTGCCATACATTTCCATTTCTGTTTGTGTATTCCAGTATATCTAGATTTACATATTCCTTTTACATTCGCAATGAACTATTTTCCTTTATTATCAGTAAGTAATATGTATTAACATTTGGCATTGTTATTATAGCTTTAATAACAATAAACCTTTTCAACAAAAAAAATCAGTTCTTGGCACTATCACAGCAGTTAAAGACAATATAGGACAAGATAAGACCTACACTGACATGTTAATGAATGAATTATTAACTGTTGATCCACGACAAGCGTCATATCCTAAAATAACAAAAGCACACATTCGGAGGCTTAGCCGTATTGGGACAAGGTGTTGCATTACAAGTCTGCTCAGCTGAAATGAGTTGGAGTAAGAATATTGTGTCCAACCTATCAATAAAAAGCTTGAAAGCGACTCTATACAAGAAGGAAAAACATAAAAGTTAACAACAAAACTTAGATAATTTATTAAATTTACAGGAAGAAATGTATTTTGGATAGAAGAAAAAGAGGCATTGGCTAAAGTTGATCCTAAAGTGAAATTGATTATAGTGCCTACATTATATAACATAAGCTACAGAGCCAATGGCTCTATTTTTCAAATCCTTTACCTCGTTTTTTTCCCCAATGTAATCTTATCTTATTAATATGTTTGTAACATTTCTTGTTAACATAAAGTTTCTTATATTTATAGCCTCTCAGTGGCCTTCATATTTTATATGTGTGTAAACTTCCAGGCTCTCTCTCTCCCTCCCTCCCCTCTCTCTCTCTCCCTCCCTCCCTCTCCCTCTCTCTTTCTCCCTCTCTCTCTCCATACCTCCCTCTCTCTCTCCGTCCCTCCCTCACTCTCTCTCCCTCTCTGTCTCATTCCCCCTCTCTCTCCCTCCCTCCCTCCCACCCTCTCTCTCACTCTCCCTCCCTCTCTCTCTCCCTCCCCTCCCTCTCTCTCTAACTTACAGGCTCTCTCTCTTTCTCTCCCTCCCCTCTCTTTCTCCCTCCCTCCCCCCTCTCTCTCTCCATCCCTCGCTCTCTCTCACTCTCCCTCCCTCCCTCTCTCTTTCCCCCTCTCTCTCACTCTCCCTCCCTCCCTCCCTCCCTCCCACCCTCTCTTTCTCTCTCCCTCCCTCCCTCTCTGTCTCTCCCTCCCTCTCTCTTTCATCTCTCTCTCTCTCCCTTTCTCTCTCTCTGTCTCTCTCTCTCTCTCCCTCACTTTCCCTCCCTCCCTCTCTCTCTCTATCCGTCTCTCTCTCTCCCTCCCTCCCTCTCTCTCTCTCCGACATAAACATCATGGCTGGCCCGCTGACATTGTGACGTCATACTTAACAATTATGACGTCATTGTGACGTCACGTCATTAGGTCAGCGTGCGATGTTATGACATGAATTACCGTATTTCCTCTAATAGGGGCCCGGGCCTTATTAACATTTAGGGGGTATTACCCATATAGTATATATTATAGATTGGTTAACCTTATATGCTTTTAAATGGTTACTAGGTTATTCGTTTACTTAGGCGTTCAGCCTTATGAAGCAAAGTCAGCACTACAGACATGGAAAAAAAAGTTGTGTAAACCTTGGTTCTGATTTTAACATTTGTTAAGGATAAACACCTGCTGGCTCACATTAGCATTGAATCGAATGGAGGCATAAAGCATAATTCAAAAAAGTTTTGCATTGCACCACGTTTTATTTTTATCTTCAAAATACTTTGACTACCGCACACATGAATAGAAATGAATGTATTGTCGATAATCTGAATTGATAGAATACTTTACAAAACAAAACATATACTTATGTGTTATTACTCCCATACTTCTTTACATATTTATAGTCCAAAATAGCAAATGAAAACACAAACAATATTTGAATATATAACAAAACATATTTGAGGAAAAAGGACTGCGATGGTCAGGTTTCAAAAGATGTTAGAGAAATTTGGCAAGAGATACAGCTAGTTGATGAACTGCCAATTCAGTGCATTTTTGTGAGTGAACTTGGTTTTAATTGGAACGCTCTTTAAAAAGGTCGACGTGTCCGCTTTTCTAACAAGTTTAATGAACCGAAATTGTGTTTTCTGTATAGTAGAACAATCCTAAAATCTGTATGATATATCTCAACAAATAAAAACGACAATTAAGTGAAAAAAAACAGGTTTTGGAATTTTATATTTTATTAGGGTCCAATCCGAGAGTTGAACCCCTGTGATGAAAATGTTCAACATGTATGTATGTATGTATGTATGTATGTATGTACTAGTATGTATGTATGCATGTATGTATGTATGTATGTATTAGAGGAAGCAAGCTCGTATTTTACGTCCGCTTCAAGGACTTTGTACACTGCAGAATCGAATGATAATACCAAAGATCAAACACAAGTGAGCTCGACAAGTATGGAAGTGAAGATTTACCACATAAGATAAATATCTTAAGTTGACGCAGCATATCACTTAATGTTTTGTATTGTTGGATGTTGAATGTTGTTGATCGAGAATAAGACAGTACCGATTTCAAAGTAAGTAATGTTGTTGAAGTCCCAGATGAAGACCTTAATATGCCCTTCACATCCAAAGAAAAGCCAGTTTTAAGATTTACTTGTGGCAAAGTATGGCACTTAAATCCAACACACAGACGGTAAACCTAACTAATATGTTATACAATTTTAGCTCACAGCTGCGTATCTTAAGTTTGATAATATCATGTAAATTTGAATGTCTTTGATGCATGTAATAAATCAAATATATAACGTAAATTTTAGCCATGCGATTCCTTTTACTTAAACAAAATGAATTAAAGGTGTTCACACAAAATGGCCGCTAATGGAATTTATCTGAATCTTCATATTTTTTTCTCTGACTATGGATGATTGACTTGTGAAATTAATTTTTTTACACTGTCAAAATAAAACATTTAGCATAAACTTACAATTATCAGTGAAAAATTTAGAATATAAAATTATCAAACGTGCTACTGCCCCTTGAAGGACGTCGACATCAAACCCAAGTTACATGATATTTGCATCAGGGTTAACAAGCTAATGGACAAACTTAAGGTTTTCTCGTAAATGAAAGTTTAATTTAATTTTGGTATCAAGTATCAATATACTTAATGAGGCAATAACGAATGGATTGTAAGACAATCGGATATTAACTTTCTTAACACGTATGTTATCGATTCAATCTCTTCATACAAATACACAGGATGCACAGTACATACTTCACGACTCACAAGATTTTCTGCCTATTTGACGACCAAAATGCGATTTCCAGAGAACTAGGCTTACTTCAAATCATCGAAAATACTATAGCTCAACAGCAGAGTGTTCGTTTATCTATTGTCATTTATAAACCATACTTGTCAGTTAATTCCTAGAAACTTTGAAAAAAAAAACCGACGAAAATCCCTGTTTTTACAAGTATTTGCTAATTTGAAAGTCGAAAATTCAGATTTGCTCTTTTTGTAAATTTGATAATGGGCTGTTACCGGATGTCGGTCACTGCGATGTGTATTTTCTGTCTGCTTCCATTAGTTACATACTTCCAAGTTCTATCTTCACTTGTCCACACCCAGTGTCTAACACAGTCAACCCACCGTGTATGCTCCAGCAAGAACCAAGATCCCAGAACCGGCAACATCTTGCCCGTCCATCTGTCAACCTCTGAAACTCTTTCCCTCTCAATCAATTTAAGATTTCGCATATTTCAATATGCTTTCTAATCTTGTCAACAGTGAAGTATTTAAATTTGTACATAATGTTAATTTAATGTTGCGCCTACAGCACGCATCAGTGGATGAAAAATGGCGCCATAAAGATACCCTTTTTTTCTTATTACTTAACCTAGTTTTCGGGCTCGAAAGGAAGAAATCTACATAAGTAAGTTGTGTCGAGTAATTTTGTGATTGGATCATGGCAACAGACTCAATGGCAAGAACCACCCGTTCCATGCTAATCGGTATTTCATTATCTGAAATTGTTCAAAAGGTTTGTGTTGCAATGTTTTTCCGAAAGGGGAAGCTACCGTAAAGCCGTGAAGTAGCCTTATTCCAACAGAGGTTTTATGATTTGAGCTACTTCGTTTTAGGAGAGAAATGAGTGAAGATCAGATGCCATGATGTGGGCATCAACGTTTTACTAGCAAACGTAAAGACCGCTTCATCAACAGGGGTTCGAGTCTTGGAGTGGAAAATGTGATAAAAAATAAATTCCACATTATTGCACTCATATATCATTTTCATATGTTAAGATAAACCTACATTTCAAATTTGAACGAAATCGGCCAAGAAATAAAGATTTTAGCGTAGAACATAGAAAACACAAGGGGGACACTTCAGTCGCTAGAACCTGATCGAAAACAGAACACATGGACTTTTTTAACTTGCGTTGCATTTAATACTACATTTTATCCCAAAACAATCCATTGGAATCGTAGATTAATCTTTATACTTGCTGAACATCACACCCAATTTTTCGAATTACACTTTTGACCACTGACTCTCGCATTAACAACCCCTAAGGACAAATGCCAGGCCGACTGCGGGAAAACATCGGTAATGTCAGTAATTCCTACACGCTGCCGTGAAAGAAATCGAAAATAGATAACGACTCTCATTGGTAAATTTCCACGTGCGCTCGTGTGCCATTTCAAATTGCTTTGCAACTGTTGCCAACACCTGCGATTTCGGTTTCAATTTAACATTTACTCGCTATCAATCGAGTATAACATGTCTCTGATTTTCAAACACATGAGGTTTATCTCCTTATTCTACCATGAATGTGATGAATACTAGATTCTGATTGGTTCTCCTGGAAATTCAAACATGATCAATTGTGGACTGAATGTCCTCTGATTTTGAGGCCGCTTCACCGCGCATTGATACACCCGACTAGCAATTTCAGAGCTGGTATTCTGCTGTTTACTGAGATTAAAACTTTTTAAAAGTCTTTTACATGTTTTATTTTCATCTGTTTACGGGGGATGACCTAATGGTGTGAGGTAGATAAAGTATTTTAACAAGACAAGAAGGTTTAGGTGGTCAATCAGCGCCACACGCAGGGGCTTCCTTTGATTACGGCAACAATACAAATGACGTCATTTACGAGTGCTTATGACGTCATAATCAGTGACAACGTCAAAGTGGTTTTCTGTTAGAATCATCTATTTGATTGATAGGGATGTCTCAGTCTATATTGTCAACAAGTAATTGAATCACACTTTTAACTCCACTCAATGAGATAAAAATGATATTCGACAAAAAACAATGAAATAGTCTCTATATCTTAAATTGTAAAATAAAGGTAAACGATGTTTGGTCTTTTATCACATTTTTTGCTGTTCTGTGTCTCAAACTTGATAAGAGATGATCCAAGATGGAACAAAACATATGCCTGGCTAAATTAACATACCCGTTTACTATTGGCATACACGGAAACACCTTTCATTCATACATTTATATTGAAGGGATATGGGAAAGATTAGGGAAGTTTACCTCATCTAAGTAATTGACTGTTGTTACTGTCAGACAAAATATCAAAATGTAAGTCTTGATCAGTTAACAACATAGTTTCCGAGTTGTTTCGGGAAATACATGGACAGTGTATGAGGCCGTCCATCCAGTTCCTGTTCCTTACTGGTTTACCCATGAAAACCAATCAACTTCCCCTAGCATGAATGACAAACTCCCTATTGTTTGGATTTTGAAATACCTGCTTGTTTTCAAAATGTTATGCACGACCATGAACACTCATCTTCCATGGATGTGTTTCGTTATGTGATATTTTCATTATTTGTAAGACCAGAAAAAGAAGTTTGTCACTTGAATTAAAAACATTCCCTTTTTCATATCCATTAAATACAACAACTATGAAATATTTACTTGAAAATAACAGATACAAACATGATTTACTGTTTTTTATTAAGCAGAATAAGAATAAACGCAAGCAAAAATACATCCATACAAATAACCAAAATATTATTCATAAAAAGTGTTGGAACGTTTAATGTGTCTTTCAAGAGAAAGAAGTTGCCAAAATAAGACTACGAGGAAAAATCTTCAACTTTAGAGCTAGAAGATCAATTTTATTGTTTCATCTTTCTAATTATAAAATTAAGTATAACATCAACTAAAATATTAAACATTCTGTAGCAGTAAGTACAATAGTTCCCGCCATTCTTAAAATAATGCATAGTTTGAACAAGTTAAAATGTTTGGACAATATACGAAACGTTATGTACTGCTGCATACTTACAGTTTGTTCGTTGCATATTCTAGTGCAAGTAACATTTTATTTCGAATACTTTAAAGAGGCAGTCGCAGGTTTTTTTGACAATTTTGATATTTTCGATTTCACTGATAATTGTAAGTTAATGTTAAATTTATTACTTAGTGTCACAAATCTCATTACACAAAACCATCCATAGTCAGAGAACAATTATAATGATTCACATAAAATCCATTGGCAGCCATTTTTGTGAGAACACCTTTAATTAATGTTGTGTAAGAAAAGGAATGGCATGGCTTAACTTTACATCATATATTTGATTAATTGCTGCTTCATGTAGTTTTATTTTTATACATTGTCTTTAGATTGGAACCATTTATTTTCATTTTCCTGACATCACCTATTCCCCCTAAAAGTGTGGTACTGCTCCTTAAAATATGACCCCATCTGTCTGTTTAATCATGCCAAATTAAAAACTAATGCACCACAGACCAGACGATCCAAAACTATGGTTTAAGAATGTTATTTTACACAATGAAAATTGGCGATCTTTTTTCAGGTCTGCTTGGGATATTTGATTAACGTCTAAACAAAACCCAAATTACATTATATTTGCATCAGCAAGTGAACAAACTGAGCGTACGCAGCCGTTATTATTTCGATCAGTAACAATATGTAGTCGGTGATCAGTTTTTGTTTTCATGTAAGCATAATCTAATAACAGTGTGGAAGTCAATATCAAGAACTGATCAAACGTTTTTGCAAGGCTATTGTATCATTAAAAAGGCAAATAATAAAAATTGTAATCCAATACATGTTATTTGATGTTATTTTTTTGCATGATAAGTAGACTTATTGTCAGCCTTTAAAGGAAAAATCAAATACACTCCAAGTCAAGGGCCCTAAATCTTAGACGATTAACAGATTCTAAAATACAAACATTGACACATTTCCAAAACATATGCATAGTTTCAGAAAGATTGATCCAAAAACGTTTTAAGAGTTGATGTCCATCAGTACATCAAACATTTATATAATAATTTTTACAAAAGCATGGCGAATTACAAAAAATGCTCAAATACTTCGATAACAGTGTACCATCGTCGAGATATATATGTAAATAAACACATATTAATTCCCTATCTAATATATAAAAATCCTTTGTTTATAAATATATTATTTTATAACCAAATGGTTACACTACTGTACTACAATATACATTACAAAAAGATACAAAATCCAGATGACATAAAAAAACAGACATAAGTTTCTAACATAAAACTAAAGCTACCCAAAAAAACGAAAAAAGAAAGGTTTTCAATCCTTTAAACCTACACATAGAGAATATGAGCCTGATTTTAAAGATAAACAATAAACCTTATACCTGAAAAAATTATTTGTGTTGGACCATAATAGATTTGTTCTATTAAGAACATTACACTCAGGTGAAATGACACCAAAATATAAAGGAGATATTGTGACTTTGATTTCCAAATTCCAACGTATTTTGACAGAACGAAACCAAAACATGTGGCACAATGGTGCGTTCTTAGGAGGGAAATCTTGAATATCGTATCAGTATTGTTTCCTACGAGTGTAAAATAACTTGTGTAAGAACGCGCGGACACGTTCAACAGTGTCCTATTGTAACATCCACGTCAACGACCATGCCTAGATTGTCACAAGAACAGAGAGAACTAGCCCTTGGCATGGTCCAGTCTACCGCGATCCTAAACCACGTTGGACGAAAAATTTTAAGTGTAGCCTTATCACAATACCAGAAGAACACGTTTCTGGTACAAAGGTTGAAAGGTGGGCGGATTGATGAATGTCAGACCTCGGGTAAAGACCCCTGATAGAGAAAAATACTTGCGTGGTTTACATCGGTGATATACATTGTAGCCTATGGTTTCTGACAGTGACGTCACCAGTAGACACTGCCTCATGCCACAGCAACAGTCAAAGAACACTTTGTGCCTTTTGTGCCTAAGAGGGGTACCCTTCATTGGCCCAGGACACTGTCTGGCAGGACAACTCCCATGATATACGGCACGATAAGTCCGAGGTTTTCTCAAAGATACCTGACAGTATTCTGAAATTATGATTTTTAAATTTCTGTAAGATTTTGTAAAATGTTCTATGAAAACTAGAGACACTCTTTCAGGCAGGCCAATTTAGTGAACGTCCGCGATGACAACAGCGAATAGGAGTTCAGTGAAGTGAGGATACAACTTATATAATCATAACGATAAATGAATTCGATTCAGGTAACTTTGTCGAGAACCATATAACTTTTGACTAGACGCTAAAAAGACTTCAGGCATGTAATATATTCAGAAGAGACTATTTACATTTTTTTACAATGCTAGGAGTATTATTTTTTATTATCATCTACCACACAACGGATTTAAAGACGTTTTGTTAGAATAAAAACATACAAAATGACAATATATCAAATCAAATATCAAATCTTGTCAAAGCGTTATATGTGATCCTCCGCTTATTCTTATCTCAAACTACCTTATTGCGTCAATGAACACAAGAATTCCTGCGAAATGTACATAGATGAATAATTTCTTCGATTTTTCTCCTCTTTATCATATCATCCATTTTGTAACAGCTATCAAACAGTCGCCGAGGGGGAGGATGGCCGAGGCTGTCTGGGGTCCAATCGTTTATTGATGACGTGGGGTTGGTGATCACCTGACCAGTATCATACCGCCCTGTAACATTGGGGTGAAAGAATATAGCATTTGACAAACATTTAATTCAAGTAAATACAGCACAATGTCATTTGAAAACATAACATTTCATTGAATACATAACAAGGGCATTTAAAAACATAACATTTCTTTGAATACTCTTTCATACATGCAGTGGCATTTAAACTGCCGCATGTTTGAATTGCAAATTATACAACTCCCAATTATAAAATATCACAAAATTACACTAATTGACAATACATACAGCATAAAAACCCAAATGTTATAAAGTATAGCACTGTATTACAAAATCTGCGCTCACTTACATATATGTGATACAGCAATACCAGGCACATGGCGGACCAGCCCATCTCAGCACAAAATCCAAATAATGTCTGCAGTGTGTAAACAGTATGCATCAGTCATTCATTCTGACACAAGCCACACTGAGCATGTTGTATAAATTATTGTGATATAGGTTGTAGTTGTAAAACATTAACTGTTGGAAGTAAATGTAAGTATGAATATATTTGAGATAAGAAACATAATCATTCATTCTTTATGTTTAAGAATTATACTTTATCTGCACCAACAAGCATTGTGAAGTTACCATGTCAAACAATAATGGCTCACCTGTGTCAATCTGTGTCCCGATGTGAAGTGAGTATCACCAGTGCAGAGTTGGAGACAACTCTTCCCTAATCAACCAATCAGATACTGAAAAACCTGATCATTTGATAACAACTTCCCAGTGACACCACTGTGACCCACGACCTTTGACACTACCTTGACCTTAGACCTCTGGTAGGGAGCTTTGACCTTATCAAGCCAATACTGACATTCTCTATGCAATATGAAAACTTCTTACCGCACCTTCAACATCAACATAATTGATGAATTCCACACCAGAAATAAAATATAAAATACCACCACCATATATAACCCTTTTTATGAACGTTTTGGTATTTAGTGATTTTTGTGTGTGCATTTCTATGATTTAAAGTAAAATGACCACAACCACAATATGACAATGTTACAACAAACATGTTAAGTAAGGTGAACTCCATACTACCACAATAGGTTATTTTTGCAAGACGGCATATAAACATCTATAGGATATTGCTAATTGAGCTTCATAGCATTTAAGAAATGTTGATATACACCTGTGAATACATAGAAGTAAATAAAAAAAATAAATGAAAAAGAGAAAAATTATACAAAAATATCTAACTAGAAATATGTGCGTTGTGATGCCCCTTAATGTCCCAGATCCCTTCTTTTAATCAATTCTCACCATCTTACCCTTGAAGAAATACAAATATATGGGTTTACAAATTCTTTATTGCAAAGAGATACGACGTTCGTAGTATAACACCGTTTTCAACATTAGCCTTATTTGCCAATGATGCATGAGACATTCCATAATAAAGAAAAGAGTCGCCTTAGGAGTAAAGGGATTTATCAATTTATGGAACATTCTAAGTCTCATAAAATTATACTGAAAGATTTTTTTAGATAGATCGAGTTTGGAACATAACTCTACCCCAGAATGTACTTCGATCAAAATGTTTCCCGAGGAAACCAGAAGAAATAAATTCAGAATAACCAAGAGGCACCACTCCATCACTTTCAATGTTTTGAAAAAAAAAATTAACTGTTTTTTTTAGAAAAGGCTCAGAAACGAACCTACCCCGTATACACTAAGTTCACATTGTTTCCATGGGAAGAAGAAAATAAAAGAATCAAAATAACAAAAATAACAAAAAGCATTACTCCACCACTAGATCTAACTCAGACATGTATCTAGTTTCTTAAAAGAAATATTGAACTGTTTTTTTAGATTTTTGAGAACCGCAGAACCACAGAACAACGGAACCAATGAAAGAGCAAAAAAACATTATGTCTCCTGCAAGATCTTGAGAGGGTCAGTAATAAGACAGAGAGTTGTCTATATATCTGCCATCTTTAATAATTTGAAAAAATAACTATAACTGTGAATTCTAAGTATCTCTCGTTTCTGACGTCATAAATTGTTAACGTCTACAAATTGTTTCACAATGCAATTGTTTTCTTAAATATATAGATAAAACAAAGAAGTTGAAACCAAAGGGGCACCTCTAACATGCTCAATGATCCATATAGTTTTTCTTGTTGTTGAGAAATTGCCAAAAATAATCATCCTTAGGAGATTAAACCCAAAAAAAGGCACATCTACTCATTGATCAGTGATTGATCCATGTACCAAGTTTCTTTAAGCTTGGTCAATATTTTTTAAAGTTGTACTCCGGAAAACAATATTTGACGTTACGTTTCCATTGAAACTGACAAAAATTATAACCCAAAGAAGTCGAAACCTCCAGAAGACACATCTACACATAAAGATTGATCCATATACTGAGTTTCGTTGAACTAGCTCTAATAGGGTTTGAGTTTTGATCCGAAACGAAATTCTAAGATACGTTTCCATGGAAACCACTAAAATAGTTATTTCAAAGAAGTTGAAATATCCAAAGGCACATCTACACTAATGATTGATCGAATCAAATTTGGTGATGATAACTTTAATCACTGAGGTACAGTAGAAACTTCACACTTTAGTTGGGTTTATCATATGAATAATTTTAAAACCAGATGTACTAAGTTTCTGACTGGAGATAAATCATCAGTAAAATACAACTGCTAAATGGTTTTCGAATTTTATTACAAAACTGTTTTTTTTTATGAAAATAATTTTCGAGTTTTTAATTATACAATACACTTCTGATTATTGACACATAAAACATAATATTCGTTAAAATCAATAAATGGACCTTTTTCTTCACACGTTTACATAATTTTTAACATAGTTGTAGTCATCTTGGTTAAATTTAGATTTTTACGCATTCCTACATTTAACAAAGATATTTTCATTTAGCAGAAAACAGACACCATACAATCCGTTTGAACAAATATGTTTCATTGTGATCGATCAATAATTAAATACAATTATAATAAATCGAAGACAAAAACGTGTAAAGTTTCTTTTGTACCCCAGTGTAGTGTAGAGTTTTAGAAATTTAGAGCTCTGGAAGCAATGGGACCACCGACCCAGACACCTACCGATGTAACCATATGTAAGTAAACCAGTGCATGTGATAGGCCTAAAGACACCCCCAAGTTGGTCTTAATGTCTTCACCATTGCTGGAATCTGGAAAAAATTAGCAACGTATCTAACATAAGTTTCTGAGCATTTATAAAATTTGTTGAATTGACAATTTGACAATCGTTTTCAATTGTGGGTTTTTCATTGTTGTATTCATACGCAATTTTCTCAGTTTGGAAAGTATTACTTCTCGTCGAGCAAATATTTATTAAATTTCATCAATATATCCTGTAACATTTTGAATAATGTTTAACTTTAGCCAGTTTTACAGTGTTCATGTTTCACAGGTGACGTCATTGCTTGACAGTTGATCAAGCTTATCAGGTTAATAGCTCATCACCCCATTATTGTCACGTCACGAGTGCAATAAACGTAACAGAGATTGCACGAGGAGGGATTTGTAAAAAATAATCAAAGAGCTCCGAAGGGATTGATTCAAGTTATTTTTTTGTTTACTCTGTAAAATGGGATCTCTGATTCGACTCTTGGTATTATATGCAAACATATATCAGGTGTTACTCTTTACGTCATTGATAGATAAATGAAGTGAAAGTGTGAGAAAATTAAGAGATTTAAATTGAGAAAGATATTAGTCATATGATTTATTAATATTTTATTTATTAATATATTATATAGCGCTTCGAGCAGACACTTAGTGTCTGGATTATTTAGCACTCTACAAATCTACTCATTATGATTATTATTATTCTTGGAAAAATAAACTAATGCATTGATTGTTCAAAGCTTTTTAAAGACCATTCCCATGGAATTTGTTTGGAATAGATGTACCAGACTTGATGATAAGATGGTTTTATTCAATGTTCCTTTATATCACTAATTATAGTTATATAAATTACTTATTTATTCTTAGAAGGAATGGAAAATTTTCTAAAAGCATATAACACCTTAATATCTTTGTGCAACAGGAAGCCGAAATCGTAAATAAAATGTAGGTAAAACGTAGTCAGACATGTTGCAGATTTCCAATCCTTTCCGATTTGAGGTCGAAATTTTCGCTTAAAATTTGTGACATTTCATACGAAACACACATACATCTCAGTTATACATTTCTCCGCAAAACCTGGGTAAATTCCACCACAAATCACCCTTCAAATACCTTTGATATCTCTTTAAATTCCCAAATCAACCACAAAAACCTTTATTCTGAACGCAACACCTCTCTCTGATTGATCTGTAAAGCGGATATATTTTAGTATTGGCAACAACTACTCTACCTAACCACATGGGATACATGGAATACAGCATGGACAAACAGGCACCTCGTCGTTCCACAAGTTGTAAACATGTTCCTACCTATCTACTGATGACAGAATTTCTCACCATCATCCCAGCAGACAAAGGAAGACCAAACGTCATCATGGACACAACCGCCTTCAGCACAATGACCAACAACATCCCTTAACAACCCATCTACCTACAAGGAACGACCGCTTTCAACGAGACCATAAAGCCCTTCAGATAGTTCCAGCCCTTCACAAGCAGTTCCCCATCCACGACCTCATGCAACCATTAAAGTCCACAAAGATCCAGCCAAAGCCCACCTGTTAGTCTGCTCCAGAACACTCTACAACAACGCCCAGCACCTCGCCCGACTCCTTGCCCCACTAGGCAAATCAGCCAACTTTTTTGTCTCTGATTCCGCCGCCTTCTGCTCCAAGATCATCAGCATCCCCAATCAAGGAAAACTTGTCGGCTACGATGTAGTTATCCTATTCACCAAAATCCCCTGAGATGAAGCCCTTGAGATCAGAAGAAGAAGAGACAGACATCCATTCCCAACTTGATACCCATCTCACTGTAGACAGAATCATCTGCCTCATCATCTCCTGCATCAGTTCCACCTTCCAACTTCATCTGGTCCGACAAGATATACTAACAAACCCATGGCCTCCCAATGGGTGCCCCGCTCTCCCTCATCATCGACGAAATCTACATGACCCATCAAGAAGGAAACGCCCTGATGACCTCCCCCATACAACCGGCCTGCCTGTACCGTAAAGTAGATGAGACTTATGTAATCATCAAACCCAACGACGACCCCAACTATCTCCTTGATCATCTGAACACCCAACAGCTCCGCATGAAAATCACCTTTGAAGAAGAGAAAGATAAAAAATTGCCATTCCTAGATGTCATTGTCCTCAAAGATAACAACAGACTCAACACCAGCGTCTACAGGAAACCAACCCACACCGACCAGTACCTTCACTTCTCATCAAACCACTCCCTGCAAGTTAAGAAAGGCATCATCTCAACCCTCACCTGCAGAACCAAGAACATCTGTTCCACCACCAAAGCCCTAGAAGCTGAATTACAACATCTGCACCATGTCGACATCGACCTCAACCAGTTTCGCGCCGAATTAGTCAACCGCACCATCAACTCAACTCTTAGACCTAAGAGCATCCGGCAAGCCCCCAACAACCATCAAAGAAGGTCTCTCTGGTAGAGCTTACCACATTAACTGTGAATGTGGCGATTCGTACATTGGACAAACAGCCCGTCCATTGCAATGCAGAATCAAGGAGCATCAATCATCCATACAAAATAGGGGCTCTAAATCGTACAAAAGAGGGGCTCTAAATCAGCAATCTCAGACCACATCCAGGCAAATCACAACCACAGAATCCTTTGACAAGACATCAAGAAACTGGAAATCAATATATCGGATTTCGGGATAAGAAAGTACTTAGAATCAATCAGCATCCATCGTTTTAATCCCTCCATTAATCACGATCAGGGTTATTATCTTCCTCCAGCTTACCACCATCTAATTAAATCCAATCATCAGTTACTCTAGCTAACTTTTCTAACAACCCAACTACCGATAAGAACTTGTTCTTCTTTACTTTGATGAGGATAAAGAGAATATCAGGAAATATCAACTTGAACCAGAGATCACCGTCATGAATCAACCTGGTGCAAGTAAACAAATTCCTATTCATCGGCCTAAAGCAACTGTGTTTCAGACTATTCATCATTTGTCTCATGTTTCAATTGCTCAGACCATGCCTTATTCAGCTCTTGTTCAGACTGTGCCTCAGATTCGACATTCCTCGTTTGCTCAAACATTGCCTCTTATTCTTCATGTCTCAACTGTTAATCAGCAAGCAAGTTACCCAGCACACCTTCCAAGGCACGTACTAAACCTTCTTTCTACACTGAAAGTACTCCTACTCAACCATAGAATAGGATAACAACTGGATCTTCTTTCCATTCTGAACCTTTAGAATAGAAGTTTCAACGATCTTTTGTTGTCTGCCTCTTATGGAATACCAAAGCCACATTTTCCATTATTTTCTTCAGAAATGTTATTGACATCCACACTCACCTTACAGAAGAATTCAAGCTCCAGGTCCTGTTAGACAAGCTTGAAGGTAGTGCAAGCGAGTTAGCTGAAGCCTACCGTAATCAAGTCGGCCCCTATGCTACATTGGTACATTGTGTAAACTTTGGGAGGATGAATTGGAAGACATTTCCAAAACTCCAGGAATAGAATCTCATGTAATCATCAACCAAGAAAACCTAATGTTTTCTGCGACACATCAGAACGGGGTTGTAGCCTACCTACTCACTGTGGCCATTGACTGTTGCTCAAGAGTTGCTCTGAAGAAACGGCAGACGATCCCCCAACTCGAGTTCTCTGCAGGCCTAGCAGGTGCCTGTTGTCATCAACAAGGAAATTACCTCACCCATCAATAGAACAGTGTTCTGAAGCTATTCAACAGTAGCCTGGCTTCGTTCGGAAAAACGTTGTTTAAAAGGCATGGACTGTTCTTGTCCTTGAACTGTGTTGGGGAGTTGGGGAGAGAAGGGTTGAAGAGTCATATGCTGTTCACATTGACTTGTAAGACAGTCTGCATACTGATGCATTTGTCAAGGCCTTTCGGCTATAAGTCTCCAGACATTGATAGACATTTTGAAATTCTCTTTGATCATGGGAAAAGGAACTTTAAAGGAGTAGCAGATTCCGAACTCCGAAAATCATTCTCAATGTTGGAACCAACTGTGAAAGACATACTCTCTGATCATGAACTTTTGCAGAGTTTGGGGTAGATAGTAAATCCTTAAAGACTGCACTGAGAGTTGTACTCCGAGATCAGTGTGTGACTGAAGCTGAAGTCCAGACTGTCCTATAGAAATCGAAGGCATCCTTGCAAATTTAAATAAAATTTAGATAATAAAATATTTTGAAGGGTGACATGTGATGAAAATCAGCCAGGTTTTGAGGAGAAATGTATAACTGAGAGATATGTGTGTTCTGTATGGAATGTCACCAATTTGAGGCCATAATTTCGACCTCAAATGGTCGAGATCGACAACATGGTTGTGTATATTCTTTCCATTGAGAAGGGTTGGGTCTCGCTTACCAAAGTTATACCTACTTTTTATGCACAGTATCGAGTTTCCGTGCCTTGTGCCCTGCTACCACAATTACCTAGTCAAATGGCTAAACGCTCAAAGGAAATTTACCACTGTGAACCATGAAATGTAGAACGTTGACATATGCCAGGTCATTTTACATTTTGCAATTAAAATATAGAATGAATTAAATCCTGATATAGATAAATTACCTGGTTTTTAAAATACGCTTGCGGGCAACTATGATATTCAGTCTTTATTATTTATTTCAACAGTGAGTCAAATAATTCACTGATGTTCCGATGTTGTTATCTCAATGCCGATAACTTTGTTAGACATATTGCGCCAGATGCGGTCGGCAAAATCAAGATGATGTGTACTGTTTTCCACAAATCATACAAGACCGATATCATTATCTTATTTTCAAGGGTTTCTTAAAACATTTTACTATGAACGGGGAAGTATATTGCTAAATATTGTTGTTGTCATATCACTAAAGCATAAATTGGGATTGTATTAAATAAAATCTATTTTAGAAATAAGATTGACAAAATTAAACAATTTCTAAGCTATTCTACACTGGGTTTACTGTTTTATGTCTCGGTCAATACTCCAGCCATTAGTGAAGATTCCCAAGAAAGTTTTAAAAAATAAAAATAATATTTCAAAACTATGACGTTGTATCCTGTATGGTGAAAATAATACATAAACAGAACGTAGTTGCAAATGTGGATACATTCATGTGAATATACATACAAGGGTCATTCTCCATGTTTACCTCTTTGTAAAGAAAACATGTTGATCAATGCTATATATTGGCAGCTGAGATCACCTGAGGATTGTTTCAGGACACATTTGAACTGAACAAAATAATTGAAATTTGAATTTATTAACAATGTTTATAATATCGATTTGAATATTTTTATAGACACTTACTGTCACATTTAAAGTTTGGGGAGTCTTCAGAGAGAATTTTCCAGGAGTTGGACTTTTCGTCATCGAGGAAAAGAACGAGGATCCCTCCGTCGACGCTTGCCTTCTCTCTATGGACCTTCAGAAATTTGTCTCCGGTCCTCAGTGTATAGGTGCTGTTCTCGTTGGCTTCGTCTGCACTGATCAGGAATGGAACTGCGTTGGTCTTTTCGCGGCGACAGATGAGAAACTCATTAGCATCAAGGTCCCCACCAATTTGTTTAAAGTTAATGAACTTCTCGTCATAGCTGAGGTAGCAATAGTCCTTTTGTTTGAGGAGATATCCCCCTTTGCCACTGGTACTTACATTGATAAATGACCACAATTCTTCTACAGCGTCCTTGGACATCCCTGGACATCTGAGACCAGCATCTTTTGGGTAGTCTAATTTCTCAGACGCTCCATCTCTTACAATCGATCCTATTTGTCTTGTAAACAAAACTTGATGACTTGTGTCATGTATAATCTTGACATATCCACTTCCGCTTTTCGAGTTAGTCCTTTGAAACAAAGACGGTGTGCACTTCTTGAAGTGCTTTTCTTGCTCTCCTAGATTATCATCCAGGTTCTTTAGGTTCTGCTGACACGTTAAGTCATGTTTGCCACAAGTAGAATTATAGATCTGAAAGGATGCCACCTGCATGCTCATAAGACTGTCTCTGTACCTCAATATCTTGTTTATTGTTTCAAAATCATCATAGTCTTCGGCAGAAGCTTTGCTTTGATCAACTAGGACACTTCGAACGAATTCACAAGCAAGACCTGCAAGTCGTCCTGCAGCAACTGCACTCTCTCCGGTGATCACCAGGTTGAATTTCGTCAATAGACTAGGGATTGTTTTGAGTTTTTGAGTTAGTTCATCGATGTCCTGTTTAAGGAGCCGTCGTTGTTCATTGGCATTTGTACTGTTTGGATCAAAAGCTCTGATTGATTTGGTGACAGTATTATAACTCTCTATATGGGCTCGTAGCTCACCTTCAATTTCCTGTGCTTTATTAATGGTCTGTCTGTCCATTACCTCAGTAATCTGGGTTTTCAGTTGATCAAGTCCATCCTGTAAAATACAAAAAATATGTGTTAATGAAAATCTGAATCTTTCAAAATTGAGTTTCTCAAAGATTTAAATTCCAAACAATCTAGATTGCTGAATTATAGCATTCTCCTACTTGGTTTCACATGTTATATGTGCTGAATTGTTCTCTAAGTAGTTTTATAGGTTATAATCTTGTTTTAGAGGTTTATGATATCCTCAATTAGAAGGTACATATTTTCGTTGTTTGGATCATTTGAACTAATAAATGTTACAGTTCGATTTGTTGTCAACAGATCTAAAATTGTTTGATGGGTTGGTTTCTCGCATCTTCACAAACGTCAAGGGCGAAACGAAAAAGTTCCTAAACCTTTCCCATCCTCCCTTGACATCATTGGCCGTAATTTCTGCCAGAAGTAGAATAGTCCAATCTGAAGACAGCTTGTTAAATGAACTTCGGCTGTCGGGTAATCGTGCAGTTATACATTACCACTGGCTAAACGAGGACATATTTGTTTTAATAACTAATATCAAGTATTAGGTAAGTGTTTTATTTCACATTACACATCATAATGACCGCCTCTCTTTTTCTTTAAATTTCATGCAGGAACGTACTTCAAATTCAGCTCAAAATGCAGTGTTTGATCAATCGATATTTCGGCGTAAATATATATGCACTGCTCTTAGGTTTTAATTTTCTTGCATTTAAAGTATTTCAACTTTTATGTTAATTTGAAAAGGATTGTTCCATGTTTTAAAAAAATCGTGAACAAGGAAGAACGCATATTCAGTAAAAACATTGACTGTTTTAAAGAACATGATTTTTTATCTTTCATATGAATATTTTTAATTTATATAAACAATTTATATCGTGTTGGAAGGAATTCTTTTTCGTACACAACATGTACAAATCTTTCTTGTACATGAATCAATTTTTGATATTATGTCAAAAATAAATGCTTTAGGTGTGATTATTTATCAAATAATCAAATTAATAGGCAAATGTAGGCTACTGTGAAATTATGCCTTTTGAACTTTCTATTTAATTAAAATTGAATAGCCCAAATTTTAATTTTTTTTATAATTTCTTAGAAAAAATGACAGCAATTTAGTAAGTTACTCTAAAAACAAGCCGATTTGAAAAAAATAGTTTTAATATGCGTTTTACAAGGGAAACACTTTATTTTGAGATACATTAATGCTTCTTTTCTCTGCATTCTCGGTGCTTATAGAAAACATGAAAACAACCATGCGGACTGAAGTTTGATATTAATATTCACTCGGATAGTTTTCAAAAAGATCGTTTGTTAGTATTTTGAATTTGTTTCGAATGTAAACGGCAATTTCAATGGCTATTGTTGAAAGAGCTGGTAAGGGACGTAACTCGTGATCACGATAGGTATCGCTGTTCCACAGGTATTCTATGCTGTGATGGCAAGGTTTAAATGAGGAGAGTAGCTTGATACGTTTTTACCTTGCCGTGGGAAGATGGGTTTCTTGATACCATTGACAATCATATAGAAGGACAATTGTGCTCACAAAACCAATTTTCCTTTTACATATATATATACACAATGGCATTTGTATGCTCCTCGTTTCGGCTTCGATGTTTGTCCTGATTTTCATAGTTAACAATTCCATTTCAAAATATTGCAGTAGATGTTTCGGAAGATGAACCAAATTGTACAAAGAGTCTGGTCATTGTTACATGAAACCAAAAGGGAGTATATGAAGTGTAACAAAGCAATTCCGTCACTTCCACAATCATTGTTCATTCGATTTTTGCAGTGCACTTATTTTAAAATTTGGTCAATGTCGACTACGCTATTTGTTAAAGAAAAGCCGCACCGACAGGAGCATATTATTTTATCAGAACACAATGTCCCTTTGTAAACTTAATAGCAAGTCCTGTGTTCTCAATCTTAGAAATAAGTGACTGTCAGTATAATTGTTGTATAAATTGTATAAACTGACTGAGTGTAACTATAATTCCAACCTAACTGTGTCACCTATTTGGGAAATGGTTGTTACTATTAATGTATCAAGATTGATATATCAGTTATAAAAAAATAGAGCTATTGGATCTGTAACTCATCAGTTTTCATATAAATTTTGCTTTATCGTGTTGCAAATGTTGCCAATCCCCGCTCCCTTTGCAAGAGCCATATGGTCATTTCATTTCAGAGCTACCATCTATCTCGGTGGGTAGGTTTAAATCCAGTAAGGTCGTTGAAGATCTTGAGTAAAGTTATTTGACCGTTTTTGCAATAGCATAGTTTAGGTTTGCACTATGAAGCAAAGCTGCAATATACATAGAGGTTATCATGTGAGTGTGTTTTGGGATCGTATATATATCCTGCATTAGGAATAAGGATTTATTTTGCGTGCCTTGGATCATACAATGTCATTTTAAAATTGAATTCGAAAAAAACGTCTGGTAATTCTATTTTAATAGTTGACGTTGTTTTAAGATTTGCGCATTGATATATGCAAATGGATAGAGCAATGACTGGGACTGTGAATTGACAAAATATAATTCCTCCTTATATCTGCGCCTTTTAGTGCCGTTTTAGATATTTTGCCACGACTCAAAAGTTTTGAAATTTAAAAAATCTATCAAATACAATGTTTTTTTTAAAAATGAAAAACATTTAAATGGTCTTTGGTGGTATCGAACTAATGTTCTTTAATTCGACGTTATCGAGGGGACGAGTCAATCTCACCAAGGGCAAAAGTTACTTCCCTTCGACTAAGATACAATGGAAGCTTGCGTTGAAACAACGAACATTAACGACCGGAGAGCTTAACAAGATGATAACCTGTGGATTTCCCAATCCGAACTATACAAGCTTAAAGTAAAGGACACCGAAGATGGGTAAATGAAGTGGAACATGAGACTTGAACTGCCATTGGTACCTGTGAGTAATGTTATTTGGTCGGTTTCCTTTAACTCGTGATGACAGTGATTTCGCACTGCTAGGGCATGCATATGGCTAAAGATTCATACAGTTTTGTTGTTATTTCTATAATTAATGTTTATGCAATATATTATTCATATTGCAATGCCTCTCGTTCAAAATGTTAACGCTTGTGACTTCATCGGAATTTTCGGAAGAAGTTCCGACATTGATCTTTGAAATTTGCATCGGTATCCGTATATGACCCCTTAGCCACGCCCAACGGATACCGATAATATCCGTTGGCTTTTATAAGCCGAGAACACTATCCACTGTATGATAAAAAAGTGTATCCTTACCTTCATTAATTCTTCAAGGGAATTCAGCGACTCAAGGCCTTCATCCAATTTTGAATTGATGGCACCATTATCATTCCCATCATCTGTGAGCCCTTCCAATAACGAATTCAAGCCAAATGATGCCAATTCTTCAATAGCAAACCGAGCAATGTTTGCTAACAACGCTGCAGCTCTTTCTTTGCGTACGTGTGGGGCGCTCACTGAAACATCAAATTATTAGATACTTAACGATTGTTAGATAACGTAATTATAAATACCAAGGACACGTCGCATATTTAACACCAATTTCATGATCCTAGTGGCCTTCACGAGTAACTTTGAAGGAGAATATAAATGAATCCATTAATTATGTAGGTCAGCAGGCTTTTTCTGTTTGAACCAAGGTAAACCATAAAATATATACTTTAACAGAGTTGGCCCTTTCAAAACACTTCACGCTTTGGCCAAGGAAGTCAATACAAGAGCGTAGGGGTTCTTCTCAGTCTTTTTTAAGTAAGTATGGGGAAAGTAAAAAAATCAAACCCTCATAGTTGTTTGTATCTGTGCTGTTTCGCTTGATTACACATAGTCAATCGTCGCTTTTATCCTTGCTTTAAGTGAATATCTAAATCAAAAATAGTTTTACTCTGTGATACTACATATCATTTGCGATTATCTTTGCTGACATTAATTATGACTGGCATTCGAACTCTTTGACAAATGTTAAATGTTTAATTTTTCCAAGCTTCCAAAGAACTTAAAATGCAGATTGACATGCCCTAACTGTGTGATATAATATATTTTATAGATAGTATTATATGGTTTTTTTTCATATCACATTCTGTATCAGGCAGAGACCCAAAGATAGTGTTCGAGGGGTGATACAGAACGTGATGTGAAATTTTCACTATGGTACATTTTCTTTATGATTGAATGTCCAAATTGAAAAAGTTGAAATGTATCAAACTGACAAATCCTATCCGCAAGTGACTGCAGCGTTTTCTTTGCGATGTTGGCTACGTTAAAAAGTCAGCTGTACAAGGGAAGACAACTATAAATACAGAGCGACTTTGATCTATATTTTGTGTTGGGTGCCTAGGGTTTTATGTTTTTGTCCTTGACAAAGGGCTTATCTGCCCTGCGGGATGACACAGGGTGCTTGACGAAGGGTGGATTGTACATTTAAAATCTCTGTATTCATAAGCAAGTATATGATACAACCCTGAAACCCTGTACTAACAAAGCTAACCTTAGACTCTCCGAGACTATGTCAAGAGGATAATTAATGTAGTTTTCCAAATACTAGGTTTATTTCATCGAGTGTTATGGGTAAAGTACATTATATATTTCACGAGTTACCAATGTCAAGGTTAACACAACATAAAAAACTGTACACTCCTTTAAACTAGCCTCACCTCACTGATATATTTCTTCATTAACTCTCTTTATCAGAGACTATTGACAAGACTGAGTTGAAGTCGCCCAACAATTTTTAGCATCCAAAACTGAGTTCAAAGGGGGATATCATTTTGATCTTCAACAATGCCATGTTGGGGAAAGTGCCAGGATAGAGAACATACGGCCCGCTTCATTGGCTGCAACGCATGGATTTCTAAAATCTGAGCTGCTGAGGCCATGGCCACAAGATGCCTTAAGATGCCTGGTATTGCGTAGGTATACTAAGTACTCTGCTACCTGAGGAACGGAGGCCTCTGCTGGGGCGAAACACCGCTGAGCACAGAAGGAGGCGAAGGCCTGCCATTAGAAATCATAGAGCTTCTTAGTGGTCTTCCTATGACAGTTAGCTTTTGCGACACACCTAGAGTAACCACTGCTCCTTAACCCCCTATTAATACAAGCCAAGCGTGCAGGCAGAACACCAGAGGGTTCTCGTGTAACATTTCGCTTGGCCTGCTGAGGAGCAGATCTCTCCTCGGCTGAATCGAGACAGGTTCCTGATGACAGAGACGCCAGAGATGAACGAATTTTGGTCCGGCTGGCCACCATGGGGAGACCAGAAGAAGTTGAAGGACCCGAGTTGTCCCCATCTTGGCTACCACCTTTTCGGTATGACAAACACTGGGGAGCAACTCCTGAGATAGATGCGGGGTCAGGACCTCCTGCACCGCCCCCTTGGAGATTATTATCTACAACTGTTTCAAGGTTAGTTGGCGCCGGTCCAGCTACCTCGGAGCACAGGTAAGAGGAGGAGGAGACAAGACGAGATTGTGGAAGCCCTGACGCAGTATCCGACAAACGGACGGGTCTAAACCTTACTGTTCCCTTATGCTGACGAATCACTGAAGTCGGCCTCCCCACCGACGACGGAATGAGGGGGTGACCACGATTAAAGCTCTAAGTACCTCGGGGATATGACGCCAAAAGAGAAGTTACGAGTTGGCCAGCAGGAGGAAAGATCTCTGGTCGGGGTAAAGGCCAGAACAATACAAGAAGTTGTCCCTACATGGGACCGTTATCTCTGATGATGTACACAACGCTGATAGCATGATCTGTGCGAGGTCCACGGCCACATGATGCAAGCTTTAAAGAGAGCACATGGTCACCCTACTCCATGTCTGCCTGCTTGGCACAGTTGAGAATCGCCTGACAGGTGAACGTCACGTGATTGCCCAACCCAAACACTGTGCAAGCATCTCAGTCGAGATCAGTAACACAATAGTGTGAGTCAGGGGAAATCAAGCGAGACGAACCCTGATCGAGAGCAGGCGGGACGAGTTGAAAGGGAGCCAATATGCAGTGGCAACTGATACGGTGGTAGCAGACGAATAGGACACTAATTGAAAAACTTCCTGGCTACCGACAGGCAAGGCCATGACTGAGTGGTACCTCTGCGAACAAGGCAACTTCAGTCAACATGGCGACTGAGTCCACGACTGGAGGTTCATCTGACGACCACGTACCCTCTGCATCCAACACTATACTGATGAGCAGAGGGTCCATGAAGCGTGGCTCATGGCCATCCGAGTCCGGAGAGTAGTCACGAGTTAGTGACACCACGTGACACAAAGACGAAGCCAACCCGGAGGCCCTTTAGAGAGTGTGATGTGTCGGCTGGTAAACCCACCAGAACCAGCGTTCAGCAGAGAAGATACCATATCCTTAACGGACACAAGAAGAAGCTGCGTTTTGAACTTGTCAAACTTAGTTTTCTTCTTCTTCCTGCTGTTGGGAGTGGTGGGTTTGACGACTTTGAGCCTCAGCAGAGACATACACCTCGCACCCTCCCGAGATGAAGGGAGAGCGATGAGCCACAGAGCGAGAGCGGGAAGAACCACGAGGTGAGAGGGTGTCCCTAGAACCCCTACAAGATTCTGACAATTCTGGAGAGTCTCGGTCAAACTCATATGTGCGTTCAGTGAGTACTACATCTACCCTCTCCCCTGGAGAACGATGACCTTGCGAATGGTCGAAACGTAGGCCTTGACGTCTTCCTACACATCAAGTGCGGGTCCTTGTTAGCAGACTTCCAGCCTCCGCATTGTGTACAAAATGCAAAGTACATGGCAAATCAATTACGGTAGTAGATAAGACGAGACAAGCGAGTGAAGACCAGAGTCAACAACGCATTCCAGCTAGACAAGGTGAGTGACAGTCAAGTCAATGACGCACGTAAGCCGGACAAGGTGATTGACAGCCGAGTCACTGACACATGTAAACTAGACAAGGTGAGTGACAGTCGAGTCACTGACAAGAGACAGCCGTACCCTAAGGAGAACAGTGTCGAAATAAGTCCTGACACTAAGTGGCAAACCTTTCCGATAGCTAATTACTCCAAAAACCCCAAGTGTGTAAAATCACAAAACGTAGAATCAATGATGTGCTTAAGTGAGAAAACACGCAAAACTAGAAGACGGAGGCTATAGGGATGGCCAAATAACAGTAGGGTCCGAAGCCAGAGTCTCCGATGTCGGAGCGTCCAAAACCTGGGGATAACTTACAACGAATGGTCAGACTAACGTCGGGTCAGACCTCCATAGGATACGAGTATAAAGACGAGTTGAGTATAAAGGTCGAGGGTTCGATAAACACCAAGAGGAAAGGCGAAAGGCAACCGAAGCAGATGACGAGCTGACCCAACTGATACTAGACGACGAAAGAACTACCGGAGGGCACGACCATGGCCGTAAGAACCAAGCAGTCACACGACGAAGGTGAGAGAAAAACAAGAGACACGAGTTGTATGGCAGAGCGTGCAGCTTCAAGTTTGGTAGCGCACAGCCAACAAGGTCACTCACTCAACACCTGCAATAAAGAGTGACGCACGTGACTGTCTAAGACAACCTGTTAACCTGTAGACTGTCTAAGACAACCAGTTAACCTGTAGATTATTAGGGGTATAAATAAATCTTTTTTGAGTAAGAAGTACGATTAGCAAAAACATCGAAGAATAACGCTAGAAACACCCAGAGTCGAGAGCGAAACCATAAACAACTTGTTCATCTGCAAGTGAAAGGAGAACAAGTATTTGTCACAAAGGTGACAAGATCCCCCGCCGCAAATTGATGTGAACAAAATGCATACTGTATACATAGAAATCTTTGTCTACACTTGTCATGCTACTAGATGTCATTTAGAGCACAACAAATCAACTGGTCCCTGGGTCTTCTAAATAAGAAGCCTTGTGGGGAAAAAAAAGAGAATATAGAGAACAGTTCTTAACATATCAGCCTTAAAATAAGCTTTAAATGCATGTTGGTTTCACTGTGACTTAAAAATAATCTGAAAGCCACCAAAAACAGATTGGCCCAGTGTCTTCTTTAAATAGATTTTGTTTAAATCCAGTGAATGTTTCTTGAGATATCACACTAAAGAGCTTAACATGCAGGTAAATTGATGATAAATCAAAAGTTATGCTGTGACCTTGAAAATAATGTGAAGTCCATCAAAATTCCCTTGGTCCTGCGTCTTCACTTAAAGATTCTTTGCATAAGTTGTGAAGAGAATCCAGTAAAAGGTTCTTGAGATATCCCGCTGACAAGCCTAAAATGCAAGTTTCAATGCTGAAATTTTCAAGGTCTCGATGTGACCTTGAAAATAATGTGAAGGTCACCAAAATCGACTGGGCCTGGCGCCTTCCCAATAAGATGCATTGTGTAAGTTATGAAAGAATCCAGTAAATGGTTCTTGAGATATCCCGCGGACAAGCCTAAAATGCAGATTTCAATGCTGAAATTTTCAAAGTCTCGTGGTGACCTTGAAAATAATGTGAAGGTCACCAAAATCGGCTGGGGCCGGCGCCTTCTCAGTAAGATGATGTTTGTAAATTATGAAGAGAATCCAGTGAATGGTTCTTGAGATATCCCGCTGACAAGGGTATTATGTCAAAGTCTCGTAATGATCTTGCAATGAAGGTCAAGGTCATGAACCTTACTTAGGGAATTTACTCTCATGGTTATGAAGCTATATACAAAAAATGAAAAGAATCCGATCAATAGTATTTGAGTTATTCGATTTCATCCGTCGGGACGTACGTACGTACGTCCCGACGGACGGACGCTGCCCAATACTACATCCCCCGCTTCGCGCTAAACCCGCGGGGGGGGATAATGAAGGCTTCTAGGAATGACGTCACAAGACCATTGACATACCTCCCTTGGAGGGGAGTTTTACGCATCCTCTACTGTTTGAAGTTTCGTCTGTGATAATAAGGTTAAAATAAAGCATGCATAGAGGAGGCAGGTATAGTTAGTAGGTCTAGTCACCAGATATGTAATGAAATAATCTCCATTTACCATCTCAATTGGAGTGACGAACAGTCTGGCTATATACAATATATTTACCCCTCCACAAAAACGTTGTCATGGCAAGCCTACGCTGGTTTTTCCCCTAGCGTAGTGTTGCATATACTCGAGTCATTGTGGTCAACCAAGGGTGTTTGGGAATTTAGCAATAGCGATAACCAGACAGGGGAGATAACCAGGACAATTCTTCTCGCAGGCCTAAAACGTTTGTCAGAAATCGGGGTCAAAACAGGGGGGTTGTTTTACGTTTTTCCCTTACCGTTGCCTCTAATTGCGATACTACAAAAGATAAAAAAAAAAAAAAATAGAGACACTCATTTTTAGATTTTCATTTATGTGACATCAAATGTTGACTTTGTAAGCAGAAAAACTTCAGAAATGTAAAAAACGTATTTTTGCAAAGCGCACATGTCTACAAAGAATTCGTGATGTAGAATAATTATTCAGCTACAATTTGCACTATTTATCGGATTGTTATAACAACGTACTCACATCAAATTTAATAAAAGAACGACCATACCGTCTCAATCGGAGTAACTCCCTCATGCAATCGCCCGCTTTCATTGGCTGACACAATAAAAGTGTGAGCTAACATTGCGTTTGTAATCATCGTTTTTACGACTAAAATATAATAATATATGGCAAGGAACACATTTCTCGAATCTTATGTGCTGTTTCTTGATTAGATAGATGAATCAAAACTTAAAATATAGCTTTAATAGTTTTAATTAATAATTTCCAACAACTTAGATATAATAAAGGATGATTAAAGATTTATGTAATCAACATATGACGTAATAAAAAAAACGTTTTTGAACTTTTTCCATAACAGTGTTTGTTTTTACGTGTACAAAACTCGCTCTGTTTCAAAAATAACATACATCAAATTAAATAAATTAAATCTATTAGAAAAATCTATTTTCAAGGCATTTTTCTATATTTGAGATTTCTTATTTTACCCTTAAATGTTTTATACAGATATATGTATTTTTAAAGTTATAAAAAGGTATTTCTATAACTTATACTTAAATTTGGCAATGTATGATACTCCTGTTTTGTTTAAGCTTATCAAATTTGAGGTATCGCTCAATATGTACATTTATATTGAGAAGTTTTAACTGTAAAGTTGAGTCTAATCTTTAATCGGTAGTAAAATATTCTGTGTTAATTTTAATTTCACATTTTAGGGATAGACAGATTCGGATGACAATGACAATGACCATTAAAACATACTTTGTGGAACATTTAAATAATTATTGACTTTATTCCAGAAAAAATGGGACATGTTTAAAAAACGTGATGGGGGTACTACTCTTGGAGGGTCATAATTTTATACCAAATGTGGCAATAAATGTTTTTGAATAGTCATAACTGATAGACAAGAGAACAACGAAGACGTTGAACACTCATTCGGTAGGAATATTTAAAATGAGCAGAAATATTTAAATCAGACCCTAACCACAAAAAAATTATAAAAAAAAACAATTTATTTTATTTTTTCGAGGGTGGGTGTCTTTGAAATAAAATATCTATTTAACGAAAAAATTTATTTTTGAAATTGAAATTGCATGTTTTTTTCAAACTTTGTTCTATCCACACACCAAGTTTGGTAAATTTTGGTTGATTATTAAAAAATTACTGATTATGCCTACTATTAGCAATATTAGAATGTTGGTAGTCTCGCTTCCTCTTATCAACAACCCTTGAGCCATTCTTGCAAAATTGGGAATACAACATACGGCTTACTTTCTTTGTTCTGTAGAGTATTTCTAAGTTTGAAGGAATAAAGGGCAGTTCTTTCTGCTTTTTGATAGCATTTAAACAGCGTTTTGAATAGTTTTTCGTTGACGAAATCAAACTTGCATATTGCAGAAGGTTTGTTTTAACTCCATACAAGTTTACCATTGCATGTAGGATAGAAATGTATTGTCATCTTTTTTTAAAATCGTTTACGAATCCAAACTTAAAGTGCAAATAGTGGCAATATATCACAGGTTTACTTGCAAGTGTTATACTATCGTTTGCTCAAATATTTTGTCTGCCGAGTTTGTTACTGTCATATGTATTGCAGATTTATTTAGGAGACATTGCCCAAAAATAAAATAAACAGAAATCTACATTAAATTTTACGGATTTTTAACTGGATAAACATTTTTAAAATTTGCTTTACAATCATGAGTTGACATGTCACTGCAAGATTCCTAAATGCAACTGATTTATTTGTTGTTCATACGACAAAGATTTTTCTAAGGATGAAATGACCCTTTTACACATTATAACCATGTAAATTCCATGATATTAACGTAGTGACTGTTTTTAAAAAACGAAGGGCCATTGTCGAATTTTGATGGGCACTGAAAACATAGGTGCCACCCAGAATTCCCTGCACACTACATTGCATTATGGGAAGGGACATTTCTCATTCTATTTATAGATCTGCTAAACAAATGACGCACTTTATCTAAAAATAGCTTCGTTAGCAGTCTAGGCTTATCGGTGAAAACGCGGTCGAACTCATCAATCACTCCTCAAATCACCTGACACCTTAAAGATGCTGTATCATACCAAAGACGTAAATAGAATCTCTATTTACGTCTTTGATCATACTTGCAAGCGGTTCAGGATGCAACTTAGCTGTTGAGAAATGAAATACATCACTTTGTAGTGATATCATATTTAGATTGTTTAATCAACAATAACATACTTATTTCGAAGCTCAAAGAACAGTACCCCTCGTAGAAAGGGCATGTCATTTAACGAACCCGCTTTCGGTGATGTAACCATTATGCTTGTAGCATTTACACCGTGTCTCAACTACCGTAATTGCGTTCGATGGGTATCAACTTTGACAACAACGAATACCTAATTCGGAGAAAAAGAAAAGAAAATCTAGTTGAGCGCGACAAAGACGGTGTTCAAGCATACATTTAGAAACCGGAAGTTGTGAAATGGCCACATTTGATTCGCCCGTTTCGGTATTTTTTGGTAAATTATCTCCTATTTAATGAATTGTGGTCCGATTTTCTCAAGTTTGGTAGCTAAATTTTTCTCAAAATACAACGTATACATTAAAAATACTTTTTTAAATATTTCAAGTATGATATAGCATCTTTAAAAGACGCCGATACGACAGAGTGGGATGTATCAACTCCAGCTCGACACCTCGCGTGAATGTATTTCAGAATGTCTAAAACGAACAATGGTCGGCTGTTAGTGGTATGATGTGTAGTTATATCGGGTGTTAGTGGTATGATGTGTAGTTATATTTAGTGGTAATGGTATTATGTGTAGTTATATCGGGTGTTAGTAGTTTGATAACTATATAAGGTGAATGCCTATTGTCAACTTCTTCTGAGAAATCCTATTTTCGTATCATTTCTGTCGCGTTACCATTTACATCATGTCTATCAATACCTGGGTTTTTTAAGATCAGATTTGTAACGTCTTTGTGAGAAAGTAGAAGTTCAACATAATGAACCGTCTTAATAGTCATTTACTGTAATGGTGACTGTTTGAACCATAATCGCAATGAACATGCTGTTTCATTTTAAAATATTGCCCTTCGGTCTCTATGGTATGAACAAATGCCCGATAAACTGCAGAGCAAATACTTCTATTGTTATTTATAATACAGGACTAAGACAACCAAAGGGACACACTCAATTCTCAAAAGTCACTTAGCTTAATTAAATCGTGTGATGTTTAGTTATTTTGGCACATTCATACAATGATATCAACTAAACCTTGTAGCAGGAGGGGGCTCGCAGCGATACAATCACAGCTTCTGCTACTACTACTACTACTACTTCTACTGCTGCTGCTACCTCTACTACAACTACTACCACAACTACTGCTTCTGCTACTACTACTACTACTACTATTACTACTACCACAACTACTGCTTCTGCTTTTTCTACTACTACTACTACTACTACTACTTCTACTACTTCTACTACTCCTACTCCTACTACTGCTACTTCTTCTACTACTACTTCTACTTCTATTTCTACTTCTACTTCTACTTCTACTTCTACTACTACTTCTACTACTACTTCCAGTACTACTACTACTGCTACTTATTCTACTACTACTACTACTACTGCTTCTACTTCTATTTCTACTTCTACTTCTACTTCTACTACTACTACTACTACTACTACTACTTCCAGTACTACTACTACTGCTACTTATTCTACTACTACTACTACTACTGCTTCTACTTCTATTTCTACTTCTACTTCTACTTCTACTACTACTACTACTACTACTTCCAGTACTACTACTACTGCTACTTATTCTACTACTACTACTACTACTGCTTCTACTTCTACTTCTACTACTCGTACTTCTACTACTACTCCTACTCCTACTCCTACTCCTACCCCTACTACTACTACTACTACTTCTACTACTTCTACTACCACAACTACTGCTTCTGCTACTACTACTACTACTTCTACTACTACTACTACTTGTACTTCTACTACTACTACTCCTACTACTACTACTACTTCTACTACTACTACTACTACTACTTCTATTTCTACTTCTACTTCTACTTCTACTTCTACTACTACTACTACTACTTCTACTACTACTACTACTACTACTATTTCTACTACTACTACTTCTACTACTACTACTACTACTTCTACTACTACTCCTACTACCACTACTTCTACTACTACTTCTACTACTACTTCTACTAATTTACTTCTAAGTTAAATCTTTATAAAGATATTAAGTTGAAAGTTGACTTTGAAGAGTATTTATCATTGGTAAAAGTAAATGTTTTTCGTTTAGCATTATGCAAGTTTCGCTTTTCAGATCACCCTTTAATGTTGGAATATGGGATTAAATTAAAGATAGTGCGACATGAGCGATTTTGCCCTCTATGTATTGTACTTAATGTTGAAACGGAATATCATTTCTGTATGGAATGTCCATTCTATTGTGATTTGAGACATAGCCTGCTTCCCCAGTATTACATAAATAATCCATGTAAATCTAAATTGATCAGTTTACTACAATCTTGTGATCCTACAATTGTGAATAATCTTGCAAAGTTCGTATTCCTTGCCTTGAAAAAACGTGCACAATATTTGAATTTAGAATATAAAATTAAATGAAACAATGTTTATGTCACTATCACTATATGGCGCTTGATGTCATTGTAATCCATCACCTTTGTTATGTATAATGGGTCGGTGGCCCCTTTACGAAATAAACTTGATTGACTACTACTACTACCACTACTTCTCCTACTACTACTACTACTACCACTACTACTACTGCAGCTGCTACTGCTACTACTACTACTACTACTACTACTGTTGATGCTGCTGCTACTACTACTACTACTACTTCTACTACTAAAACCAACACTACTGCTATTACAACAACTTCTTCTATTCCTTCTACTACTACTACACATAATAATAATAATAATAATAATAGTAATAGTACTACTGCTACTACTGCTGCTGCTACTAATATTAGTACTTTTAGGAGAGTACTTATTCAACATATATTTGAATGATTCATCATTGCCATATTGTGTATGTACTCTTTCTACGTATCTGATGAATGAATGGTGCCAAATACCGATATGCTGTGCAGAAACTATCAGTTTATAATTGATGGTGTGGTGAAGATACAGTATATATACTCACTCAAAAATGAAACGCACGGATATATTATTTTAAAGTTTGCCTTCTATATTTTGATTAAGATTAAAATGTGTAAAATAAGCGTCAATGTGTCAAATTCCACATGCTGACAGTAAATGGTCAACTACACATATTGACCTAATTTGATATAATCTTGACTCCTATCCTTCCGACCGTGACGTCATTTATGCAAGTATATATTTTAGGTACTGTTATCATTTGTGACCATTTGACATGTATGAATCCTATATTATATAGATCCTTGAATGTAAACGATATTCACTTAGACGAGTCCTGGTTATGCTCTGTTTGTTCATAACAATATACTGATCATTCTCTGGTTTGCGTTCCAGGAAATACTCATTTCTTGGAAGACAATCCTAAACTGTTTTCCAAAAGAAACCACCTTTTTATTTTGATTTAAGAAAGAAAGAGAGAAAGTTTTAATCAAAGTACATGTCTTTTGGACAGCAGTTTAGAATTAAAATAATTATGATTTTTGGGGGTTTTGGGTTCATACAAGATTCCAAGAATATTCGGAGATTATATTTGTTTTCTATATTGAAGGAAAAGTTATTGGTAATCAATATTTAGTTCTTTACTTCAACAGGCAATTCAAATTCCGTGTACATCCACTTCAACAATGTTATTTTCAAAGTCAGTTTATTCTACAGTGACCAAATATTTAAAGTAGAACATTGTCATTTTTTCATTGGAGAATGGTAGAGATTATCTTGGCATTTACTTCTTTTATTCACCCATGCAGCACTTTAATTCTAAGCCCTTATTTGAGTCCTCGGCCCACGGCCTGTGTGTCTATATATTCAAGCAATCAGTGGAACGTTTACATATAAAATCGTGAAGTATCCTCGTCGCTGATTGGCCGGAGTGTAAAGGTCATCTGACTGGACCCCTATTGATGTGTACCTTAATCAGAAACCCAGTCAGCTACACGTTTTTTGTTGGCACGATTTTAACCCGATTGCTAAATACAAAGCTATTTCGTTACTTTTCAAGTCTTGCAATTGGTAATTTCCTTGTTTAACCTTTTCCTCCCAAAACATCCTACAACGCCTTTGAATTCTTATACGAAATGACTTAATTAGAAATGTTATTGTTTGGATTTCTTAGAATTTCAAAAAAATAAATAAGGTTCAAAGGGTAGTTAAAAACCGAAAGCTATGTCATCGTCTTTTTAACTTTCTGTTTGCTTCACGTCCTGGTTTATAAAGTACTGTATCCACTCGTCGTTAAAGTTTTATTTATTTGTATATGTACACAGTGTAAAATCATAGACCAGAACTTGCGAGGCGAAATGTTTCAAACCAGGAGCATAATGACCATCTGGATAGATATGTAAAAAGAGACATGTACCTGACAATTCAAAAGTTGTTGTCTTCTGGGTTATGACTGACGTTTTCTTGTGTACCTGTTTTGGGCTCTTTCAAGTGCAGCCTTACCTTTATGACATTTATACATGTATATATGTCGTGTTGACCTGATAAGTGTGTTGTATGTTTTAAATAACTTGAGTAAATTCACGACAATTCTGGCAATGCGGTTGGTCAAAATTAACATTTTTCATTTTCATCTTTGCAATGAAATGTTAATAAAAAAAACAACAGGAAAATTGGGGGAACAGTTGATGTAAGTTA
Source organism: Steromphala cineraria (assembly GCA_916613615.1). NCBI lineage: Eukaryota > Metazoa > Mollusca > Gastropoda > Trochida > Trochidae > Steromphala > Steromphala cineraria. Next base: position 13,166,727 of record OU744728.1, read on the forward strand.
CGATTATGACAGTTAATAATTATAATGAAAATTGTATTAGAAAATGTTTAGATAAAGTATTAATATAGAAAAATCAATAAAAAAAGATCTACTCATGCTTAGCTTTATTAAAACTGATTTTGTGAACAATGAAGATTTTATTGTCCAATTTTAAGTCCAAACTCACCAGAATTTGGTAAAATTAAGAAAACCAACCTCAGATATATGTGAACACCTATCTGAAAGAATGTACTGATCAATGCCATGTTCAATTAATACTTCATAAACGTTGATGAAATAAGCAAATCCAACGTTCATATATATGTACAATTATGTGTGAATAGCGAAGCCGTCCATTTTACTTCAATCAAACAAGTCTTAGAACTCACCAAAATATGTTGAGATAAGTAAAATCAAAGCAAGTTTCATCCTCATGGTGAGAGAGATGTGTCCACTCCTGTTAGCAACTAGCGTGACAACACCTTGTAATGAACTTTTATGTAATCTTGCTTAGTATACTAAGACGTCATCGGTTATGCTCTGTTTGTTCATAACAATATACTGATCATTCTCTGGTTTGCGTTCCAGGAAAAACTCATTTCTTGGAAGACAAGGTTTAAGAATGTGATACCCAAAAAAAATACTTTTATAGATGACAAAATGCATATAGATACACGTTTTGAAGCCTACAAAGAAACAACTTACGCTTCCTCTAGATCTTTTTAAGATCGATAGTCAAAAGTCTTTTTATCCGAATGAAATCAGATTATTGTCAAAACCAATGAAAATCAATTAACAGGTATTCGACTTGAGTGAAGATAGACATCTAAGATATACGAATATTTTTAGAATATAGATATGGTAAAATTCAAATAACATTTATCTAATCATACATGAATACGTGTACGTGTAGATTTATATGAAATTCATCTAAATGGGGCAGTAGCATGTTTTTAGGCATCTTCCTACGCATAACCTAAAACGACAGTTTCCAAACTGTCCTTTTATGCCTTGCTGCATTACCTTGAGTTTTCTGTGCTTGCTCTCTAGCCTGTAGGGGCACTATAGCAGCACAGAAAAGTAAAGTCTCTGCAGCAAGGCATAAAATGACAGTTCGGAAACTGTCATTTTAGGTTATGCGTAGGAAGATGGTTTTTAGGGGGGAAATAAGGTGATGTCAGGAAAATTAAAATAACTGGTTAAAATTTAAAGACACTTTATTTAAACTAAATAAAGCAGTATTAAATCAAATGAATAATGTAAAGTTCAGCTATGCGATTCCTGTTTCTTACACAAAATGAATTAAAAGTGTTCACACAAAAATGGCTGCCAATGGACTTTATGTCAATGTTAATGTGAATATGTCGACTACTATAGATGTTTGGTTCATGTAATGAGATTTTCTACACTTTCAAGATAACAAATTTAGCACTAGCGTACAATTATTAATGAAAATTTGAAAAATAAATTTTCATAACGTACTTCTGCCCCTTTAAATCATAATTTAGTTATTTTGTTCAAGTAAGTTTCTTACCACCAATTACTTTTGAGAAATCTGAAAATTACCAAATCACGTAATTTCTAACTTACATATTAATTTACATATAGTTCAGATGAAGAGAACACAGTGTCTAGGTACAGATAAAATTTGAGGGCTGAAGTTTCTATGTATATTGAATTCTCAACGTTAGCGATTTATTGTCACATATACATTGAACGAATTCTCAATATGTACTGTGGTGTTTTACACAGGGAAGTTATCTATGAAATCAATTATTTCACGGGAACGACGTAAAAATAAAACTCCCTTCACTACAGTTTGTATAATAGATTGTGTCATCCTGATCGATGAAAACCAACAGACAAAGAAATAAGAAACGCAACTGATTTGGTTACATGTAATTTAATGGGACCTATCATTTTCATTATTTTGGCTTTCAACTGTATCAAACATCTCACATATTCAGAAAAGATTTCTGGAATGATATTGAACATTGCATGACTATCCGAAGTTCGGTCGACTTCGGGTTTAGTTCGATCCTTGATCATATTCGGCGTGCACTCGGCACAACATGGACTGAAAGTATGTACTAAGTTTGAAAATATCTGCCATCTGCACAACTTGTCTCTCTTGGTATACCCTAACGTTTTATATCGTTTACAGATTGCACAGTATCTGGACTAAATCAGCTTTGTATAGACTTCAGACAGACGGGTTAATTTCAAGGAGAGGTCATGGGGCAAATTGTTAAAACGACATTATTTCGTCTACCTTACCAAAAGCACGTCAAGCGAATTTGAATAGAGTAAAAAACGAAAGCACATTTCATTGCTAGTTCTATGTTTGATAAAACGCCATAATGATATTGAAATCAATATTGTCCCGTTCGACAACCAACTTTACCTTTATCATTCCATGTGCTTTTTGTGTATCTTCCAAAATAGGTTGTATATTGGATATATTCGATGATTTGTCTTGTTTTATAAGCGTATCATCGCAAACATCAGGCAAATGCAGATATCTTCTAATTTTGTTCCACTTTGCTGTATTGAATCCTTCATAAACGCAGTTCATACTTGTTTGTGTCAATAACATTGTTTTCATTTATTTCTCAGAGATTGGATATGGAATATTTAAACCAATTTTAAGAATATCTGGGTTTCAGTAAAATTATAAAATTTGTCCAAGTCATAATGCCTAAATTCACACGCTAAGATAAATTGAATGATAATCGATAAATAAGAATGACTGTGTTATGCATTATATAAAGGCAATCCTAAGTAAGTTCTGTGTGGTATATCTACCAAAGCAAATAACACAATTGATTCCTTTATCATTATGCTAGAATTATTTTCCCGTTAACCTGCAAGGATGACAGAAAATTCATTCCTAACACTTGACCCCCTCCGATAAACCATTATTATTTGGCACTGCATCCCTTCTAGTGGGTAGAAGATATTTGCAGAATTTAAATCAATGTGATGAATAATTATTCAGAAAAAGGTCAGACTTATTCAGATGAAGAAGTACAAAACATAAAAATGCTTAAAACATTAACAAAACGGTTGTTGATTGGCAATGCACCGTTACTAGTATGTTAGAAGACATGAGCAAATTTTGAAATGTATAAGATGAATAATTTTTTCTGGAATCGGTCGTACAAAGTCTGATATTGAAAACGACTTAATACAAGGATGGAAATTCGTAAAAAAAAAAGAAAATAAAAAAATGAAATATGAACAGTTGTCCTTTTTAAAAATAGTCAATTAATCCAATTTCAAATAGCTTTACTTACAATACAAGAGAAAGAGAATGGTACTAGATATGACACCGTTTATAGATAAGCGTGTATACGTATGTACTTATTCTCCTTGGTGATGACCTTTGTCTATCTTTTCTGTATTAATTACAGGTGAGGTAATGCGTTCGACATGTGTCTTTGAGGTGGTATTCCTCCTTTGATATTTCTTGATGTGGTCATTGGACGCAATTGACTGTCAACGCGTATTCATCACAGTTTCATTACGTTAAACTTCTACTTTCTTACAAAAACGTTACAAATCCGATCAAGGTATAACTAGACATGATTCAATGATTTCCTAATCACAAGAGAAGGAATAGGTAAGAACTATACAGATACAAATACTCAGAAGAAACTTACAATAAGCAATCACCTTATATAGTTAAACATTAAACTACTAACACCCGATATAACTACACATCACACAACTAACACTATAAATAACTACACATCAAACCACTTTCACTATATAGATACACATCACAAAAAACTCCAAGTTTAACTACACGTCATATTGCTATCAACCATTGTAAGTACATATAACACAAATAACATCCAAGGTTTTGTAAACGCAAAACGTAAAGTGAAATGTCAAAGTTCCTGTCTAACATTGGAAAAGGGTAGTTGAATACGACATATGGTGCAATATTCAGCCCTCAATGAACTTGTGTCAATATGACCCTCCTGTTATTCAAGGACAGAAACACACAGTTACAGCGCTCAAACGTACCACAGTGAGGTCGACGAGGTCAGAATGGGACGCGCATATAATATAGACTGTTTAAGCTGTTAAAAAACTGTCGGTGAATGTATTGTCAATTGAAACTACGAAAGGGTTTCTGTTGATCATTCACTCTTTATCGTCAGTGGGAGACCTCAGAACCAATATTTGCAAGATATGACAAAAGCCATTTGAACAAGTTAACGCTCGTCAACACTCTATGAGTATTACTAGTGCGACGAAAGAAAAGAATGTACGAGATTTAATATCAGACGATCTGCAGACGCATTGAGACGGAGTAATCTCTATATTTGGCATCTGGCAACTCTGGCAATGGATTTGACTATGTTGAGTTGGTGAACCTATGCATGAGATCACTAATGGGAACAATTGTTTTGTTTATTTTTATATTCGCATGCAACAAATGATGAGAGTTTTGTTGTTACGTCGTCCCTTTGACAATAATCGATTTCATTGATCACTTCCATGAGTAAAACACGACAGTGCAAATTGAATATTCGTTGATTTCAATGCCATTATGACAATATATTGCTTTCGTCGAAAATAAAACATTAATTTGGATATTATCTTCAGCACATTCAGCCCTCCAATTTAAATGTACCAAGACAAAGCGGGGTGTTTTTTTCATTCAGAAGTTATAAAAGATATCAATTGTAAGAATTCAGTTATATCATCACAAACTTAAGTGACAGTTAAAGGGGCAGTAGCACGTTTTTTGATAATTTTATATTTTAAAAATTGCACTTATTATTGTAAGTAAATGCCTTATGTATTATATTGACAGTGTCAACAATCACATTACACAAGCCAATCACACATAGTCAGAGGACAAAGTATTAGGATTTACAATAATTCCATTGGCGGCCATTTTTTTGTGAACACCTTTAATTCATTTTTGTAAGAAAAAGGAATCGCATGGCTGAACCTTACGTTATATATTTGAATTATTACTGCTTCATTTAGTTTAAATACATTGTCTTTCATTTGGAACCATTTATTTTCATTTTCCTGACATCACCTTATATTCCCCCTAAAAACGTGCTACTGCCCCTTTAAAGACATAATAACATCTTTTCCCCACTAAAGGTCTACCTAGGTACACGTATTTCATATATGATTAGATACATTTTATTCTAAATTTAATCATTTCCACCTGCTAATGTAAATTCGTAATTCTTAGATGTTTATTTTCATTTGTTCAAATACGTGTAAATTGATTCTTGTTACTTTAAAAACAAATCTTATTTCATTCGACGAATGTGTTTTCATCATCTTTAAAAAGAGGGAACCCAAGTAGTTTCCATCGTTTTTCCACGTTTATCATATATAAAATAATACTGTTACCTGAGGCAACTCATTGAGGTGTCACAGTTTTCCAAGAATGGGTTTTTCCTGGAACGCAAGCCGGGTGTGGTCGGTGTATTGTTAAGAACAAACAGAGCATAACCGGTTCTCGTCTGAGCATGATAGGAAAGTTAAGTAAGAGTACAATAATAGATAAGTGTATTGCTAGTTGCCTAACAGGAGTAAACACTTTTCTCTCGCCATGAGACTGGAATTTGCTTTGATTTTACTCATCTCAACAAATGTTGGTGAGTAATAAGACTTGTTTAATCACTGTAAATTGTCCGTTATTCACTACACTATTCAAATATAATTTTGCACTTACATTTTAGTTTTGAGTATACATGTGGATATAAAGAAAGACTTTACGGGTGAGTGAATACAGTACTTTGATAACCAGGAGGTTTATCAAACATAATTACCGACTCGCAAACAGAAAGTTAAGAAAAACATTATGGACAATGATATAGCTTTCAGTTTTAGATTCTCTTTTGAATCATATGTTTTCCTTTGAAATTTTAAGGAAATTAAAATATTAACTTTTCTATTTGCGGCCATGTCATGTAATCTAAGGCATTGTAGGATGGTTTTGGAGGAAAAGGTGACCAGATAATTACAAATTGAAAGACAAAATCTTGAGAGTCATGATCAGGGAATTGGAATCGTTGAATCAGACAGATTCCAATATCACGGTCCTTTGTGACAAGAAAATATGTTTTTCTTTCATGTATATACCCGGAACGTTAAGGCTATTTCAAAAGCTATTTAAAGGTATTTTTATGTATTCAATATAGTTTTTGAAACGAAAGCAGATTTTATGTTGAAACGAAAATGAAAGTAGAAGTTTGAGTTTGTAGCCCTTGACATTTGATCAGTAGACTCATTCTCAATTTTTTTTTACTATATACTTTGGAATGTATGAATGTTTGATTTAGTCCTTATATAGTGCGTCATAGTTCACAACTCAACTATGTTCCTTTCAATGGTAATCATAGCCGTGTTCAAATACCGCTCTTGAGGGGGCATCTTAGCTTTATCTGGCGACAAACCCTTAAATGGTTACTACCGACACACCCTTTTGTTACGTCATAAACAGAATAAGTTTGTCCCTTAAGATATACTTTTATTGTAACAATATCAAAGAAGAAGAACTACATAATTAACAATTTCAGGACACGTTGACCACTTATTTGGATACGTATTTTGACGCTGTAACGATATATAACATTTGTTGTTATAATTATAAAAACATCATAATTCATAATAAAATATAAAAGTAATGACATTATTTTACTATAGTAATGCGTTCGACGCTCTTAGTTTGGCCTCACCTCACGATTTATTTTTCTTTAATTATTTATGCGCTTTATTTTTTATCAAATTGTTAAATCTTGAACAACAATAACGTTAACCAAAATGACATGTTTCCACAAAGTATACCTCGAAAGGACTGTTCCTTTAAAAAACTCATACTGTTGCTGTTGTTTTCAGTGATAGGCCCTGATACACGCAACGAAAGATCTGCAGTATTGTTGACAAAGATTGCTGCGTTTGCATTGGAAGATTTGGCATCATATGTCTTGGGATCCGTACTGGAGGAGCTAACCGGTGATGAAAACGAGTATGACGTCATTATCGAAAAACTGGATGACATAATCGTGTCACTGAATACAATTCAGGTATGATTTGTACATATTTATTACGTGATGGGATGTATTGGACCATCGCTGTGGGGTATTTAGATCCATTAAGTATAATCATCAAACCTCAACTTCTGTATCAGCCCCACGTGTACCCTGCTCCAAACATCTCTTACATTTTACCTTCCACTTAAAAAAGAAGATACAGTCTGATTCACTTCAAATTCATATTTTCCTCACATGACGTTAGTTGCATCTCAATTAAACAAGGGGACAGGTGATAACTGATGCATTAAGCTTCCTTTTTTCTAGTCTTTTACAAAATAAGTATCAGAGACACACAGATTTAACCAAAATACTACATTCTTTTAGAGAAACAAAGGTTGAAATAACCATGATAAAGCAAATCTTTTTAAATTTTGTCATTTACAGGGTAAACTTAAACAAATCGAAGCCTTGATTCAAGAACTGAAGAATAGACAGACCATCATCAGTGCGCTGGAAATTGAACGTACCCTTAGAGTCCTGATAGAGAGGTACGAGACTGTCACTAAAGCTATCCGAGCCTTTGATCCAAACAATGCAGCTGCAACAGAGCAACGACAACTTCTTGAAAAGGACATCGAGGAACTAACTCAAGCTCTGAAAGGGATCCCTGGTCTGTTGACGGAATTCCACTTGATGATCACTGGAGAGAGCGCAGTTGCTGCAGGACGACTTGCAGGTCTTGCTTGTGAATATGTTGAAAGTTGCCTGGTTGATCTGAGAGAAGCTTCTGCTGAGGACTATGATGTTTTGCAGACAACGAACAAGATTAAGACGTACACAGACAGTCTAATGAGCTTGCAGGTGGCATCATTCCAGCTCTACAACACCACATGTGCTAAATATGACTTAACGTGTAAGGAAAACCAAAAGAAGCTGGATGAGAAGTTAGGAGAGCAGGAACAGCGCTTCAAAAAGTGCACACCGTTAATTTTTCAGAATATGAAATCAAGTGGTTATACTGGATTTGTAAAGATTGTTCATGAAACAAACCATCAAGTATTATATACAAAACAGAAAACATCGATTGTAAGAGATGGAACATTTGATTGGGATAAAATAGACGCCCCACAAGATGCTGGTCTCAGATGTCCAGTTGAGAACTCCCCAGAAGAATCGTGGACACTTATTGATGCTCGTGCGAGTGGCAAAGGAGGGTATTACATAAAACAAAAGCAGGACTGTCACCTCAGCTTTGACCAGAACTTCATAGCCTATAAGAAAACTGTTCCTCTACTGTGGACTGATGGGGACCGCATTGACAGAACGGAGTTTCTGATTTGTCTCCCCAAACTGAACACGCACGCAGTCAAGTTCTTGGTGACTGCAGACGAAGCCAGTGAAGACAGCAGCTATACACTGAAGACTGGAGGCAAGGTCCTGAATGTCCACGTAGAGAAGACCAGCGTCCACGAAGAGATCGACCGACGTCTGGTCCTCGTGCTCTTCCTGGATGACACGAAGTCCAACTCCTGGAAACTCCTCCCTGAAGCCTCGGACTTCAAATGTGCCGGTAAGCTGTTATTAAACACATCCAAAGATTGTTTACTAAGAGCTTATTTAAGTGTTAGAAGTTTAATTTGGAAATTTTGATTTACACTATAACGATTCTGCTATCTTGTCATAAAATGAGCGTTAAGAACTATCATAATTTCTCAGCTATGAGCCGTTTTGGAAAGTGTAATGGAACCGAATAATAACCAGAGGGATAGGGCAAGGCGCGGGTTATGGTTTCGTATAATATAATACAATAATATAAGTTTATGCAAACAAGGGATGTTTAGAGGGTACAGGGGTTGGGGTGGTAACAGTTGGGTATATGGTTAGGTGAGGGTTATTGAAACCTAGGTTTACAAAGAGGGTTAGGGTTGAATGAGGTTTAACTAATAAAGTAGCTTGGTAACATAGAGAAAACTTTTTTTTAAAAATCGAAAATTTTCTTGTTTCTGGATTTTATCTTTTTTAAATTGACAACAATCTAAAATGTTACAAGTCCATTTGTATGTGTTGTCTTACTGACCAAGGTGGTTGAAACACAAAGGTTAAGGGCAAGGCGAAGTATTAGATAGGTATAAATTAAAGTGTTATACCGGTAGTTATGATATTCACGTTTATCATAAGTGATTGTGAAATTTTAATGGGTTATTGATAAATCCTTTTTGATTGAACTCATGAAAGCGTAACCAAATCAAATATACTTGGTACATTGTTGGACATTGTAGTATTTGCAAACTGAGTATGTCTTTTGGAAACACCATTCTTTGTTACAACAAATCATATGCGTAGTGCTCTTTCATGTATCTTGTAAAATGAAATATTGAATAAGGAATGAGATATGAACGACAAACAGCGTAGGATAGGTTTCATAGACTTAATTATAACGTTTTATTCAAATAAAAAGGTTGTCTTGGAGAACACATACAAATAAATGAACAAAATATATATTCGTCATAATAGCCATTGCAGAAAGGTTATGATTTATATCAAATGACCCTCGTTAAGAGGGAAGCAGAACCTCCAGATTTTTTTTCGGTCTTACACCCCTGCCCTTTCTTTGAGGGACTTAAAGGGGCAGTAGCACGTTTTAAGGGGTATTCAAACTAAATGGAGCAGAAGTAATTCGAATATATAACGTAACGCTAAGCCATGCAATTCCTTTTTCTTACACAAAATGAATTAAAGGTGTTCACAAAAAATGGCCGCCAATGGATTATATGTGAATCTTCATACTTTTTCCTCTGACTATGGATGATTGACTTATGTATTGAGCTTTTTGACACTGTCAAAATAATACATTTAACATTAACTTACAATTATCAGTGAAAAATTAAGAATATCAAATTATCAAAAAACGTGCTACTGCCCCTTTAAAGCACCAATCATAACCAATCTACTACGTTTTATCTCTCAACAAAATGGCCGACTAATAATTAAAATCTACTGGTTGTGGCAACGATTTAAAAATCTCAAAATAAAACTCATTCAATGTCCCTCTGTCCTTACGTTAGGACTTAGGGGACGATAACATTACAGCTAGTTTTAACTAGATTGCTTGTTTTTATGTTTGAAAGTGAGAAGCACAACCACGATATTTGTGAACTTAAACAAATCAAGTAAAGTACATTTAAGTGAATGTAGCTTAAAATTGAATAAACTTTAACGAAACTAATATAATTTTTAAATCTATGTTGGAACATTTGATTTACGTTTTTGATTTTGATTTACACTATAACGATTCTGCATGTCTAAAAGTTCATTACAAAAGAAACTTTTAAGAGGGTGTGTTTTTGTAATTCAAATATGTTTTAGATGGAACAAAATTAACTCGTTAAAGAGGTTATGCAATGTACTTTTGCTAAGAATGATAGATCAATATCTCCAGTACTATTATCTATAAGAATGTATTGAGCATATGATTGAGACAATACACACATAATTTTTTTAATCAGCATTTTATACCCGGTTTTTAGAATGCCGCCGAAATCAACAGGCGAACGCTTTGAAAATTCATTAGAGCGTGACGCCCCGCCCACCGGGCCTGTCTCCATTTGCGTGTCTACCATAAAGTCTGGAGACAAACCTCCTTCAAACCAAACGCTTTATGTGTTAATTTCTGATTATTAAAAAAGGCAAGAAGCAAGTACGATAGTATCTAAGAAAATACTCTGTACTACTTTTGTTGTCGGAATCGCTTTGATGGATGTGACTGGACCAATATTCGGAATGTTATATGCAAAACAGTGCGATCCCAAATATAACATTGTTTCATTTTCGATACGAATTGAAACCGTATATATCTTCAATAGATCGACCACTGTTAAATAATGTTTAATTATTTTATTATTGATATGTGTTGTAAAAATACGGACATTGATCATAACGTACTAAAGATAATCCACTGTGGCGCCTATCTTTTCATAAGAGAAAAAATATCATAATAAATAACATGAAACCGTTCATACTTTTCCTTTTCTTTCAAACCATCATGGTAAAATTATTCACCGTCTAATGGCCTCTTTAAAATATATCTTTTTAGTGCAATAAACTCACAAAAAATTAACATTGTAGGTATTCGATTGCAGAAAGTAGTCGGTTTGTTCACTGAAAACATAAACGATTTGTTATTTGTCACCGTCGGAAATAATAGTCAGTGTGTGTTATGTAAGATTCAGCAAACAACAGACAATCAGATTATCACTTTAACGGACATGTCTAGCCATAACGGCGCCAATTTAACAAGGCAGTCGCCTTTTTGTGTCATTTGACATGGTTTTGAAATATACGATATTACATGTTTATACAATAATCATTGGCTTGAATACATCGTTATTGAGTCTTCGGATATCTAAGCTTTCGGAATATACAAAAATTGAGCGTTTTTCGTGAATATTTGTATGTTAAACGAACGATTAAAAAGGTTCTCATTTCCCTTTGAAAAATGATCATGAGGTGAAACTACTCATCTACTGCTACGTCACAGTAGGTAGACACGCTCTGGCCACGCTTCAGTGACCACAGATTCTGTTCGCCGGGGCTAATTAGGCATTGATTTTAAAAGCCGTATTTAGGCAGGTTGCCGTCCGATTTCGAAAATTCGAAGTTGACTCTCATTCAAATTGCAAGCAGCTTTTTATGAATCCCGAAAGTGGCCATAGACCATTTCAGTCCCCCTTTAAGAGCTTTGCATTGGACAATTTGGACAATGAACTCTGTAGCTTATCAGGTTGAAGACTTCACATCTAGTAACAAAGCATTATCTATACCGTCTCTCATAATAATTGCCTCTATATCTTGTAAATATCTTTCAAAGTGTGAATGTTTCTAAATATTGTGTGTAAGTTGCAGCTAATGTAGTAATGAAAGGCACTGAGTATGAATATGTGTGAAGACAGTCAGTGTTGTATTTTATATGTCCATGGAGTTTAACTTGTGTTGTGTATACTGAAGAGGTATATTTGATGTCTGTATGGAGCGCTGTGAATTTTTGTTGTGTTTGCATAGACTGCTAGGTGTGTAGGTATTGAGAGTCATGCATGGAGAGCCAGGTGTTTTCGTTTCGAACACCAGTTGTGTTTGTATTGATCTCCATGTTTGTTTGCCTGGAGACTTTAGTCTGTAAGTACATTTATGTGAGAGCCAGGTGTGTTTGTATGTAGTGCCAGGTTTGTTTGTATGTATGGAGTGCTAGGCGTGTTTGTATGTAGTGCCAGGTTTGTTTGTATGTTGTGCCAGGTGTGTTTGTATGTAGTGCCAGGTGTGTTTGTATGTAGTGCCAGGTGTGTTTGTATGTAGTGCCAGGTGTGCTTGTATGTAGTGCCAGGTGTGTCTGTACACATGTAGTGCCAGGTGTGTTTGTATTGAGCGCCAGTTGTGTTTGTATGTAGTGCTAGGTGTGTTTGTATGGAGTGCCAGGTGTGTTTGTATGTAGTGCCAGGTGTGTCTGTACACATGTAGTGCCAGGTGTGTTTGTATGTAGTGTCAGGTGTGTTTGTATGGACTGCAAGGCATGTTTGTATGGAGCGCCAGATGTGTTTGTGTGGAGTGCCAGGTTTGTTTGTAAGTAGTGATGGGACTGTCTGTACACATGTTGTGCCAGGTGTGTTTGTATGTAGTGCCAGGTGTGTTTGTATGTAGTGCCAGGTGTGTTTGTATGTAGTGCCAGGTGTGTTTGTATGTTGTGCCAGGTTTGTTTGTATGGAGTGCCAGGTGCGTTTGTATGTAGTGCCAGGTGTGTTTGTATGTAGTGCTAGGTGTGTTTGTATGTAGTCCCAGGTGTGTTTGTATGTATTGCCAGGTGTGTTTTTATGTAGTGCCAGGTGTGTTTGTATGTAGTGCCAAGTTGCCAATAGCCTTAAATAACTGAAAAAAATGTTCTTAAATCATTATATTGTACTATTACCAACGATTATATGCATGAATTAATTAATATATTACTTAATGTTATTTGTTTTAGGAATGGCATTGCTGTTGTTGATTTGGAGTTTAACGTCTTCTATCACCATTAGGCGATTTCAACGACGTTAGTGTCATAATTCTGTTTTCTAAATGAAAAGGTGTTCAATTGTGCCCTAAGCATAAGTTTCTAATTGTTTCAGATTCATCAAAGCTAAAGGGAGAAGACGGAGAAGACAACACATTGTGGATTATCATCGGGTGCTGTGCAGCTGCTGTTGTTATTATTTGCATCATCATCTATTGTTGCTGCAAACGTTGCAGAGACGAATAACACTCTTGGTTGATACCATTTAACGTGATAATAGTGTAAAATAAGAATGTCTTTGTGAAAGATGTAACTACTACAGGGGTGTTGTACATAAGTTGTTTAAATTATCTGCACAATCATCTGTTTTTCTTGCTCAAATCACATTTGATATCTGGATCATTATTAGAATTAGGATCTCCATGATCAATTTGATCATATATAAACAGGAGAACATAAGATCAAATAATGTCTCTCAAATATATTATTTCATATTAAACACTTTTTATCAATTAGAGCTGACTTGTACAACATTTTTTCACTTACTTTATTTTACTTAGCAAATAATAATGCGTAAACATAAAAGTTAATAAAAACAAAAATGATAGTGTTGAATTTCTAGACAATCAATTTTGAATTTGAAAAAGCTTTAAAACAGAGTCATTCCTTCAACAAAATTGTAAAATTTCACACAAAAGATGTTAAACATTCATACCCTTATGGCAATTTGAATCTCAATACTAAGTTTGATCAACATTTGAGGCAAAGTTAAGAAGTTTTGGACCAGACAGGGCTCAAAGCAGTTTTTAAGATTTGATCCAAAATGGCGACCAGTTCGGGTGGGATTTTTTGTGAATTGTTTTAACAGAGTCCTTTTTTTCACCAAAAATTAAGAGTTATTTGTGACACACCTTCATTTGATCATGTCAGCTGCCACCACCAGGCATGTTTTTTTCACTGATCAGGCATGAACATGGACATATTTCTTATATCTTTATTCATTTGATCCGCTTTCTTTCATTTCAATGAGAACATGTTTTATTTCCGTTTCTTTAATGAACCTGCAATTATCCCTTCATTTAACCCACACGTGCTCGTTTTGTCTTCACTTATCATGCAATATTCCTATATGAATATAAATGTTAAACTACACTTGTGACGTCAACCTGTTCTCTCACTTGAAATTTTATAATTCAAATTATCTTTAGTTATGTTGTTGAATAACTAAAATCTGAGTTGAGTGTAATATAAGTCGGGTATCATCCTCACCTGGGCTCCATTATTTTCAAGGAATGGAGAGTTACTCTGACATTACCTTATAAAACATGCACGTATCCCAGCACTGAAGGCGCCATTTTCTCTCTGAACATGTTCCTTTCAATACACTCAACACGCACCTGTTCTCTTTACCGAACTCAAGTTTGTTAGCTTAACCAACCGTTTCTCTTCAGCGGAAAGGCAAATTTTCTTTCTTATAAGGGCTGATAGTTCTTACATTTTAAAAAATATATGATTTTGTCAACACAAGCGAAGTCGATCTTAAACGTGTCGCATCGATTAATGAAAAATAAGGTTTTTAGAAGTGATGTGTACAATTCATGGAATTAAAATGTTTGTCTATCTTCAATTGTATCGCTCATATTGTAAATCGGATCTTTCAATATTCTTACAATGTTCTTACGACACTGTAAATATATATGAGATGAAACTATTTCATGATATAGAAAACATGTCATTAATGAGTTTAGACATAATCAGTGAGAAAATATGTGTATCTTTATGATTGAATAAAGACTAATCACAGACGACCACAGGGTTATCAATGTGCATGTGTGAAGATAAAGAGTGAGTGAGTTATAGTTTTACGCCGCTTGGGCAATATTTCAGCTATTAGCGGCGTGCGTGAAGATAAAGAATAACATGTTAAAAAAAACCGTAAAACTAAAAATTAACCACCATATAATTTATCATTATAGCTACTCGGGATATTTAGGAGTGAAATGTCCTTTAGAATCTACTAGTTATTATGAATGAACCACGCTCCTCCGTACTGTGAAATAGAATGTGTATTGCCGTGTGTGTTGTGGTTACACATAGTTTGTGCTTGTTGGGATTTATTAGTTCCAATCGTTGTATACTGGAATTTAATTACGTATTCCGAAAAGAGCTTTTTTTTATAAATTTGAGCTTCGGAAGGTCGTAACTAACAGGTTAACGCGTTACCGTACGAATAATGGATCGTGTTAAATCAAAAGAGGAATTGATTGGGAAAATGACCGGTTGATTGTATAGATTGTCTTGGCTTAATAAATTATTTCTCGCTGTTCAAATCTCATTATTCAAGCCCAATAGTTGAGACATTTAATTATATACACACTGTATTGAATATCAAGTTAAATTTTTGAATCATCAATCACAATTACAAAAACAGATACATATTATTTACACTTGTCAAATTTGAAAATAAGATTTGAAATATGTTCATTGATTTTATGTAAATGTTAAACGCATTGACAAGGCTTCATCTGGTTTAATATATACACACCATAAAAATAGAGCCATTGGCTCTGTAGCTCATCAGGCCTCATGTCAATTTTGCTTTAGGGTGTGGCAAATGTGGTTCTCCCCTTAGTAGGGTCCAAAGGTACAATTTAGAATCCTTCTTATCTAACTTAGTAGTCTGAAGACAAGGCTTCAGCTTTCTAGGCCCTAAGCTTTTCCGGTAAGTGGCAGCAGATATCGATGGAACAATTGAAGAACCTGATAAGGGGTATGCCATGAAGAGTGGCAGCAGTTATTTGCGCACGTGGTGGCACCACACGTTATTGATGTTTTGTGACTCTTGAAACACTGATTCACTTTATCTATGGTGCTTTGATGGGGTTGCACACATCAAATCCATGTGTTTTGGATGAAATTCCATGTCCATTTCCCTCTTTATTTTCATGCGCTTTTAGTTCCTACACGAATACAAAACTTCTCTTGCAAATGACCAAATGATCGTTCTCTCAATAAAAATGGTTTTTCTTATCTTCTTCTTCCTCAGTCTCATAGCATACTTCAACGAAGTACACCACTCTGTAAATAAAAGTACCGAGGGTACAGAAGCTCACCTTAAAATGAAGGTTGTGGTAAAATGGTTTAATTATACATGTAACCATCTTTTATATAATTGATTATGGCTGCCATCATGATTTTTTTATCTTTTAAAATACTAGTTTTCTTTTGGAAACGACTAGACCTTGAACAAACATTAATACACGAATGATATAATCATGATAAGTTAACAAGCAGTAGGTTTTTGTATAACTTTTTTGTATATCTATGGCTGAATTGGTGACCATCTTGTACTTTTTAATCTTCAAAATGCTACTTTTATGTGGGCATCCGTATTAATTTCATTATATCTTGATTGGTTTAGGTGTATCCATTTAAATGTCATTCATTACTTACAGGATGGTGGGCACTTACATTTGTTTTGTAGTGAATCATTAATATGATTTCAAGATTATTTCACTGATGGTTATGCTGCATGGGTTATTGAGAATCCCAAAAGTACAGATTTTTCAAGGAAAATGAATGACTGATTGAGAGGAAAGTCATAAACACAGCAATGCATAAGACACGTTTATTTTGTTCACATAATATTTACATGTCAAGTGACCATGAGATGTCTTTCATTAAAGTATCAATTTATTTAACACTCATACAGTACTATAATGGTAAACATTTTTGCATTGTCAAATCAACAGAGAGATATGACAAATCAAATTTCCTTACTTTTCTTACTAAACCCTTTTCGATTTTCATCTGCATATTTATTCCACATCAACTTATCATGTAGATTGCTAAACACAAAGCTTATTGTAGACAAGTTTTGTGTAAGTTGTTATTCTTAGAAAGAACATATCACTGTCATGAGAATACAAGTCCATAACTTTTATTGCATACACATGGGCCATGGCCATATAGCATAATGCTCTACCATATCAATTGGGTCAGGTTGGTTATGCAACAGACTAGCAGCTGACACTGTGATGCTAGCAGCCTGCCTTGGGATGTGTATTAGACAGCATAGTGGAATATCTGAACTCTGGTTGACCCCTTATGTGTGGTATTTAAAGGAATATAAGGGAGATACCATTGTTTAAAATTTAACATGTTTAATGTGATTTGTTTTTTTGCAGCTAGTTGCCATAAAGATTTAAACAAAACAAATTAATCAATTATGTTTGTCTTTCATCTTAATTTTTTTTAGAAACACTTAAAAATATAGAACAACTTGCACGACAATCTTAAATATTCCATATTTAAGATAATATTATGATTAGTAAGTTCAAATTAGAGAATTTATATGGTGCCAGTGATCACTTGATGAAAGCTTAAAATTTAATAATAATGATGTGTCATCTGCAGCTGAAAAGTCAATATGGCTGCTATTGCGGCCATCTTGGATTCTCAAAACTGAAACGTCTACCTTTTTGTGCGGAATCACTATAGGTATAACATACTACAATATAAAAATGATATCTAGATTGGTTTAGGAGAAATAGTCTTTGTTATGAAATCTAATTGAAAATTCAATATGGCTGCCATGGCGGCCATATTGGTTTCTCAAAACTTTAACGTCTACCTTTCTGTGCGGAATCACCATAGGTATAACATACTACAATTTCAGAATGATATCTGTATTCGTTTAGAAGGAGTAGTCTTTTTCATGAAATCTAATTGAAAATTCAATATGGCTGTCATGGCGGCCATCTTGGATTCTCAAAACTGAAACGTCTACCTTTCTGTGAGGAATCACCATGGGTATAACATAATACAATTTCAGAATGATATCTGTATTCGTTTAGAAGGAGTAGTCTTTTTCATGAAATCTAATTGAAAATTCAATATGGCTGTCATGGCGGCCATCTTGGATTCTCAAAACTGAAACGTCTACCTTTCTGTGGGGAATCACCATGGGTATAACATACTACAATTTCAGAATGATATCTGAATTCGTTTAGGAGTAGTATTTTTCGTGAAAGTTTACGGACGGACGGACGGATGGACGACGGACGAAGCGCCATGACATAAGCTCACATTTACTTTGTAAAGGTGAGCTAAAAATCAGGGGGAGTTGCCCAACTTGTTTTGGTGTGTATAGATGTAGCCAGTAAATTGTTATCACATATACAACTACTTAACCTTTAGCCAAGTATCATGTGTTCAGCAATCTCTTATATCAACATACAGGACAGGTGTAATGTTCGTGGCGATATCGAGGGTATTTATAGACCTTCATCATCTTCTTCTCTCATGTGATTAGTTGGATGCTGACTGGAAAACAGAAAAGTTCAAGTTCTGTTGAAAAGAAATATTAGGTAAGACGGTTATCGTTTTCACATCAATCAAACTGCTGTTGCAAAGAAGGACGAAACGAGAAAGCTTTTCGTTCCAACACCACGTCTTACGATCCCTCAAAACATTTAGTCAGCAACTTGAATCAGATATTTCGAAAGCTCTGTGCTGCGAGGTGATGCCCTTCATTGAATTACTTCCTCTTGGAATGAAAAATCAACAATCATAACACTTATGTGTAACGTCTGAGGGCAGTATTCAAGAAATTCTTTCTCATCACTTTAGGGTTGGATAATTGGACAAGGCAATGGCAGAAGGAATGACCCAAGAGGAAAGTGGATACACAGTGTACATAGTGATAAACCAAGATTCGGATGAGGCGAAGAACAATGTATCAGGAATTGACAAACAAATGTCGACAGACAAGATCAAAGTAGTGTATGCTGCAAAGGACGTACAATATGGAAGCAACGAAGTCTCAGAATGCATAGATTTAATGGAAAAATCAAAATGGATAGTTGTACTCTTTGACGACAAGCCTGAAAATGCTCTTTTTGAGTACCAAATCGCCAATGCTGTGTCCATGGCTGTGTATAAACGATGTGCTAACATAGTGTTTGTCCTACCAGCAAATGAACTAGAGAGACAAATTTTTGCAACGTTTAAAACGGTTAGACAAGAACGAAACTGGATAACTGCTGTGAAGCACATTGTCAGTAAGCAACCACAAGCCTTAAACCTCAAGGAATTTAAAGTCAACGCTCCTAAAGAATGGCTGTTCCACATGTTTCTTGCAACTGGAGGGAAACATTTCACAAGCCCTGGTAGACTGCGAAAAAGTCCTGGACAACTGTCACGACAATCCAGGTCAGACGACTTCCTACGAATGAACGTGAACGAAGTGTACAATAACAACGTTCCTCTTAACTACCAACGTGAACTGCCAGTTGAACATCCTCAACAGGATGTTTCGTCACATGACATTCATGGAAGCGCAGTGACACCACTCGTACGTCACAGTACGTCAAAAGATGATAGAAGTTCAAAATGTACCCATCTTTTAACGATACTGTACTTGCTGCTTCTGTTAGCTGCAGGTTTCTACATATACACACTTGTCTATAAACAGATTTGGATACAATATTCAACAGGATACACTCTATTTCTAAACACTCTCTTAGTGATTGTTCAGATAGGATATCACTACCAGGGACCTAAACGACTCTGTGTCTGTTACACTGTGGTATTGTTGGCAGACATCTTGCTGTATGGCACATTCTATGTTCTAATATTTTATGTGAAGTTTGACATCATTAGGTGTAGTTTAATATTAATGATAATTTTGATAGTCCTCATGACACTTGTACGCGTCATTCGGCGTTATTCTCTTTGTCAGAGTGATGATCAATATCAGTCCATTTAGATATACATCTACATTGATACATGATTCTTCCAGTTGAAGTGGAGGTTTTGGTTTTGAAACTGATTAATCTGTTTAAACAGCCACTTCGTGATTTTCACCACATAATATTGTTTTGCTTTCATACAAACGTAAATGGCATGTGGAGCGCGGTGGTGTAGTGGTTAGCGTGCTGGCCTATCACGCCAAAGACCCGGGTTCGAATCCAGGTGGAGACACCAAAGATTTGTGACCTGGGCTTTACACCGTGTTGTGTCCTTGGGCAAGGCACTTCATTCACATTGCACTCAGTCTACCCAGCTGTACAATTGGGTACCTGAATACGGGAAGTACGGTCCTATGTGGTCGCGCGAAGCACTAAGTAGCGGCTTTGAAAGTACTTCCTTCAGGGAAATAATGTACAGCCAATGAGCAGTGCTTGCACTGGATATTAGGCTTAAATGTTCATCATTATTATTTCATGACATAAATTCAACATATATAACATATTTATTCCCAAAGAGCAATTACGAGTCCTGGCGAAGACAGTCTTGATAGTGGGAATGCTTATAGCGCCCAGACTGTCCGAATGTTTGGATGCGATTTCAGTACAAAAGTTGGTTGATAATCGACGCCCAAGTTCAGAAGCACGAGGTCATGATAAGGGTACATTTACTATAGAAAAAAAATCGTCCAGAAAGTGATGTTTCCGGTTAACCGAGTTATAATAATTCCATGTTGAAAATCTTAAAAGTCATATATAATAGTCCAATTTTATATACGATCTAACATTATTTACTCCAAAATTACGTTAGATTGATTGACGCACGTCATTTTCTTTCTTTTTTCCAGTTTTAAAACGATACTTTCCTACAACAGTCGGATTTTGATCAGATCAGATGACTCTCTTGGTAAAGGCTGGTATATTTGAGCCTTGACAACTCACGGAGTGGCTCCCAAACGTATTTATTTTGGAAAGATTATGACAACCTGGAATTATTGGGGGAGTAGACAAGCATTTGCGCGACAATAAAAAAGCAGGGCAGAGTTTGCCTTGTAAACAGCAACAATAACATAGGCATTTTTTAAGACACATACCACAAACACAGAAAATCAGAAGTCATGACCTTCAACTTTGATCTTACATTTCATGATATCGAACAATTAAATTCAAGGTAAATTTGACAAATGATAAACTTGAGTTTGTAATTTCAAAATTTGATTAAAGGGTACACAAATACAAAAACCCACATCTTGTGACCTTCACCTTTGACAATAAAGGTCACACAATCAAAGATCACGTTTCATTGAGTATTACAATAATGTAATGATTTAATGTAAGAGAGTTAATACTTTTTAATAATAAATATTTTGCAATAAAATGGGACCTTGTTGTGTTCTGAATGATGTGACCTTACTGTGACATTGAACTTTGACCGATTGTAAGAAAAACTTTGACAACCTTGGTACTTCTCCATGGGTAATGTATACCAAACAAGAGCTTTATAGCACAAACAGGTTTCAAGATAGCCTGTTTACTAGAATTTTTTGCAATAATCACACCGTAGGAACGTGTACGCCTGGAATTTGTTACACAACGGGAAGTGAACAAATTACTCTGCGAGAGATACGTTTGTTTTTGTGCATCTGGTGTAGTTTTTGGTCGATAAGTCGGTTTTCAGGTACTTATGAGAAAAAATATTTCTTGCTGTAAAATTGTAGACTTTAGTTAACACAATGTTGGTTTTAGAAATGAAAAGCTGGTCAGCATTTGGATATAAGAGGCACATTTAAGTGAGGTTTCATGCTGCAAAAAGATAAGTGCACATAAAAACGATCGGTTAATTGTTATAAATGAATAAATAAGTATTTCTAATCATATTATCTTAAACACTGATACATATTGATCACAAGTACCAAATATTATCAAAATTCAAATTATAGTCGCTGAGATATTTACATTCAAAGACAGCTGGTATGAAATCGTGGTGAACGCGTTACTAAAGAGACGTTTGCGAAGTGGTGAACGAATTATATTTTCTTTAGTGAACGAGTTACAGGGTCAACTTTAAGAATAGTTCTTTATAAAAACACCTAAAAATTGCTTTAATCTGTTCTGAATGTTTCAGGAAACTCTTCCAAATGGAGCCGTATGCACGTGGTTAGTTCTAGTAATTATACAATAGCTTCTGCGGCGTCATTCAACACCTGAAAAACGAACACTCACCTCAACGTATAACAATTCACAAACCAAAACTCAGTGAAGTCACATGAACAATGAAATATGTTAGAATAGATTATAGATATGTATATCATAGGTTAAATTAACAGACAAAGACGTCATTATTGTGTCTGAAGTACATTTTTCAAAACAAAAAGCTATTTCCGAACAGCATTAAGGACAAAGAATAATCAATCTTGCCATTTATAAAACGAGTATTCCAACAACATAATTATACTAGTCAACATTTGTGTATCAGGCTTAAGCAATAATGTAAGGGTGTATGGTTAATAGTTATGTTTTTCATTAAACAAACAATATCTTATTGACATTTTGCATCAAATTATGAAAACGATGCAGTTTGTCATGAGATTCAACGTGAAACGCACCTTTGAGCTCACAATTGACATCATATTCCAGAGAAAAAATACATACTGCGGTTATATTTTCCTTAAATATTTCATTGTTTTAATTACCGTGTAAGAATGTGACCTCAAGGGACGCTTTATGGACAACTAAATCATTATCGTGCATCATTGTAAAGTATAAACTATGGGGATTCAACCTTGGTGACGACAGTGTCCGTGACTACCACGAAATGAGTCTAAGATCCTTTCTCACATCAGACACCATCAATATCTTCGGAAAAAACTATTGCGGGTTTATCATTTTAAAATTCCATCATTGTATTGCTATCCTGAAGGTGAATACCAAATTTGGTTCTCTTATCTAAATAGTTTCTGAGAAAATCTGGTCCCTTTAACTCGAACAGACGAACGGACTATGAATGAGTTTAAAGGGGACTTACAAGGTTGCCTTGTCATTTTTATCATTATCAAAATAAAACATTTAGCATTAACGTATAATTATCAACGAAACATTTGATATATACAATTTTCAAAAAACTGGTTACTGTCCCTTTAAGTCTAATGTTTTTTATAAACAAATATTAATGTAAGACTATGAAAATTTCAAGCAACGTCCATTCTCTCATCGCAGAGGCAGCTCAGTCATACCCGAGTAAGCCTCTGTTCTATTACGGCTAATACATGGGATAGAAAGGTAGAAATCAGATTGGAGGCAATCGAAGTTAGTTGTGCAATCAGCGACGCCGTTTCAAAAGTGGTCATTCGCAAAGCCTCGGCTATTTCCGTGTGGTTCGGCAAAGCTATCGTTGAAATTTAACATTCAGGGGAGATAACTCTTCCTTCTACAAAACATAGCTTTTTACCTTCTCATTAGTTTTTATTTGGTAAACTAGTAACATAAAATTTATCATAAAACAAAAAATAGAGCCATTAGCTCTGTAGCTCATCAGGCATCATATCAAGTTTGCTTTATACAGGCCAGATGAGCTAAAAATGAAACTAATGTTACCTAATGCAAGAAAACCTATAAAATAAAAGTACCGAGGGTACAGAAGCTCACCTTAAAATGAATGATGTGGTAATATGGTTTAATTGTGTAACCATCTTTTATATGATAATTGATTATGGCTGCCATCGTGATTTTTTTATCTTTTAAAATGCTATTCTTCTGTTGGAAACCACTAGAGCTTGAACAAACATTAATACAAGAATGATATAATCATGATTTGTGAACAAGCAGTAGGTTTTTGTATAACTTTTTTGTATATCTATGGCTGAATTGGTGACCATCTTGGACTTTTTAATCTTCAAAATGGTACTTTTATGTGGGCATCTGTATTAATTTCATTATGATATCTTGATTGGTTTAGGAGTATTCATTTAGTCACACTCTCAACTTCCAAAGAACTAAAAAGATGATGCACATAAACATTTGGAATATATCCCTCTGACACAAATCACAAATTCAGCTAGTGATAAGTCCAATTGCCAAAGTAAACTGTCCAGGTCAATGTCTCATGTAATTCTAACTGAAGATTTCTGAATATCTTAAATCTTGACATATGTTAGTGCAATCTGATTGGTCAGGATAGGCTAGCAACATGGGGGTATATGCTAATTACTAGAAATGATGACCTATGATGACCTCTTGCACCTGCATGTAGCTTATGTAACTTATCCTCTTATGTAAGTTACTGTTATTCCATATAGTGAGTGTCCTCCCCTCATTTTAATATGCAATACAGATACCCTTTAGAGGAGAGTTGCAGAAGAGGGGCTGGAAGGATAGGAGGGGAAAGGGGGTGGTTGTGTGTGTGGGGGGGGGGGGGGGGATAGAAGGGGTGGGGGTAAAAGAGAGGTTTGCAATGGAAATAATCCGGAGGTCAACTCAGTAATATGTTTATTGAAGTATCTTACCTAACAGAGAGAATTGGTGAGAAAGACTTTGTAAAAAAAGAATTGTTCAGACAGCTGTTCAATGAATGCTGTTTTGAAGATGAATATTATATCTTTTATTAGCATGACAAACAAAATAAAAGACAATTAGTTATTCATTAACCAAAATTTTCAATTTGGAATAAATTAATTGCATGGGAACAAAGGAGTAAAAAACCTTACAGTTAGTGTTGGGAGTGAACAAATTTAATCATTTTAAATGCTTTTGAAAGGATTTGTTTGAATTGAATGATCATTATAATTATCTAGATAATCATTGTTCAGACCGTAATCAGATATAGATGATTAAAAAATGTATATTTATCCCTCACTGGCTATGTTATTTGTCATATATTATATGAAGTGTCAGGAATTATGTAACCCACTGATGGAGTGAACAACTCTTATCATTTTATGTTTTATTAAAAAGGATTTATTAAAACAGTCATGCTTCAGGCTGTTCGCAGATAAAGATGATTCATACATTTTTTTGTAACTGTATTTATAGTGTTGATAAATATTACAACAAGCGTATCAATACAAATATAATGACAATGATTTGATTGATCAGGAAATGTATTCTTTTCAATGAATTTCATGAAATCTAATTGAAAATTCAATATAATTGACATATTGACCATCTTGGATTCTTGATAATAAAATAAATGCGTCTTTGTCAGGAATCACTATATAAAAAAATACTCACTTTTCAGAATGATATCTTAATTGATTTAGTAGGAGTAGTACTTGGCCTGAAATCTAATTGAAAAATAATGACTTCTATGATGACATGTTGTTCCCAGAACCCCTTCAGCATGATACAATTATCATTTAGTTTTACAGGTATTTATAAAACACATGGTATTGGAACTGGAACCTGATACAAAATACCTCTATTATTAACTTATCATGTAGATTACTGTACATAAAAGCAGATTCTTGACTTGTTAATATTAACTCATCGTGCAGATTGTTGTACACAAAAGCTGATTCTTGACTTGTTTAAATTGTTATTTGTAAAAAGTATTACTATTATTAGAATACAAGTATACTTTTCATAAAGACAATTTATATACTTTCCATAAAGTCCATTATGTTCTATTTATCATCATTAGGTCAGGATTACTATGCAATATACAAGCAGGCAGATCCTTAAGGAGAGTGTAGCAATTTGTGTATTTGGCTTTGTGTACGTATATTTGGAGAAGCACCCTCGTGTGCTGAGCATGTAAACCTGAACTCTGGCTAAGCCCTTATGTGTGGTATTAAAAGACTTGACGGGAGAGAACATGAATTGTTGTGAAAAATATACATAATTTCACAAAATATAGTTAGCTTATGTCCTAAATTGATTTTGTGTCAAGAAGAACTTCTGTTAGATATAAAAATGGTACAAATATGAGTAAAACATAGGAACTGGAACCTGATGCAAAATAACTCTTTCCACATCAAATTATCATGTAGATTGCTAAACACAAAGCTTATTGTTGACAAATTTTGTGTAAGTTGTTTTTCTTAGAAAGAACATTTCACTGTCATGAGAAAACAAGTCTAATTTCCATAACTCTTATTGCATACACATGGCCATATAGCATAATGCTCTACCATATCAATTGGGTCAGGTTGATTATGCAACAGAATAGCAGCTGAGACTGTGATGCTAGCAGCCTGTATTGGGATGTGTATTAGAAATGCATAGTGGACTCAGCAGGAATATCTGAACTCTGGTTGACCCCTTTTGTGTGGTATTTAAAGGAATATAAGGGAGATACCATTGTTTAAAATTCAACATGATGTTTAATGTCATTGGGTTTTTGCAGCTAGTTGCCATAAATATTTTAAACAAATTAATTAATTATGTTTGTCTTTCATCTTAATGTTTTAGAAACACTTAAAAATATAGAACAACTTGTATGACAATCTTAAATATTCCATATTCAAGATAATATTATGATTAGTAAGTTCAAATTAGAGAATTTATATGGTGCGAGTGATCACTTGATGAAAGCTTAAAATTTAGTAATAATGATGTCATCTGCAGCTGAAAAGTCAATATGGCTGCTATTGTGGCCATCTTGGACTCTCAGAACTGAAACGTCTACCTTTGTGGGAGGAATCACTATAGGTATAACATACTACAATATGAAAATGATATCTAGATTGGTTTAGAAGAAGGAGTCATTTTCATGAAATCTAATTGAAAATTCAATATGGCTGCCATTGCGGCCATATTGGATTCTCAAAACTGAAACGTCTATCTTTCTGTGCGGAATCACCATAGTTATAACATACTACAATTTCAGAATGATATCTAGATTGGTTTAGAAAGAGTAGTCTTTTCATTAAATCTAATTGAAAATTCAATATGGCTGCCATAGCGGCCATCTTGGATTCTCAAAACTGAAACGTCTACCTTTCTGTGAGGAATCACCATGGGTATAACATACTACAATTTCAGAATGATATCTGGATTCGTTTAGGAGGAGTAGTCTTTTTCCTGAAATCTAATTGAAAATTCAATATGGCTGCCATAGCGGCCATCTTGGATTCTCAAAACTGAAACGTCTACCTTTCTGTGAGGAATCACCATGGGTATAACATACTACGATTTCAGAATGATATCTGGATTCGTTAAGGAGGAGTAGTCTTTTTCCTGAAATCTAATTGAAAATTCAATATGGCTGTCATGGCGGCCATCTTGGATTTTTAAAACTGAAACGTCTACCTTTCTGTGAGGAATCACCATGGGTATAACATACTACAATTTCAGAATGATATCTGGATTCGTTTAGGAGGAGTAGTCTTTTTCCTGAAATCTAATTGAAAATTCAATATGGCTGCCATGGCGGCCATCTTGGATTCTCAAAACTGAAACGTCTACCTTTCTGTGAGGAATCACCATGGGTATAACATACTACAATTTCAGAATGATATCTGCATTTGTTTAGGAGGAGTAGTTTTTTTCCTGAAATCTAATTGAAAATTCAATATGGCTGCCATGGCGGCCATCTTGGATTCTCAAAACTGAAACGTCTACCTTTCTGTGAGGAATCACCATGGGTATAACATACTACAATTTCAGAATGATATCTGGATTCGTTTAGGAGGAGTAGTCTTTTTCCTGAAAGTTTACGGACGGACGGACAGACAGACAGACGGACGGACGGACGGACGGACAGACAGACGGACGACGGACGAAGCGCCATGACATAAGCTCACATTTACTTTGTAAAGGTGAGCTAAAAATTACAAAATAAATGTAACGATTTCGGAATAAATTTCCTTACCCAAATGATTTATTATTATTCAACACTTTCTAGATCGCCAATATCAGACAGTGAAAGAAGTCCACACTAAAATATCCAAGGAGAAATAAATTTGCCATAGACTGTCATCTAATGGAGAAAAATAGGTTTTTAAGATTGTGACCCCTGTGATCCTATTTGAGGTCATGGGGTCACAACCTACAGTTTAGAATCTCAATTGGCAAAGGAGTCTACATGCAGTCTTTCAGCTCAATAGACCTTTAGGAGCTAAAGATGATGAAAATAAGTTTTTAAGGTTGTGACCCCTGTGACCCTATCTGGGGTCATGGGGTCACGAAATCTACAATTTAGAATCCTTATTGGCCAAGGAGTCTGCACATATAATTTCAGCTCTCTAGACCTTTTGGAACTTGAGAAGAAGATGAAAATAGGTTTTCAAGGTTGTGACCCCTTTGACCCTATTTGGGGTCACAGGGTCACCAAAGTTACAAATTAGAATCCCCATTGTCCAAGGAGTCTGCACATATCATTTTTAACTATCTACTCCTTTTGGAACTGGAGGAGAAGATGAAAATAGGTTTTTAAGGTTGTGACCCCTGTGACCCTATTTGGGGTCATGGGGTCACGAAATCTACAATTAAGAATCCCCATTGGCCAAGGAGTCTGCACATATAATTTTTCACTGTCTAGTCCTTTTAGAACTGGAGAAGAAGATGAAAATAGGTTTTTAAAGTTGTGACCCCTGTGACCCTATCTGGGGTCATGGGGTCACGAAATCTACAATTAAGAATCCCCATTGGCCAAGGAGTCTGCACATATTATTTTTAACTCTCTAGTCCTTTTAGAACTGGAGAAGAAGATGAAAATAGGTTTTTAAGGTTGTGACCCCTGTGAACCTATTTGGGGTCACAGGGTCACTAAAGTTACAAATAAGAATCCCCATTGTCCAAGGAGTCTGCACATATCACTTTCAACTCTCTAGTCCTTTTAGAACTGGAGAAGAAGATGAAAATAGGTTTTTAAGGTTGTGACCCCTGTGACCCTATTTGGGGTCACAGGGTCACCAAAGTTACAAATTAGAATCCCCCTTGTCCAAGGAGTCTGCACATATCATTTTTCACTGTCTAGTCCTTTTAGAACTGGAGAAGAAGATGAAAATAGGTTTTTAAGGTTGTGACCCCTGTGACCCTATTTGGGGTCATGGGGTCACGAAATCAACAATTAAGAATCCCCATTGGCCAAGGAGTCAGCACATATCACTCTCAACTCTCTAGTCCTTTTTGAACTGGAGAAGAAGATGAAAATAAGTTTTTTAGGTTGTGACCCCTGTGACCCTATTTGGGGTCATGGGGTCACAAAAATTAACAATTTAGAATCTCCATTGGCCAAGGAGTCTGCACATATCATTTTTAACTCTCTAGTCCTTTTAGAACTGGAGAAGAAGATGAAAATAGGTTTTTAAGGTTGTGACCCCTGTGACCCTATTTGGGGTCACAGAGTCACCAAAGTTACAAATTAGAATCCCCATTGGCCAAGGAGTCTGCACATATCATTTTTAACTCTCTAGTCCTTCTGGAACTGGAGAAGAAGATGAAAATAGGTTTTTAAAGTTGTGACCCCTGTGACCCTATTTGGGGTCATGGGGTCACGAAATCTACAATTTAGAATCTCCATTGGCCAAGGAGTCTGCACATATCGTTTTTAACTCTCTAGTCCTTTTAGAACTGGAGAAGAAGATGAAAATAGGTTTTTAAGGTTGTGACCCCTGTGACCCTATTTGGGGTCACAGGGTCACCAAAGTTACAAATTAGAATCCCCCTTGTCCAAGGAGTCTGCACATATCATTTTTAACTCTCTAGTCCTTTTAGAACTGGAGAAGAAGATGAAAATAGGTTTTTAAGGTTGTGACCCCTGTGACCCTATTTGGGGTCACAGGGTCACCAAAGTTACAAATTAGAATCCCCCTTGTCCAAGGAGTCTGCACATATCATTTTTCACTGTCTAGTCCTTTTAGAACTGGAGAAGAAGATGAAAATAGGTTTTTAAGGTTGTGACCCCTGTGACCCTATTTGGGGTCATGGGGTCACGAAATCAACAATTAAGAATCCCCATTGGCCAAGGAGTCAGCACATATCACTCTCAACTCTCTAGTCCTTTTAGAACTGGAGAAGAAGATGAAAATAAGTTTTTTAGGTTGTGACCCCTGTGACCCTATTTGGGGTCATGGGGTCACGAAATCTACAATTTAGAATCTCCATTGGCCAAGGAGTCTGCACATATCATTTTTAACTCTCTAGTCCTTTTAGAACTGGAGAAGAAGATGAAAATAGGTTTTTAAGGTTGTGACCCCTGTGACCCTATTTGGGGTCACAGAGTCACCAAAGTTACAAATTAGAATCCCCATTGGCCAAGGAGTCTGCACATATCATTTTTAACTCTCTAGTCCTTCTGGAACTGGAGAAGAAGATGAAAATAGGTTTTTAAAGTTGTGACCCCTGTGACCCTATTTGGGGTCACAGGGTCACCAAAGTTACAAATTAGAATCTCCATATGCTTAGGTACCTGTACACAAAATTTCAGCTCTCTAATGTGTATGGTTCATGAGGAGAAGTCCTGATGAGCTAATAATAATTTACACAATTATAAAACATTATCCATCTAATGAAAAACCCTATCCATATCTGATTTTCAAGTATTTCCCTCTCACACTGTTAATGAAAAATAAACATAAAGGCATGATACTTTCCATGTCACTACTATTCAGAAAATTGAAATAAAGCATATATGATTTCACTTGTTTCATGAATGAACGTCTTTAAGGAAACTTTAGGCAGTGTCCTTCCTGAAGAGGCATCTTGACATTGCTTCTTTTAGGGGAGCAGGGCACCACAAGCTTATGGCTGTCCTGGCCCGTTGATGGTTTTCTTTTGTTTTTTTGGGGTTTTTTTTAGATCACATTAAAATATTTCCTGTGAAAGCAGCAAACTTATCAGATTCAACATAGCGGCCAATCGCTATATATTATATGTTGAAAGATGAACAATAATTACGTAAGCGTGAGCAAAAAGATTTCGTAGCTTTGTATTCTAAACTGAACAAAATAATGACTTTTTCACAATTCATAAATCATTCTAGGAAAAGGTCATAAGCATGCAATTTCGTGAATTATGACTCACTTTTGGACAAGGGTTGTAAAATCTTTACACTTTCATCAGACATGCACAAATCGAGTCTAGCTTATTGATGAAAGTAATGATAACGGTTAAACATTACATTTGTCAATACTGCACTTTATGTAAGCAACAATAAACACAAATTCCTAAATATCATTCATATTGACGGTTGTGGAAGCGTTCACTAGCTGCAACACCAAGTAACTGTAATTCGTTTACCACCCCCGGCTGTAATTCGTTCACTCTGATTTGACACCATCTCCAGTTCAATGGTTCTAATTTTGTTATTTGACAAAAATATGTCTTTATATTTGACATATTTGTCGACTAATGAATGATAATTAATATGGTACGAAGATATTGGATTATTTTTATGTATGTTTTGAAAATAAGATAGTATCGCACACATGTAAGTTTCAGATGCGAAATTTGCCTCCTATATTGTGATGTAGCAGCCGCCCGAGGACACATAATGACATAAACTTTCGTCTATATTTTCACCAGTGCCTACCATTTTACAGCCCGAAATATTGTCTCAAAAGTACCTGAAAACTGAATTATTGAGCAAAATCCTACACCGAATGCACAGAAACAAACTTATCTCTCGCAGAGTAACTCGTTCACTTCCTTTGTGTAACAAATTCCAGGCGTACACGTTCCTACGGTGTGATAATGGGGCCTCCATTGAGTAAGAAGGCTACCAAATCTGCAATTAATTATTTAGGGTACAGGTTCATCAGACCTAAAATGGGTCACAGGGTCACCAAATCTATAAATTATAATACCCATTAGACATTAGAGTCTGTATACAAAGTTTTTTGTTTTCTGGGCCTTATGCTCCTGGAGGAGAAGATGAAAGTAGGTTTAGCTCCTATTGCCCTAAAAAGGGGCCACAGGGCCACCAAAGCTATATAAAATAATTCTCACTAATCAAATAGTGTGTAAAATTAAAAGGTTTTAAGTGCATAGTCCCTCTGGCCCTTACTAGGAGCCACAGGCTCACCAAAGCTAGAATAATCCTCAATAGTCAAGGAGTATGTACACAAGATTTCAGGTCATGTGCCTCTGGAGAAGAAGTCAAAAATAGAGCCATTGGCTCTGTAGCTCATCAGGCATCATATCAAGTTTGCTTTATACAGGCAAGATGAGCTAAAAATGAAACTGATGTTACCAATATTGCAAGAAAACCTATAAAAAAATTACAAAACAAATGTATTATTATTCAACACTTTCTAGATCGCCAATATCAGACAGTGAAAGAAGTCCACACTAAAATATCCAAGGAGAAATAAATTTGCCATAGACTGTCATCTAATGTGGGGTCATTAGGTCACGTAATCTACAATTTAAAATCTTCATTGGCCAAAGAGTCTGCACATTAAATTTCAACTCTCTTAACCTTATGGAACTTGAAAAGGAGATGAAAATAGGTTTTTAAGATTGTGACCCCTGTGACCCTATTTGGGGTCACGGGGTCACAAAACCTACAGTTTAGAATCCCAATTGGCCAAGGAGTCTACATGCAGTCTTTCAGCTCAATAGACCTTTAGGAGCTAAAGATGATGATGAAAATAAGTTTTTAAGGTTGTGACCCCTGTGACCCTATTTGGGGTCATGGGGTCACGCAATCTACAATTTAGAATTCCCATTGGCCAAGGAGTCTGCACATATAATTTCAGCACTCTAGACCTTTTGGAACTTGAGAAGAAGATGAAAATAGTTTTTTAAGGTTGTGACCCCTGTGACCCTATTTGGGGTCACAGGTTCACCAAAGTTACAAATTAGAATCCCCATTGTCCAAGGAGTCTGCACATATCACTTTCAACTCTCTAGTCCTTTTAGAACTGGAGAAGAAGATGAAAAAAGGTTTTTAAGATTGTGACCCCTGTGACCCTATTTGGGGTCATGGGGTCACAAAACCTACAGTTTAGAATCCCCATTGTCCATGGAGTCTGCACATATCGTTTTTAACTCTCTAGTCCTTTTAGAACTAGAGAAGAAGATGAAAATAGGTTTTTAAGGTTGTGACCCCTGTGACCCTATTTGGGGTCACAGGGTCACCAAAGTTACAAATTAGAATCCCCCTTGTCCAAGGAGTCTGCCCATATAATTTGTAACTCTCTACTCCTTTTGGAACTGGAGAAGAAGATGAAAATAGGTATTTAAGGTTGTGACCCCTGTGACCCTATTTGGGATCACAGGGTCACCAAAGTTACAAATTAGAATCCCCATTGGCCAAGGAGTCTGCACATATCATTTTTAACTCTCTACTCCTTTTGGAACTGGAGAAGAAGATTAAAATAGGTTTTTAAAGTTGTGACCCCTGTGACTCTATTTGGGGTCACAGGGTCACCAAAGTTACCAATTAGAATCTCCATATGCTAAGATACTTGTACACAAAATTTCAGCTCTCTAATGTGTATGGTTCATGAGGAGAAGTCGAAAGTGTCAAAAGTTTACGGACGGACGACGGACGACGGACGGACGACGGGCCATGCCATAAGCCCATCTGGACTTTCAGTCCTGATGAGCTAAAAATGCACAAAGTTTACAGATGGACAGCGGGACGGACATGTCAAAAGCCCCTTGGCCTTTCGGCCTGATGAGCTGAAAATATTAAAGGCAAATCCCTAATATGCAATGTTAGGTCTGAGGATTCTTGAGAATAAACAAGGTTGAGTCATTATTTATTATTTGAAATGTTTTTATTGTTCAAGTGAAAAATCCGAGAAGACAATGATACAAGGAAAAACAATTAGCACTAGTGGTGGCAAGATAGGATATATGATAGAAATATAAACTGGATTTAGAAACAAGATTTTTATGGTTCTTCTGAGGCAAAACAATATTGAAAATATTATCATGATAAAGATTCATAAGTGTTGGAATAAAAGAATGATTCCCATAGAACAAATAAGGAAAATGCTATTTGATTAAACATCAATCTCAAACATAAACATTTCAAAGTAAAAAAAAAAAAACGAAATGCTGAGTCAATGAACTTCAATATCATAACATACAAATATGTTAAAGTTGTAAATGCACAACAAAGGAATTGTAAAAATTATATTTAAGGCAAAATATTGCAATATATAAGGCACACATTTGAAAACATAGTAAGTACAAATGATATATTAATCCAAAAGGATCAATTGAGATTTCTTATTCCACAACTGCTACACACTCTATTTTCACCTTCACTCACATGAAAATAGGCTTGAACACAACATACAAGGAATAATAAACCCATTTGGAAAACAAGAAATACACACACATGAAAATAATAAATGTATTGATATTTCCATGACCATCAAACCCTGTATTAGGTTATCAGACAATGAAGAAAAAGTTGGCTAGGAAAAATAAATTTTTAACTAAAAATCTTAGCCAAATGTCTTCATATACCAAACATATAATACTAGTTCAAAACAGTCAAAATTAATCATGACATGACAAAATATTTTACCTTCATCAATTAATCATTAGAAACAAAAGTGATAATGTTTTATTACTTGATTAGTTTTTAATGGAATGCCATTTCTTAAATACAGCACTGTCGTCAAAAATGACTTAATGTCATTATGATACCCACTATCCAGTTTCTAATATCAAAGCTTTGAGATGTCTTAATATTCATGAATGGGATCATTGATTTAACTATGGTTATCAAGAAATGTGATTCAAATCTTATATATCAAGACCACATATCTGGATTTCACATAAGCAATAACATGGATACACATTGACATCATATTGGAAAACTAAAGGTCAATGTGGAATGAAAAAGTTTCCCTTTAAAATGTGTAAGTGTATTGGAGGTTACATAGTTAGTAGTACAACTAAGTTTAGGGAATGGAATTGTGCTGAAAAGGTAATGTGGCAGAGTTTTACATAGTCCATCAAAACTGAGAGTCCTGGTGACTTGGAGTATAAGTTTTTGGGAGTCCCTTTCCTATCTCAAGAGTCTTTAAGAATATCATGGATGTTCATATTTGATCAAAAGGTTTATATGGTTTTACCTATAATTGGATGGTTATTGGTTGATGTTTTAATACCATCTTGACATGAATTTATACTGAAATGTGGCTTTTAATAAAAGACTATATATGATTATATTCCTGGGGGTCCTCCGGACATTGTCTGCGTCAAATACTCAGGAAAGTTGAGTCCCGTAAAACCCTGTAATGTGGTAGTATGTTCACAGAGCCTTTTTCAAATTGTAGGATGAGTATACAGTGAAAGAACAGCTAAAGTTTACATTTACTGTACCAGATCTCTATTGATTGCAATGGAACAAATGGCGAGACCAAAGAGATCTGAGGCAAAAATAGAAGTTATGGTCTATGACAACATGTTTGGGATCCATACTGGACTACAAAGAATACTTTAAAGAAGCATGGCATTTAATTTTGCATTTTGTTTCACACATAAATAAGGCACTCGTATTAAATGCATCAAAGGGAATATCATAGAAAGGATTTGGTTCCAAATCTCCCAAGAATATTACATTGAAACATTCCAAAATTAATTTTTTTTCGTTGCACAACGATCCATAAATAAGGCACCAACGTCTTAATGTTCCTAGAGTTTAAGTCAAGTGGCAAAAATTGGAAGGATTGAGCTCTAATTTATCCAAGAACGTTACATTGACACATTCGAAAGATAACCCCACAGAATAATAACTCAACCTTATTAACTATCAGCCAGTTGATTTGTGACAATACACACGTCACGATATGATCTGTATCACAAAAAAACAACTAATACCAATCGATATGATACATGTCACAATGCACTATCTTTAGGGTATTTAATAGAAAGAAACCAATAAATTTGACAAAAATCTTGATTTTTAGGTTAAAAAAGCAATTTTGAAGTCAACGCTACAAATCACAATAAAGATATTGTATCATGA
Source organism: Steromphala cineraria (assembly GCA_916613615.1). Lineage (NCBI taxonomy): Eukaryota > Metazoa > Mollusca > Gastropoda > Trochida > Trochidae > Steromphala > Steromphala cineraria. Next base: position 13,202,382 of record OU744728.1, read on the forward strand.
TACATGTATTGTCAGATTAAGTATCACTATTCTCAATGTATCAATATATTGTCACAACTCCACCAGCTAGATAGAAAGTTTGGTGAAAACTGGTAAAAAATATATCTTGCTGGAATGGATACAATGTCTTTAACAGAAATATGTTTGCCAACTTGGTTCAGCTGGGAGGTATTTACACAGCAAATCAAGCTGTGTTTGTGAAACACTGACTCCCCCACGCCAAGGTCAAGGTAACGAGGTCAAAAGTTATGGCCTCATCTGAAATGTCCTATCACGATAGATGCACATTTGAAATATCAAAGGCCTACCCCAAAGCTTTTTTGTGACAAAAGGACAGACAGACATACATACAGGGGAAAACAATATACCAGCAGAATCTCCCATAAAAAAAAGAAAATAACAGACCTGGATTGTCAATTAAACATTCAGTAATTTGTCAAGGAATGGATAAGGCAAATCTTTAATAAACTTCACACAGGTGGGTCTTCATCTTCAAAAAATATCAGTAAACATAAAAATGATTGGAATCTTTGGTTTAGTTGTGGGATGTTCATGGCATCCAGGAAGAAACATGGAAGAGCTTTTATCATCCAATTATCTGGATTTGTCATACTGAAGGAATGGACACAGCAAAATATGATGTCAAAGTTTGAAAAGATCAGCAAGAGAAGACTTGTTATCCAAATTCAGAAAATTACTCAAAAGTCTAAAATGTAAAGATGAAAATTTGTATACACAATCCAAAACTTAAACCATGCAATAGAATAATGTACAAGAAAAGGATAGATAATCCGTACGTTACATGTCATGCCTTCAGAAAGTATATCTGACAGGATCATGGGTGAAAACTGAAAAGTGGACCCAAGAGAAAAACAAGAATAAGGAGAAAAACACATTGGATCTCATCATGGATTGTCAGGACATTTAAACATCCTAAGACGCAATAAAGAAAAGGCTGATTTGCATAGGTTTAATGTTTGTTTGGGGAACTTAAGGAAGAAAAACATTTTCCAAATCCAAATCAGTTGAAATGTTTCTTCCTTCATACATCTGCAGGATGAAGTTGAACAATGCCAATAATATCACATGTCAATCAACATGTAGGAAACATCAGAATGTAGGCTTTCAGTCCTGGAATCATTTGGCACTATTGAAAACAACTGAACAATAACTAACAAATTTGTGACATATTACTGACATTAGATAAGGTTCCACTTATAAATCATGATGATTGCATGATTACTAAAACAAATGTTAATGGTTTGATTTTGTCACTGAAAGAACAAATCAACTCCAAAAATAACTTGCCAGACTTTAGTCAACCTTTGCCCTTGGAAATATCAAATTTCATAAAATAATGTCAGATGTTGCATCAAATCTGAATAAGACATCTTGTTAATTTGTCATTATGCGAATCGATTATCAAGTTAATCAACAGTAATCTATGTTAAATATTATTCTACAGAAAACTTGCAACAGATGTTGTCAGACAATCATATTGTTGACCTTAAACATAACTTAAGTAAATGGGCATGTTCACTTCATTCTAACAAAGGTGCTATTCTAAAATTAAGTATCAGATTGTTCTTCATTTCTCGAAGTAGGAGACAATTTGTCCTTATCAGCAAAAGAGTTTTTGGACTTGACATCACTTTCGTCATCAGTGACAAAGGACACTCGAAAACGAGGAACAAACTTTTTTTCAGGACATGCATTATTTGCAGGACTTCTTGATTTGCCATTTTCTGAAACTGGTATTTCCTTTGAACATGTAGCCATATCAGAACATGCATTTGTTACACCAGGAATAGGTGACTTTACATGTGTCATTGTACTGTCATAAGTAAGTACTTCTGATGGATGGGAAGTGTTCGATACAGTTTTGTCCGAATTTGACTTTTCCAAAGAACTGCCTATTCTCCTAACAGGACTGGAGTGACATCGATGTTTCACGGGACTATTGCTTCGGTTGTTTCGATTAGGGCTCTTCTGATAATGGTGTTTCGGGGACCTTTCCCTACACTCTTCACAGGATACAACCCCATTTCCAACACCAACATCACGTTTCTCAATCACACCTGATCCCGAACTATGTGACATTTCCATGAGTGAATCCAATACGGGAGGTATTCCGCTATAACTAAACAGTTTGGATCTCAACTTAGGGCTAACATTTTCATTTCTCTGTTGCCTTCTTGAGTGACGAATACTCCCGTTTCGATCATAAGGGTTTTCTTCAAGGAGTTCCACTTGGACCTCAACATCTTTCATTGCTTTGACTCGTTGAAGAAAAGCCTGATAAGAGGCCACACTGTCGTTGTTTGGGTTTTCAAGTCGTTGTTGTAATATTGATCTGTACGAATTAACACTGTCATAATTCCTTGATCCTTGCAAAGATCTAATGGAGTTGACTGTATCATAGTTGTTATTTCTCCTGAGAAAAGACATGTAGGAGCTGTATGTATCATAGGGTGTGGACAAATCAGAGCGGAAATCTATATCGTTGTAATCTTTATCACCCTCATGAAGAATCATAAAATTTCGATCTGCATCTATGGAATCTCGGTCCCTGTCTTTGGTACTCTCTCGAAACCATGTGCAGCCTTTGAGACAAAGCATCACAAGGAATGCAAGGAGTGCAAGCACTGGAAGAATTGTGAGGTTTGCTGTAGTACGAGGCTCAGATGGTTTGGGTAACCATGACAACACGTCATATGACTTGGTTACAGCAACATCATTGAACACTATGTGTTTCATTGTAACATGAACAGTCTTATTTGAAGTTGTTGTTGATGATGAATTCAATGACAATTTTGACTTTGGTGATACTGGTGTTGATGATGAGAAAAACAGTCTTGACTTTGATGATGATCTTGCTGTTGATGATGAATTAGTTTCTTTCTGAGCACCTTGCACAGAAACAACTGGAGACATTGTAACATTATTCTTGCTTGATACTCCAGTCATGATAGTTTCTGTGCTTGATACATTTGCTGTCACATCTGATGACACGCTATGTGGACACAGAATAACAGATGTGATCATACATGTAACAATCCGCAGCATCTTGGGATTGGCTTCATTTCTTACTGTGCAATCTGTGCAAGGTTTTACCATGTCATGTGATCAGACATAAACGCCACTTGGTAATTGGTTCTTGGTAGATAAGCATAGGTCATTGACCAAAATGAAGTTCTAAACAATAAATAATGAACAAGAAATTGAGTTTGCCAAAGTTGATCACAAGGGGGGATTAATTTTGCAACATTTGATACTTTGCCTTTTCTATTGCTTATGATAGAAACATTGATCTTCTGCTTGCTTGATTTATCCTGAAATAGCATTCTATCTTGCCTTTATCAACGAAAAGTTATGGATTCTCCTTGCAGGCATCACAAGAGAAGAGTTGGTTTCTTTAGTATTGTCTTCGTTGTAGGTCATTGAGGAAAAAAGGTGAATCTGTTGTCAACCCATCTTGTTAATTGTTTATTCTGAAAAAAGAGAAAAACAAATTAATTTTTTTTATGTCCTTGAAGTTGAAAAAGAAAAGACTGGATTTGCAGAAGTAAATAAACAAGAAGGTGTTTTTACTTGTAAAAACAGGTGTCTCCCCTTTACACCATTTCAAATTCCTTATAGTTTGTTAAACCTCAATTACAATTTATCTTAAATGTGAACATGTTAAAAGAATTCCAGAGGGGGTAAAAATCATTATATCTAAAACTTATTACATACAATTTATTAAAATCTAAACATTTTCGATGTTAAAAAGACTTTATACCTTACCTTAGAAATGCATGTTCCTATCAGGGATAAATTTACCTGCGAGTCCTGCTTCAAATACTCATAAAATTTAGAAAGGACTCATAGAAATTTAAGCTTTGAGTCTTCGGATGCATAGATTTTTTGTGTGATCTATTTGCTTACTTATTAAAGGACTCATTTAAATCAGCTTGGACTCACAAGACTTTTTGGTTGCGAGTCCCTTGACTCGGAGGGTCATATCTGTAGATTGATCACTGTCCTATGCTTACCGACCAAGATTGAGACTCGTGTTGATGGGGCTATCTTCTATGAGAACCTATTAGTGATACGGGAAGCGACGCGTCAATACCGTTACGGGGACAGGTAAACCGGAAGGTAATACTCAATCACGTGATAACAAAAAACTCTCACTTTTTTCCTTTGGTCCGTACAATCTTGGTCGGTAAGCATAGGAAATGCATTTCTAAGGTAAGGTAAGTTTAATAAAAGTACCGAGGGTACAGAAGCTCACCTTAAAATGAATGATGTGGTAAAATGGTTTAATTATACATGTAACCATCTTTTATATAATTGATAATGGCTGCCATCATGATTTTTTTATCTTTTAAAATACTAGTCTTCTTTTGGAAACGACTAGAGCTTGAACAAACATTAATACACGAATGATATAATCATGATAAGTTAACAAGCAGTAGGTTTTTGTATAACTTTTGTGTATATCTATGGCTGAATTGGTGACCATCTTGTACTTTTTAATCTTCAAAATGCTACTTTTATGTGGGCATCCGTATTAATTTCATCTTGATTGGTTTAGGTGTATCCATTTAAATGTCATTCATTACTTACAGGATGGTGGGCACTTACATTTGTTTTGTAGTGAATCATTAATATGATTTCAAGATTATTTCACTGATGGTTATGCTGCATGGGATATTGAGAATCCCAAAAGTACAGATTTTTCAAGGAAAATGAATGACTGATTGAGAGGAAAGTCATAAACACAGCAATGCATAAGACATGTTTATTTTGTTCACATAATATTTACATGTCAAGTGACCATGAGATGTCTTTCATTAAAGTATCAATTTATTTAACACTCATACAGTACTATAATGGTAAACATTTTTGCATTGTCAAATCAACAGAGAGATACGACAAATCAAATTTCCTTACTTTTCTTACTAAACCCTTTTCGATTTTCATCTGCATATTTATTCCACATCAACTTATCATGTAGATTGCTAAACACAAAGCTTATTGTAGAAAAGTTTTGTGTAAGTTGTTATTCTTAGAAAGAACATATCACTGTCATGAGAATACAAGTCCATAACTTTTATTGCATACACATGGGCCATGACCATATAGCATAATGCTCTACCATATCAATTGGGTCAGGTTGATTATGCAACAGACTAGCAGCTGACACTGTGATGCTAGCAGCCTGCCTTGGGATGTGTATTAGACAGCATAGTGGAATATCTGAACTCTGGTTGACCCCTTTTGTGTGGTATTTAAGGACATACCCTACGCATCAAAACGTTGTTACTGCGCAGAACTGTGCGCATCGCACATCGATACGATGAGAAATTTGCGACAATGCTGAAATTTACAAACTCGTATAAAAAGCATACTGATAACTATTATTTATGTAAGTTGTAAGATAATTTAGATTTTGAAAGGTCCACTTTGTTTATTTAAGTCTGAAATAAAAAGATTACTTCACATTAACGACAAGAAACCGATGTACGGTAGCGTTGAAAAACAAGCCATGCTGTCATCAGCTGATCGGTGTCAATCAGTCAAGCAGCCGGTAAAATGCGAAATCTGTCGCCAAAGTCGAAGCAAAAAAGAAGAAAATCTGAAAAGGATGAAAGACTTCAGCGAAGTTTTCTTCGTTTCATTGAAAAATCAAAGCGAAGTTTCTTCGTTTCATTGAAAAATCAAAAATATGCAACGAAATATTTTGCCAACCATCGTGAATGCAAAGGCAGCGCGACGACGACAGTCAGCTGACCATGTTGTTTTTCGTACTGCGGTGCGGTAATCATAACAACTTGAAATAGGGAAATCCGCCCCTGTGCAGCCCGGAATTACCTCGATCAACAGTCAACACTTGTTATGTGGCAGCGATAATGACAGCACAGCACTTTTCAGGTAGGCAACTTTCAAATTAAAGGCCTATACTTGCTAAATAACTTTTGAGGTAAAAATAGACTAACATTCAGCCATGAATATAAAAATAATTCAAACTTATTACTCATTTACGTTTTTTTTTGATAATTTAAACAAATGTAGGAAAGCTAGAGCCTCAGCCTCAGCTAGGGTATATATTGAGATTTCAGCTAAGATCTAGACTTGATTTTCAAGAATTTTAAAGCATTTAAAAAAAACTATAGTCTCAGTGTTAAACTACTAGTGAAGCCTGCAGCAAGTTGTGTATACTATCTTCAACAATAATTTCTAAAGAAAATATTTTAATCTGACTCACTCAAAATAAATTTACTCAATTGTTTTAATTTTTCAACAAAAAAACAAGACAAATCTGAAAACATGGAGATGAAATTGATGGTTAATATTAAATATTCTTCAGTAAAACTTATGTTTTTTATTTGGATTTTTTTCAGATTTGCAGTCAGAGGAAATGATGTTTAGGTGAATTATATCCTGATTCCTGAACATATATTTTGGAGATGTTGATAGCTATTGTACAACTCAACAAGTGAATTTTTGGATTCAGAAGGGAATTACCTCTGTGGAAAGACAAAGACTTCATGTCTAAGCAGGTGAGATGCCAATTTAGTCTGTCAGCTAGACCCTACTTGAAAATAACATAAAGGATTGAACATAAAAGCTTATGCAAGTCTATAAGAAGACTTGAGAGCTCAATTTTAGGTTGAAAATAAAGAACACTCAGTCTCTTTTTTTTTCTCCAAAGTTAAGATTGATGCCAAAGTCAGATTAATGCCAATTCAACTGTCTTATTTTCAGATTTGGGATAGCAAAATTTCTCATATTACAGTTTATAGAAATAAATTATAAAATTGATGTGCATGGTGTGTTGTAATTATCTTCTATTTATCATTTTGATTTTTTTCTGATTTCATATTTTTTCAGTATGTTTCAATTTCATGATTTAAAGTCATTATTAACTTCAGAGATTGAAATGCAATCAAATTATGTTGGAAGGGTGACAAGAAAATGATAGAATAATTTTAGGCAGTTAATTATTAAACACATTATCCCCCACTGGAGAACTGAGATAAAAGTTTATTTAATTTCAATATAACCAAAATTATCATGATATTTTATTTTATGTATAATTAATATCAATGAACATTATCATCATTACAATATGTCTATCAATTACCCATTTAAAAAACAACCTAGTACACCAAATTAACCCACAGTGTGAAAGAAACAAAATGTAATTAGATCTGATCAAATGTTTATATCTAAGTTTTCAGGATTACAGATATAGTTATATTAAATAGGTTAAGACATTTTCAGTTTCTCCCAAGGAATATAAGTTCTGAATTTACAAATCACATGTAAAGATATTTCTCTTTGATTGGAAGTGGCATTGCTTTATGATTCAGAACATGTTTTCTGTTTCTATTTCCTTTTACCTATATTTTGGAAAAGCAAATGTTTCAAAATCATATTTGTAAGTGCAGTATCTCTTCTTATTACATACTGTCATAAGTGTATCAAACTAATATATTGTGTTAAAAATATTTAAAAAAAGAATAAAAAAAGGTGTGATTGATATGTTTTTATCCTATGTTTTTATTATTGCAGATTATGATGCAGCAGCAGTGGTGTGATTGTTCCTGCCCATTGTGCACTTTCCTGGAACTTGAAACACATAATCTAACAGACTTTCCATCTGCAACATGGTCCATGATCTTTTTAATTGTGCCACAGTGCCAGCAGTTAATTTGAATTGAATCCCTATCATGGCTACCTGGCTAAGACCTATAAGTAGTCTTATTTTAGAAATTTAAAGGAAAAATGTGAATAAAGTTAATGACAAGGATACATGTGAAAAAATTAAAGGTATGTGAAACATGCTGATATTCAGGAATAGATATGTATTATGGCATATGGCACTGAGTTCAATTATATACAAGGCTACATAAATATTGAAATTTTTGCTGAAATAAAATATATAATTGAAATAGACTTCTTTGATTTATTTCGTTTGGAACTTGAGACCTACCGGTAAGCTAAGAAAAATATAGAAACATATATCCATTGATTAAATAATATATTATATAAAGTTTACAATATGTCAAAGTATGCAACCTGTAGATTAAATTATCACATATCTATAGTCCATTATTATGAATATTTGCCTCATAAAAACTCTTTGGACGATAGTCGATTCGAAGCTTAGTAGAATTTTGTGTGTGACCTGATTGAACCATGAAGTGGTTGACCGCCTACGTTTGATGTCAACTAGACTTGCTGCGGGATCCAATCTTATCAAGACAAAGATATGTTTTTATTCCAAGTTTCCAAACAAAAGTTTTCAGAAGATAATAACATTTTATTAGCGAATGAAACTGACATCCACCGTAATTTTTGCAAAGTTGATCTAAACATGAGAGTAACGAAAATGTAGTAACGGACGAAATACAGTCTAAGCGGAAGTTTACATGTGTCGTCGATCGTCCGTATGCAGATTTGTCTGCAGTGCTCATGAAATAATGCTTCTTTGGTAGATTTGGATAGTGAAAATTACTTGAATATAACGGGTAATTCATAGATTTGTGAAGAACACAGAAAGGCATGCATGCTCATTGCAGTGGGTGATGTTTAATGCAATGCATGATGCGAATGTGCACACTTCATTCGTTGCTCATTGACTTCAAATGTCGGATACTTTGTTGTTCTTTTTAGTCTTTTTTATAAATTTGTGGAAAATTAAAGAGATTAAGAGGTTAACTTGTGTGTCTTTTAGATTAAAATATATAATTTTGAACGATATTGCACAAGCCGTCAACAAACTGTTGCTTGTAAAGGAAAGCCGACGGCATTCTAGACTCGCTCCGGCTGCAGTAGGCAATTTTTTCACTCCCTATATTCATTTTCAACAGGAAAAAGTTCGCGTTTTTTCGACGGTGACCCCCATGTTTTCCTTCAAATTTCAGTTTCTTATATTGTCAAGTTCATATATTGAGAATTTAAAAAAATTCTAAATTTTGAAAAGTTATTTATTAAGAAAATCTATTCATTTTTTGGGGTGAAAAATATGATTTCGTGTGACAAAAAACCTGAAAAATTTATTAAAAGGATTTTTTATCAAACATTTTTGTTTTTAACATGTACAACTGTTTCATTTCTCACTTTAAGCATTAATATTTTTTGATATTTCATGCTTACACAAAAATTGTGGTCAAATACAAAATTTGATATTTTTTGGCTTTTTTCACAAAAATGTCATTTTTTACATCGATTTTACTCAAAAACGAGCACGGTGACCCCCTTTTTTTATTTGATTTTTGAAATCAGCACATTCAGTTGAACAAACATGCTTATTTTCAGAAAAATCTAAATATTTTTATTTCTGGGTAGGGTATGTCCTTAAAGGAATATAAGGGAGATACCATTGTTTAAAATTTAACATGTTTAATGTGATTTGGTTTTTGCAGCTAGTTGCCATAAAGATTTTAAACAAATTAATCAATTATGTTTGTCTTTCATCTTAATTTTTTTTAGAAACACTTAAAAATATAGAACAACTTGCACGACAATCTTAAATATTCCATATTTAAGATAATATTATGATTAGTAAGTTCAAATTAGAGAATTTATATGGTGCCAGTGATCACTTGATGAAAGCTTAAAATTTAATAATAATGATGTGTCATCTGCAGCTGAAAAGTCAATATGGCTGCTATTGCGGCCATCTTGGATTCTCAAAACTGAAACGTCTACCTTTCTGTGAGGAATCACTATAGGTATAACATACTACAATATAATAAAAGTACCGAGGATACAGAAGCTCACCTTAAAATGAATGATGTGGTAAAATGATTTAATTATACATGTAACCATCTTTTATATAATTGATTATGGCTGCCATCATGATTTTTTTATCTTTTAAAATACTAGTCTTCTTTTGGAAACGACTAGAGCTTGAACAAACATTAATTCACGAATGATATAATCATGATAAGTTAACAAGCAGTAGGTTTTTTTATAACTTTTTTGTATATCTATGGCTGAATTGGTGACCATCTTGTACTTTTTAATCTTCAAAATGCTACTTTTATGAGGGCATCCGTATTAATTTCATTATGATATCTTGATTGGTTTAGGTGTATCCATTTAAATGTCATTCATTACTTACAGGATGGTGGCCACTTACATTTGTTTTGTAGTGAATCATTAATATGATTTCAAGATTATTTCACTGATGGTTATGCTGCATGGGATATTGAGAATCCCAAAAGTACAGATTTTTCAAGGAAAATGAATGACTGATTGAGAGGAAAGTCATAAACACAGCAATGCATAAGACATGTTTATTTTGTTCACATAATATTTACATGTCAAGTGACCATGAGATGTCTTTCATTAAAGTATCAATTTATTTAACACTCATACAGTACTATAATGGTAAACATTTTTGCATTGTCAAATCAACAGAGAGATATGACAAATCAAATTTCCTTACTTTTCTTACTAAACCCTTTTCGATTTTTTTCATATTTATTCCACATCAACTTATCATGTAGATTGCTAAACACAAGGCTTATTGTAGACAAGTTTTGTGTAAGTTGTTATTCTTAGAAAGAACATATCACTGTCATGAGAATACAAGTCCATAACTTTTATTGCATACACATGGGCCATGGCCATATAGCATAATGCTCTACCATATCAATTGACCATTTTCCAGTTTTGACGTTTAGAGTTATCTGCCCTTGACCGCGGGCAACGTCACGCTTGGCGTCAATGGGATCTAGTGCAGTAGCTTACATTTCGGTGTTGTAAAATTGTATAGGAAAGTGTTTGATTTGAAAGAAATTAGACAATAATAAATAATGATTGTTAAGGTGTGAGATTCTTAAATTTAATCTTTCTTTTTATGTCATAGGCCATCGTACGGCTGTCTGTATTAGTCTATAGATATGTATACGTGTAGGCTATGTAACTCAATTTATGTTTGATTTTCGTCACTTGAAAAATTTTCATTATATAACTGTTAAACTTTGTCAATCAAATTGATTTAAAAACTGTTTTAGCAGATTAAATAATTCGTCTGTAAATAATTCTTTGAAAAGATAGTTTGAAAGTTTATATGAACCCTTCCAGATTTATTAAATTTACCCGCAAAATATAGTGATTGTGGCCTTTTGGCTAGTCATGAAATAAGTTTCCTAATAAATTTATGTAAAAGATATATTCAAATTGACGTACCATCGGAGAATACTGTATTAATAATTTGTAAACTGTGTTATTTAGTAAAATCTGATGTGATCGGAGAAAATATATCACATTTTATGTCTTAAACTTTAAATAAACATCTTTTTGGTATTCAACATAAATTAAGATGTCATGCTTAGGCTTATGAAATAAATTGTAGACGATGAGTAAATTAAATAGTTTCGCGAATATCTCTTCATCTACGCGTTACTTTTGTCGTTAAAAATATATACAGAGGTATCATATTTTGTCGCATTTTGCGTAAATTCAATAGACTAATGTTATTCCTGTTTTACATAAATAATTTCTTATGCGATGAATTATGTATACATCTTTGTAAAACTTTGTAAGTTTATTTGAAATCATCTCAGTTTAAAGTACATAAGCATTAACAATAAATAATTCGATGACTATCCGTTGTAAAATAGGTCTCCCATTAGCCACCATTTAAAAATTTATGCATCAATTAACATACTATGATGATGAAATTTATGCTATTCGAAAAGAAAAATAAACATGGTATAAATTAACGGAAAAAATGTAACCGTAGCTATGGTGATTCCTCACAATTACTTAGTTAAAAGGAATCTAGAATTCTTTCATGAAAATCTATGGGAATATAATATGACATCCTTTTGGTACACCGCTGTATATTACTAGAAATTAATCTTTGAAACACTTTTAACACATGATCTTCAATTAACCCCGCTGTCGGTTAATAATTTTCAAAACTCACGTTTGTAGTGGTATGTCGTCCGGTATTCGATCAAATTCAAGATTCTATGCAGTTATTTTGTCGCTCAACTGAACCTTTAGCCCATAATTTGTAGATTTCAGCAACAATCAGTAGCTCTTGACTAAATACCACAAATAATATGTAACGTAGTGAATCCCTGAGTATTCGCGATTATCAATGTTAGAAGCCATTTTGATCCGGAGTATATTCAAGGTTGTTTTCTTAGCCATGATTTTTGATAACTTTTTGCAAATAAATTCATTAAGGATTGCTATGAAGATATTGTTACATCAGTTATTGCATATCGATAAATATTGTAAACATTTTTGCCCCGAATCACGGCATGCAGGCGGCTTAAATCAAGTTATGACTTTTCAATGCTGGTGATTATTCAAATATTAACTGTGTTATACTCAGAGGCAAAAGAAAGGATACCATATAAAATGCAAGATAGTTAATTACGAAACAGGGTTACTTCATGTCTTCAGGAGCAACCTGAACTAAGTTATGAATTTAAAAGCAACATTCAATCAAGGTATTTGAATTATACGCCTTTCAAAAATTGTCGTTTTAAAATCTCCTTAAGTATAGATGAGAGGGAAAACAGTTTTTTACTTGTTTTTTTTAGCGTCATACAGCATATATGCTTAAACAAATTGATTTCCATGAAGGTTTTTTATATTTGTAACATCTTATATCTATAGAGTTTTTACATTTCGTAACTTTTTCAAGTTCGATTCATTACATTTTGGCCAAAAAGCATCTTGAAAAAGCTGTTTTAGGACCTCAAGTAAATTTGAACAGTCATAACAATAAAGTTATCACACTCTGATGAATGAAATTGCGAGTACTTATTATCGCAGGGTTTAGTTGTCGCCAGTCACTAGTCATAGCATTGTGTAATTCACCCGCTTGAAAACGTTGAAGTCGTTTCTTTTGCCCCTCAGTGTTTCATTCTGACTCAACAAGCTGTTTCATCTGTAAGAATTGTGTAAATTATCTAAATTTTAAGTTTATTTTAAAATGCATAATTCAATGATGTTTACTTCCATTGCTATAAACCCTACCGCAATGTTAGATTTCTGTGCATTTTCTGTAGGTTACGTTTGTTTCTTTATGGAAATTTGATTCATATACCCTTACTTATAACCATTGTATAATTTTTTTATAATACAATTGTAGAATTGAATATTCTTGACAAACTGAAGGACACTAATACATAATACTTTTTAGGCTTAAATAGATTATTCATATATATCTTATCTGAAGTTTTCCGACTTTCAAAAAATAATAAAACGATAAAATAGATATAATAGAATAAATCAATGGAAACTGTGTGGTACGCCCTCAAATATCATTTCTGTAATGTAGCTCATAAGTTTCTTGATATTTTTTATATTATCAGTGTATCTTTCATAAATCAAAATAGTTAAATTTGATTTTAATTCAAAGGCAAAATTAAATTTATTATAAAATATTTCATTTGCTACTTATCGTATTTTCAAAATATGGACAATAGTACGGGAAGAGAAGCAATGTTGTGGGAGAAGTTGGTTTTATGTAGTCGAATTTCGGGATTTTTTTTTATCATCATACGTGTTTAAATAACGTTGTGGTTATTTTTTAAGTTTAACCCATAACATTTTTTACTTTTAAAAATCTTATTTCAAATCTAGAATTTTTCAAATGATTTAATTCACATTTTACGTTTTCATTATTCCTGTTGTGTAGCCTAATCCCACGGTTCACAAAAGTGCGTCATGGAATACTTTTGAATGCCTTAGTCGTCTTTATTGACTCTTTAAAATAGGTGTAAACAGTGTACAGTCGTTTGAGACCTTCAATTGTTTTATAGAGAAAACTTTAAGGTCTAGGCGAGCATGACAAGTTGACTAAATTACCGTTCAACTCAACGTAAACTTTGACGGCTTGCCCGCGGTCACGTGACTTTTCAAAGGGACGTCACTCTAAATCGACTCGTTTCGCGAAACTGGAAAATGGTCAATTGGGTCAGGTTGATTATGCAACAGCCTGCAGCTGACACTGTGATGCTAGCAGCCTGCCTTGGGATGTGTATTAGACAGCATAGTGGAATATCTGAACTCTGGTTGACCCCTTATGTGTGGTATTTAAAGGAATATAAGGGAGATACCATTGTTTAAAATTTAACATGTTTAATGTGATTTGATTTTTGCAGCTAGTTGCCATAAAGATTTTAAACAAATTAATCAATTATGTTTGTCTTTCATCTTAATTTTTTTTAGAAACACTTAAAAATATAGAACAACTTGCAAGACAATCTTAAATATTCCATAAGATTTCATGAAATCTAATTGAAAATTCAATATGGCTGTCATGGCGGCCATCTTGGATTCTCAAAACTGAAACGTCTACCTTTCTGTGGGGAATCACCATGGGTATAACATACTACAATTTCAGAATGATATCTGAATTCGTTTAGGAGGAGTAGTCTTTTTCGTGAAAGTTTACGGACGGACGGACGGACAGACGGACGGACGGACAGACAGACGGACGACACGCCATGACATAAGCTCACATTTACTTTGTAAAGGTGAGCTAAAAATGATATCTAGATTGGTTTAGGAGAAATAGTCTTTGTCATGAAATCTAATTGAAAATTCAATATGGCTGCCATGGCGGCCATATTGGATTCTCAAAACTTTAAAGTCTACCTTTCTGTGCGGAATCACCATAGGTATAACATACTACAATTTCAGAATGATATCTGTGTTCGTTTAGAAGGAGTAGTCTTTTTCATGAAATCTAATTGAAAATTCAATATGGCTGTCATGGCGGCCATCTTGGATTCTCAAAACTGAAACGTCTACCTTTCTGTGGGGAATCACCATGGGTATAACATACTACAATTTCAGAATGATATCTGAATTCGTTTAGGATGAGTAGTCTTTTTCGTGAAAGTTTACGGACGGACGGACGGACGGACAGACAGACGGACGACGGACGAAGCGCCATGACATATTAAGCTCACATTTACTTTGTAAAGGTGAGCTAAAAACTATGATTATGTAGAAAAGAACATCTGTATCAATTCTTTGGGAACTGCTGAGTTTCCAAAAATATTTTTTTACAACCACTCACTGACTGATAGTCTGAATTTCTCAGTTCAGTTCAGAGTTGCAATGCAACTGTTGTTTTGAGTGACACTTCAAATCACGGTGTAAATTCTTAACATAGTCCTCACTCAGGCCTTACGCAAATGATTACAAACCAAATCATATCCATCAATGGCGAACAGCGACAAACATCACAGGCAAAAAAAAACCCTCTTATCCTCCCTTTCTCGAAATGCCACTGACAATGTTTCTAAATTTAGATTCAGAGACCCTTTGCCTCAAACTACGTCTGTCATCAGTAAACATCAACAAGTTATCTCCGGGCTCTACAGACAATAACAATGGGTCACCGGATTGCATTTTCAAAGAAAAAGTAATTTGATGCTTACAACTTTGTGCACATGCTTTTTTCACAGTGTTCTTTGTTACGAGCTGACTGATTTGCCGTCTGCTCCGTGCATGTTTGTCACGTTCACTCTCCCGCGAATTGGGTCAACTTCCGGTGTGTCCTTGAGGGACCATATCAAAGGTTTCATGGGTGCATTGTGGTCTAATGTTATAATATTTTAGTGCTTAGTCAGTTCATGTCACCGGAGTTATAAGTTAGTCGAAATAAGAAATTAGAATATGAGAGTTGGTATTTAAAATATATTCGCGTGTTTTTATGAATACAACGTGTATTAATATGATATGATAGGAATGATGTGATGTGATGTGATATAATATAATTCTAAGATGGAAAAGTCAACTGTTCATGATAATACCCTTAGCTTATACCAAACTTTTTCATTAACATAGAGTCAAACAAGATTACTCAACAGTATCACCTGTAGTCGAACAATAAAGTACCAAGTGAAAAGTGCTGGCGGCTTTTTTTTTGTGTCGATCATGCAGTCATTTGAAATGGATTCGAACAGCTAATTTGTATGTTTCTTTATTTGCTTAAGATATATTATCTATGTTTAATTTTAGAAACATTTGGTTACCTTTTCGTGAGATAAAATCTAATTCCTATTTCCCTAGAAAGTACCATGCTTGTCTCTTCTAAATGAATAACGATATACGGTGATCATGAACAATGACAAAAAAATCATGGCTTGGAAAGACATAGCTGAAAGCCCCTAAATGTCTAAAATGTCTTGATATATATAAAAATACATATAGTAGAGACTCTATATACAGATCTGTATATCTATAGTCTCTGCATATATGAATGAAATCTTTTTAATTATATCGCCTGAAAACGTTTAAACAAATTAAAGGCCTATTTGTCCTCACTGTCCTCTGTCTAAAACGAATTTGTATTATTCAAATTAGGCCTCTATAGTTAAAATTAGAAACACATTACTAATGTGAGCGACCTAGCTTATGGGAAATCCACAGGTTATCATGACTCAAATGTTCATTCATATGTTTGACCTTACTAACCTTTTGGATACATGGACCCCTGGGGAATGAAAAGTTATTCACTTTGCCATTGTAGGACATGAAATGACGTGTTCAATAGGTACGGGTTATTTTATTTGCCAAATAAATAAATAAATAGACCGTATCGAAACAGTGCCTTGTCAAACCACCTTTTCGCTTGGGAAAATAAGCATTTTGCCCCACTTTGACATACTGTGTATATTAATTATGTGTCTTCTAGCCTCGGGATATTAAATGACCTGTATACGATAGGTCAGTTTTTCACCGGTATATTTGGGCTTCGATTAAAAACCAGTATTTGAAGGCGATAAAAGTGCCTGGTAAAAGCATATGAATTGCCATAACAGATTGAATATACCGTAGCACGTTACGGGGAAATAAAGTTATAGGCCTACTATACAAGACATAAATTACGTGTTACAAATATTTTGCAAGATAATAATAATATAAACAGTACATGAATTCTTTAGTAAGGGAACATCAGAAACCGAAATAAGTATTTCAACATTTTGATACAAAGTATAAGTAATTAATTGCATATCAATCCGTTGTACGTATACTACTCAAGGGAAGTTAAGGGTCAAAACAATTCTTCTTCACGACATGATTATAAAGGAAGAATCATAATATTTTATGTGGTTTCAGGGTGGTTCGAAATTAGAGCAGTGTTTCACAAAGACTTGGTTGCTTTCAAAGAGTAAAAACTTCTCTGTTGAACCACTCTGTTACCATTCAATGATTTCGTCGTCTCTCAAAATCATTTTGCTCACGTAGGACCATGATGAAAATTTCGATTGAAAGCATCATCCTCGTGCTAGTGATTTTTGTGCTCAAATTGTTCATGGAAAATGCATATGTGACACGTTTAGAGTCATAACTACCACCTATAGATCACACAACATTGTATCAGTGCGAGTTGACCAAACAACGTTTTACACGGCAAGTCGTGAGACACGATCGTAAAGAGACAGTTTGGGTCACAGTGATCTTAAACAGTATCTGAAAAATAAATGATTGCGTTGTCAAAATCAAAATTGTCACAACTCATGGTCGTGCGTCATTTTCTAGGAGCAAGGACAATGCATCCAGGTTTTGCGCTTTTTGCTGTAAGTTTGTTAAAATAATCCGGGAACAATGGTATAAGATAAGCAAGCGCATTATTCTTTAAGTGACGTTGATGGTATCATAATGTCCCAGGACAGTGGTGCTTCACATATCGACAGAGGTATAGTTAAGTTCATTTCTTGCAGAACATGCATGTGAGATATCTCCTCTACGAGATTTAATGACAGATATAGAACCAATCTAAGAAAACCTAGCCTCAATAATACCCGCTTCACTCCCGATATTGAATCTGGAAAGTAGTAGTAGCTGGTCAAGGATCGTCTTACCAAGCCGCAACAGTATGCATTCGCACATATAACGTTGGGGGGTCATAGGTCGGCGAAAGGTCAGCTGACGCGACCCGCCTCTACTAGTAGCTAGACTCAATATCGGGAGTGTAGCGAGTATTATTGAGGCTAGGTTTACTTGGACTGATATAGAACCCTTCCCATCCACTCCAGTTAATGCTAAAACTTGCTGCGCTGTTGGAGGAGGTGCAAGCGTTTGAACACTTTATTCCAATAATATCCCAGACATATTCAAACCGATTCATATATAAACTTACTTGATACAGGGTACGTTGTGGGTGGTTCTGCAAGTACTTCTTCATAGAATCATAGAATGGGGTACTTCCTAACCAATTACGTTTTTGAGGATATGCTAACTCCTTTACCCTTCTCCTAATGAAGGAGTAAGTATATACTCCTGAACAAGGTGATTTTCACAAATTCAATGATAGGTTTGTGAATAACTTCCCCTTGTACAGCAAGGGGTTTTGAGGATGTTTTTGGGGTTTTTTTTGGGGGGGGGGGGGGGGGGATTCATAACAAATCATCTAGAATCTTTACGCATTAACAGAACAGTAGCACATTTATAGTAAGATAAGGATCTCACAGAACAAACAAAGTACGCAATTGCGTGACCATATTAATTTTGAAGAAGTTTAAGAAGTTAATGAAAAATCTTGAAACGAACCGTGTTAGGACAGGCGATAACATTTCCCTACCTTAATTGGGTTACAGGTGTTCATACATAAATGGCCACCAGTAGTTTTCTCTTGATACTTGAGCATTATTTTCTACTATGGATAATTTGGTCGAGAACATTTTTGACCCTCTTGACAAAATACATTTTGCATCAACTAAAACTTGAGGAGGAAATTCAATAAAGAAATTAAAAAAAACCAAGAGTTTGTTGGTATATTGGCTTTTATCCAAATAATAACCAGGTCATCGAGTTTGACTTTTGTGTGTCGGATATGAATATACAGACGTAGATTGTCACATATGTTGAAAACAAAAATATATTTTGTTAGCAAGATTTTGAAAAGTGGTCAAATAAACAAGTAGCATTTAAAGGGGCAGTAGCACGTTTTTAGGGGGAATATAAGGTGATGTCAGGGAAATGAAAATATATGGTTCCAATTGAAAAACAATGTATTTAAACTAAATGAAGCAGTAATAATTCAACTATATAACGTAAAGTTTAGCCATGCGACTACTTTTTCTTACTCAAAATGAATTAAAGGTGTTCACAAAAAATGGCCGCCAATGGATTTTATGTGAATCCTCATTGTCCTCTGACTATGGGTGATTGGCTTGTGTAATGAGATTGTTGACACTAAACAACAAAATACATTTAGCATTAACTTACAATTATGAGTGAAATATTCAAAATATAAAATTATCAAAAAACGTGCTACTGCCCCTTAAATATAAAGTCAAACTCAATAAAGTCCATGGTCTATGATTTCAATGAACAATGGTGATTTGGAGCTTTTTCTAAAATGGCCAGTATAAAGGTTTGACTCAAATGATGTTCACATCATCATTCGGTGAAAAGTGGTCATTGTTCAGAAGACTTGAAGATAAGGCCAAGGCGACTTCGTTTTGCCTTCTTGAAAATAAGGTCAAGGTTTTTACCAAAATTAATCATGTTCCTTTTTTCATGTTTCATTTAGACTGTCACCATATTTGAAATATACACCATAAACAAAATATTACAATGCCAATTTCTTCTTGTTCTTCATATGTCCTGCAACCAATCGGGATGCATGAGGGTGTCCAACTTATAATCAGAAACTTATGACATTTGAAATAAAATAGAAACATCAGTATAAGTTATTTTGGGTTGCTGACTTTCATTCTTGATTTTTTGTTTTAAGTAATTAGCCTAAGTTGGGAATTGTTGACATCAACTAACTTTGTTGAGACAGTAAACATTTGTGACTTGGATATTTCACTGTTTTATAAGGGTTTTATTGATGCATTTTCTGTAAATGCGAAGCTTCGTAATAACTGAAGAGTTTGATGCTTTTAATATGCAAACATTTTGTTAAACATTGTCTGTCAGTCATTCCCTAAATGGATAAAAGCCTTTCCATGTCTATAAGAGAGCCCGAAAGCTTGACGACAACGTTTTCGTGAACTAGAAATTATTTTTTCAAATCTAAGATTTTTTTGAAAAGTTTCGTTCAGTCTTAATGTTAGACTTAACTTGTCAATTCAATGCCATCCTCGATACACCTTATCGACAATTTATATTACAAAAGTCATTAGAATTAGTCAACTGTTGTTTTCTAAAATAGCCTGTGTATGTGTATCTGCATGTGTATATACTGGACAAACAAATTAGGGATCACAAGTTTTTTCTTTGACAATGGCTTGGAACGAAGGCTCAAAGACAACAAGTGGAGTAGGTACGACATGAAACATGCCTTTTCACGACTAGCATGCGCGAGATAGCAATATGAACCATACATCGTCACTATCACTGATCCTGATGCCTTGGTGATTTTCACTGCTGAGCTTTATAGTGTGATACTGTAAAGAGAAGCGATTGATTAACCTTTGTTCCAAATATATTAATGCCACCCCAAAGACGCCATATAAAGGCTCATGAGCAATACCAGGCTTTTTGAATGATAAATGGATGACAAATGCAGCACTCGGTGTGTTTCCACGTTTCTTTTGCAGACTGTGGACAATGTTCCATGAAACTGGTACAGTATATGAAAGACAAGGAGGTGGAAGACCACGATCAAGAATACAACGTCAGAACCGCTACGTCGATACGATAGCTCTACGACAACCCTTAGCACCTGCTCCAGCATCGGTCAGAGAGTTCAATGTTGCTATTGGGACGCACATTAAAACTCAGACTGTGAGAAAAAGACTCCATCAAGCCAAGCAGTGGGGTCAAAGTCCAGCCGTTAGGGCAAGACTCGTCACAGACCCCGACTGGTCTTTGCACCTCAAGTGAACTGCAATAGGCCACGTTTGGAGCCAGTTCTTTTCACAGATAAGTAAAGGTTCTGTTGTAGACAAATTTGCAGAGAGGCCAGACAGCGACATGATCAACTTGGTGTTGGATCAGTCATGATTTGGTTTGGGATTTCTCTTGCTGGCCGTACTGAGATGGTAGCAATACAACATGGAGCACTGAATGCTATTGTCTTTCATGATGATATTCTTCATCCAATTGTCAGGTTATTTTCAGGAACTCTTCCATGTTCGTTTTAATAGATGATGATGCTCATCAACATTGTGCCAACGTGGTGAATGACTACCTTGAAAGCGAGACAATTCAATGTATGGAGTGGCCTCCGCTCTCTCCATATCTTAATCCCATGGAGCATGCCTTGGACCAGGTACAGCACCAGCTTTCACAGCTTCCTACCCAACCAGACCTTGAAACTGAACTCAGGAAACAGGAACTGAACAACCCCTAGAACAAAATACTGTGGACCTCATCACAAGTATGCAATAAAGATACATATCCTTATTAGGGCATATTGTCGCCATACCAACTAATCAAGTGCCTTTTTAAGTGTTATTGCACTTGATTATTAGTCTTTCGACCGGCTGTTCACTGCAGTTGAATGTGGTCATTACCAATACCTTTTCCATGCTTGTCTCATGGTTTAAATCAGTATGTTTAAACAAATATTACTAAAAAATAGTGTTTTATCTTAGAAGCTTGTCATATTGTGTTGTTTAACAACTTTGGCATATTTAAAAACTTAAAGTTTCTTAATTGTTTTGTCCAGTATAAATATCTTTACATACAGACAAAATAAATATATGTGAACCTCTACCAAGGTTTCATGTAACATTTGAAGAACTTTGATCTATTTAATACTACAAAGTTTTGAATACTTTTGATCTTTGAAAAGAAAAACAGAACTCACTGAAAAAAATTCAAATAAAAATTTATTTTGATAATATTTTTCTATTACATCACTCTTGACACAACCATGATTATATAGTCACTCACTGAAAAAAATCCCAAGTTTTCTTTTGTTCGCGAAAAGATTGCCATTTAACATTTGCAGCATCCTCCTCAACTCCGGGCAGAATGCTCTGCACTATATATCACTCATGGGTCTTTTCATCAGAATTTTTTACTGAAATTACCCACCCCTGAATTTTGTTATGCTGACCAAATGAAAGGCTTTGACATTAGTTAAATGAGAAATGAACAACAATTGAGATAAAGAGAAAGGAGGTCAAATTTACAATTTCACTTCTGAAAATTTTTGCGAGTTAGATTTGTAAATTGATCAAGTTTTACCTATCTTCTTGTACAAGGTTGATGTACTTAAACATAACAGGTTGGTAAGTTTAAATCATAACAATATCACACCAATAATCATATAAATTCACATAGATGTATTATATTTGTTTATTAACAATTTCACCTGAGAATATCATAATCTATTTTAGAAAAACAATTAAATTAACAGAAATTACAGACAAATGCTATTTCAATGCTGAAGGTAAACTTTGTCATATACTACTTTGTAATATATACAATATGCATACAATTGCACAATTTGAATATCAGTTAATATTTCTCTTGAGTAATACATATTATAGAACTTCCCTTGCAAGATATAACTTGAGCCAGACTTAATCATTGGCTATTGTAAGCCTTGCTTCATTTTGTCTGTGCCAACTTTTTGGTGAACTGCAGTGGTACTTGATAGAGCAAAGGCTATCACACATATCCTGGAAGTGAATTCTTTGGCATAAACTGGATTTATTGTTTGTTATTTATAAGGATTGGTATCCTGCCTCAATTCCATATTACAATATAGTTTGATACACGGAAGTGTATTGCCATACATATTGCAATATATTGTTACTTTTCAAAATTAAGATTTTGTACGCTTTCTTATTAACAGTAAAGAATGATTCCCGAGGCATTCTACGGTATAGGAAATTAATTTTCAATTATTGTTTATGAGCTGATACATGTTTGCACTTTTTTGTAAATAATAGTAAACACTTTGTTAAAATCTACCTGTAACCTAATGAATATTGAGTTGTGTTTTCTTGCTTTCTAGATGCTTGTAGATACACAGTCATATTTACAACAGTATGCCTGGATAAATCATACTGTCATTAACACAAAATCACATAATTTGTTAAATCAGACATTCAAATTAACATATATAGCTAGGTATACTTTGGTAAATCAAATTGTCATTGACACAAAATAACAATGTATTATATCAAACATTGAAATATACCTAGATTAATTGTCATTAACAAACAATAATACAATTAAATGTTTCTACAAAATATAAAAATACAACTATATGCTGAGATTCTTGAAATGATATGTAAGCACATATCTGTCTAATATATGTATATCTAATAAACAAACATGCAACATTTTCAAAATGATGATGTAGTTTAATTGCTGGTAGAGTATCTGATCATTTTAGGCAGTTAAGCAAAAGACGGCCAAAATTGGGGTTTTGCCTACTCGTTTTGCAGTCAGCACCTTTAGGCAATAAAAAAGCTCTTACCAGAGTCAGAACTCTGTTTGATTGCCCACTGTTATAAATCAGTAACAGACACTGGTTCAGAATATTAAACTCATCAATAACAAAAAAGTATCATATAATTACACTTCATGATTTTGTACAGTAACAATATGGAGTTATAAAGTTGTGATAATGATCGAAAACTTGACACTGGCGCATATTAATTTGTCAAACGTAATTTTGGAAAATTTTCTAGAGCAGCCAGAAGAAAAAAGGAGTGATTTATTTGCAATATAAAAAATATCTAAAAAAATTTGACGTGTGATTTCCTTCCTTGTATATTAGTTTTAGTTTGATTAATTTGAAAGCTATAATAATATACATATATGACATATAAATAGCAAAGTGGATCCTTAAACATTGTGCAACATAATGTTACTTGCATGGGCATTATCAAGAAGATTCATCAGAATAAAACATATCCTACTGGTCAACTGTAAATTAGAATATTAATGTCACCTTTCACAAGATTAACAAGAAGACAGATGGTGACAATCCATAAAGGCACCTAGTTTGATTTAGCATGGTGTCAAAGTTTTAGAAATTTGCTTCAAAGTTTATTTTATGTTTCCATGGATACAGAAAAAGTAAAAATCTAAATAAGTTGAAAATCCCAAAAGGCACATCTGCACATGCGAATTTCTCAACAAACCAATTTTCATTTTGTCTTTGAGTTCTGCACCAGAAACAAATTGATTACGGACATATGAACAGAAAGACGTATAATGTGATGGATATATCCCACAGTAATAAATATAGGTGGGATAATAATTGAAAAACAAGCACATAATTTTCACACTCAGAATATTTACATCACATCAGGATATATATACATACAATCGACTATCTATTTAACATTGTCATTATATATATATTACAAGTTTCTGCTTATTATAACTCTTGTATGTAACGTTGTATGAAAAGAAAACATATCAAGGATTGATATTAAGTAATGAATAGCATAGAAAACATGAGAAAATCTGTTCAAAAGACTATTGCTATTGATGAAAGATTCACAGAAGTTCTCAGGATTGTCAGTGAAAGAGAATATTTCCTTGCAAAATTACATATATATTATAAATGGAGGGTAACAAGCATAAATATTAAATGAACTAATAATAAAAATATTGGACAGTCAGAATGATGATTGAAAGTGTTGTTTATATGAAATTTTTTATTGTACATTTCAGTAATATGGACAATTTCTTTGACATAAAGTTTTAAACTCAGAAACGTTTTTTGCCCAATTAACCATTAAATTTCATAAATTGTGTAAGTTAAGTCATAACAGCAGAGGCTTACAATGAATCCTCTACATGATCCATGTGATGTTTACAATACTGAATTTCATTCCTACTAGGTACCCAGTTAAACTGCTATGTTACCTTCCTGACAGAGGTTTCATAAGAGCCACTCCGCGATTTTCATTACATACTGTTTTGCATTGCTACAAACAAAATTAATGATATCAATTCAAAATATCTTTCATATTTATATTTTGTTCCCAAGATCAATATTAACATGTCCAACTTACATGAATACTAGTTATATAACCTATCAAACATGTTTCTTATTGCTTTAGTTTAGACTGAAGCACGTCATTGTCGGGTTTTCGATCACAACCGCAAATTCAAACCTTCCTGTTATAACTTTATGAACATCAATAAGCCTTAAAATGAGTTTGGCATATGTGACCCCTGACAACTGACGGAGTGGCTCTTAACCTGCTCTTTACCTCAAGTTGTTTGAGAATGGATATAAATTATATATAACTTACTGGTATATAAAATGATTTGGGTAGAAATAGAAACACAAAAACAAAGGGAGGCAACTCCATCTCCATCCAACATGTTCAACTTGAGAAAGTTTCCAAACATGTTTTCATATAATGAAATCCTCCTGCAATGTTTTTGTATTACTTTCAATGAGTAATAAGGTCTCATACAATCACCATCTCTGTCTCTCCTTGTGACTATTGAAAGAATTTGTCATGGTCAAACTTAAACATGGTTTCTTCATCCCCTGATTTCGATTTCAATCATGCTGTGTATAAACTAGCAGCCAATCACATGATTCCAAATTAAGTATAACTCTAAGAGTTTTACTTGATTGGAAGGGGGTACATCAGGGGTCTTAAACGTCCACGTTTTGGGAATGTTTTTAAACAGGTGCACCCCCATCCCCTCCCATTTTCAATTTCAAAATTCCTGGATCATCATTTACCAGATAAGTACAGATAGGTATCTTCATGCCATTAAGTGCTATGTAGCAATATTGTAGCAATACGAGGAAAATGGAGCAAATAGAATCAGCAGTTTCTAGGAACATGATAAGAAGCTAACTTCTTTAAGATGGACTCTTTCCCTCAATTATGCCAATTTTGGCTTCATTAACACTCAACTATGTAAACTTATTATATTTGGGTTTATAGTAGACCCATAAAATGATGGCGTTCACTACATTTATATCATGAATAAAAGTCAGTTTGAAATTTGTTGTGACCAAGTTTCTTCAACTGAAGTAGATAAAAGGTTTACAAACATTTTTTATGCCCCATGACAAACTCTGCAATACCACCAAGGAGTATCCCCCTCATTACAAAATGAACTTTACTCCAATGCCATTAGTTTAGCAAAAGGGGCCAGTCCACTTTAGACTTGAGGGTAGAAGACGACAGAGACAGTGGATTAACCTCAGCAGCCGGTGACAGTTGGATCAAGGCCGGATCTTTTCGTTATATGAGTCTTCACAATCTCTTCAGCACACGTTGGATGAATCCCAACTGTACTTGAGATGGCCTGAAAGGTCACTCCGGCTCTGCAAGGAAATAGGCATAAAACATGATAAACAGGGTTCAAAATTAGCGCTAGCCCGGTAGCCAATGGCTAGTGCAAAAGATGCTGGGCTAGTAAAATGTAATGACTGGTAGTCCGAAGGAATTGAAAGAAAATATGTTTTTATCGGTTTATTTGGCTAGTCAAAATGTCTTTGAGCTAGTGCTCTCAGAAATGCACTAGTCCGAATGGCTAGTACCCCAATAGGACTAATTTTGACCCCTGATAAAGATGGGAGGTGACATGTGTTTCATATGTACATCACCATACACTTGCAAAAATTGTTCGACACGAGTCTTTGTGCTGTGACTTCATCATACATGACATCTTACTTGATCATTACCAAATTTCAGGTTGCTTTCATCGCCTCCTCTATCCGGTATTGAAAAAAAAAGATTTTCAGAAAACTGCCAAAATCAATCGCCTTGAGAAATTATGATACCAATTATTAATGTTTAATGTTACAAATTTCCCAAATTTTCTTATTTTATAGAATTTAAACACATCTTCGTCAAAGATACATCGTGAGAGCATGTTGTGTTCCTTTACTTGTGTTTCAGAAATTAGTAACTGGCTTGATTGTTTTGGTCGAAAGAAGCAGGCTGTCACAAGGGCAGACTGTATTGTGTTGCTACATCAGTGAAACCCCATAGCTTGTACCATAAACCTCAAATAAAACCTGGGTCTTGAATAAAACCTAGCCCTCAAACACAACACAGGTCGTCAAGTAAATATTCATCGGCACTTTGAGCATGAAATGACTTGCAAAAATCATAACAAGTGTTTCTTTAATCTTATCATGAATCCTTTGTAAATGGGTGGATATCTTTTGAATACACATAGTTTTTTCTTATTCACCATAAAAAGATAAACAGCATTTTTATCATGGCATTTTCCCGAAACAAGATGGTGGACCCATGTACGCAGGCTCTTTAAACAATTGATGATGGTTAACATCACTGCAAGGCACTTCAACAAGAGAGCTTCAATGTTTTGCATAGACCAGTTTAACTCACCTCAGCGCCACAGCAAATCCCTGAATTATTTCCCCTGCATTTGGTCCGATTAAATGGATACCGAGAACTCTCCCGCGATTGAACTTCTCTCGATGACTGATGACCTGCATAGCAAAGTGGAACAACAGCTAGTCATTCGTCATCAATAATTATTGGATAAACTTTCCTAATATTCTCAAATCCCCCCTGGATCCAAAGTAGACTTAAACTGACAATTTTATGACCTTGCTGTTAACCCCTCCTTTAGATATCAAATATATTGTTTGCAAAAATGATCTACCAAGCTAGTTTTCTGTAAGGTAAGCAAATAAAGAAATCAAGAGGTCAGAAAATGTGTTTCAACTTTCTGTTTACTAAACAGGAGCCTTTGGATGTTATATCAATGACCTACACTATAAATTTTGTTTCTTTGGACACCTTACCTATTATTACAAAGTTGAGGCATGTCATGATAAAATAATTTAAATAAATAAGGTAAAACAAATATTGGGTTGTTTAACATATTTTCAGTATGTTGATCATTATGTAAGATTTAACAATTGAATAGGGCAAAGTCAAACAAACCTGCATTAATAAATGACGAGTTTGTTCAAGTATACATTTCAGGTATTTTGAAACCTTTTTTTTATGTGCGATTCGTTTAATGAA
Organism: Steromphala cineraria; assembly: GCA_916613615.1. NCBI lineage: Eukaryota > Metazoa > Mollusca > Gastropoda > Trochida > Trochidae > Steromphala > Steromphala cineraria. The sequence goes on from OU744728.1 coordinate 13,230,275, forward strand.
CTGAGTTAATTAATCATCTGACAGGAAATTTTCAACTTAATCACCTGTCCAGGGTGACACCATAAGCTTCTTAATTCATGTCTCAGAGTTGGGCAGGAATGCAACCCTTCAAATTCTCATAGGCATGGATTACCCATCCAACCCCCAGCTGCACCTGTTGTTGATGGACTTTAACAGTGGTCAACTGAGCATTGCACAGGAGCATGTGCCACTTACCTTGATATAACACTGGGCGGCTTGTCTCTCTGGCACAGAGAACTCTAGAGGTTTGTAGAAGGCATGGAAGATCTGTCAAAAAAAACCATTGGAATTATTTAAAAATACTCTATCAACTAAATTATTTGTCATCCTTTGGTTTTGAAACCTATTTCCAAATACAACTGTCATTAAATTATTAATATTTATTGAACCTCTGATGAATAAAATGGACGGATTGATGGACGTAAAAACTCACCTCAATATTATCATCACCATAGTTACGTAAGGCTGTGTCTTCAGAAATGCCCACGCACCCATACTCAAGTGGCGTGAAGACTGTTGTCGGTACCTGCATAGACATAGAGGATAATCATGTATATGAGTGTTCATGATATACTACATTAAGGACACAAGTTGCTAAATATGTAGTATTTCTTAAGCAAGAGCGAGGGATATTCTGTTATATAGGCACGAGTGTTGTACATAGTGGGCTAGTTTGATTTGACAACACTTGAGTCGAGTCATGTTGCATTCGCAAATCAAACGCTACAAACCAAGCCTTTGGGTTGGCAAACTAGGTCAAGTGTGTACTCGTCAGTTTTGCGCGAGTGAGTCATGTTGTGACGTCATCAAAATAGCAGCCATTTAGAAGGAGCAAGAAAAACTGCATTGACATGAAGAATGTGATGAGGAGTTACTTTGGGGTTTTGGAATTTGAATTAAGACTCATCAATTCCAAACTAAATCCCTCTTCATATTATTGTTTAGATGAATAGATACAGCATGTGCTGCCATGTTTGATTTGAAGCGCGGTTCTTGTTCTTGTCGTTTGATTTAAACAACACTACATGCCAAATGAGCATGCACATTTCCAAGATGACTTGGCCTCGTGTCCTCTTAATAAACGCACTTACCATGGGCATGAATATAATATCTATGACCATAGTCCAAAAATTAAGGATGCCCTAGGGCATCATCTGAAAAAAAGTTTTAAATGAATGGCCTCGTAGGTGATAAATATCATTATAGCTAAAATGGATGGAATTATCATGAAAACGCCCTCATGTTATCAGAAATGAGCGGGCCGCTGCAAATGATAATGGCCCGCTAAACCTTGACGACGGGCCAATATCACTTCGTAGCCAAGTGACGTCACATTAGAATTTAGTTTTGAAGTCTTGAACAAATATGGTGACCGTATCAGCGTATCGACTCGTATATTTTGAACCAATTTAATTACTTTCTTTTACCTTAGAACACAAACTTTCGGCATATATCATCCTAAATATCATGTGACAATAGAACGGCATTAATTTATCGCGGATTTAAACACATTTTTAAAGGATTATCATTCTTAGTTGCAACCACTAGGTTAATGGTAAATTTGCGTAGCCTAAATAAGTTTTATCCAACATTTGTCAAAGACGATTTTTTCATAAAAAGTTTACTTTCTTATATTCAGTTTAATTATTAAACATATCTTTGCATCAATTAGAGAGTTTCATGATACATAATGCTTCAGTTTTCTCATTCAACGGCTACATTCCGTAGGGTTCGAATCAGCCAGATGACGGTCGCGATTATGACGTCATCCTTCAGTTGTGACGTCATAGTGTGTGTCGGCTGTGACTCAATGCTTATTTTGTCGTTTTTGTTCATGTACAAGTGTAACTAAGAGTAAAAGAGTAAAATGCGTACATAAGAACAAATTCCATCCATTTTAGCTATAATAAGGGTAACGCAGTTTTTCAGGGCATTATCATTTGCACAAGCCCGCGGTCTTTTCAACTGCCCTCCTTCGTCGGGCAGTTAATTGAAGACCTTGGGCTTCTGCAAATGATAATGCCCTGAAAAACAGCGTTACCCTTATAGTAACATCTCAGCGTTGTGACTCAGACTTGTTTACTGGTTACTAGGCATGTTGTTGATTGTTTCCAATGGGGCAAATATGGCCTGATAGAGAAAACCTTTTTCATGCTCAGTGAAGCGACAATAACCGCTCGTGTACATTTCTATAGCGGAGTCTCACTTGTCAAATCCTGTCCGCTCTCTCAATAGATCGATCTGACATTAAATGCAATGAGGTGAAAAGACATTCAGCTTATTCATAGACTAATTTCAATAGAAAATACTTGGGCGGGTGATACTTGCTTGCACATGCTGTATAAACTTGAGTTTTCAAAGCAAAAATCAATTGCTGTCACTATCAAGCCACAACAGGGTAAGTTAACCCCCTTACTGAGAGAAATGGTTGATATTAGTTATAAAGGAACATTGGAGTTCCTTCCGACAGTGAAGTGGTTAAGAAACAATTATTTTTCATGAACAAACATGTCAAGAAATGATCGTCACTCCTTCTTAGTTACCACAATCACACAACGCATTTCTCTTCAGACTGTCAAGGAGAGCAGACGTGTGCAGATAAATGTCACAGGAAAGTGTTTCGTCTTTTGAGTTAGAACAAGAAATTCAAGAGTGTATCGATTCTCATCAGAAACTTTTGGATTATTCAAAGGAAAAAGATACACTGATTCTCCCTTCTTCCAGTATGGACAAAGGAGCTAGAAACACTGGACACACTGGATTTGCACAGGCAATAGACATCCCAAATCCTGGATTTCAACAGGACACAGGACTTCAACAAGCAGCGGTGAATCTTCTTCCCCCCCCTTCCATCAGCCAGTGAAGTACAGTATTTTCCTTGGAATGAAGAGGACAAACTATGTTTAGAAGAAAACTCAGTTTACTATCATAAGGCTGAGGCAGGGTTCCTGGAAATCCTCATCTGCCCCAACTTTTGATATTCCGGGTTGATGGTCTAACTGTCCAGTTTTAACGGGGAATTAACTCTAGGCAGAAGAAATCCAAAGTCCATGGAATAGATATGCACACTTTTATTTACAGGAATGACTTACATAACAACATAGATACAATATGTAGATAACAGTTGGTTTCCACTCCAGGGGCATGAAGGTCCAAGTAGTAAGTCAGCCCCCGGAGTAGTCCTGAGATGTGTTAGGTATGATTCCCAAACTGCAACTGAACATTCTAATTTCTCTGATGGTTTATATAGCTAAATGAAGGTAACCTCTCATTGGTCAAACTTTTAATCTCGTTAAGTATTTCCAACATCGTAGACGGTTTATGATATGAAATGTCTGAGTTATTGGAAGATTAAGTAAGTGCCATCAATTAAGTTTCTTAAGTGGATTATCTTAAATTAGCCTAAGGCTCTATCTACTAAAATCACTGTCGGTGTCAACACTTTATCAAAGGATTTAAAACTAGAGGTAGCCAAGATGTCTACCTTTTATATGAAGATTATGTTTACCTTTTATATGAAGATTATGTCTGACATTTTGTAGCTTGAGGTGAATGTGACTATGGGAAAAAGTTGTCTTTATCTAAAATATTTGAAATAATTACATTGTATGTTATTAATGATATTTACTTGTATGTTTTGAATTGTTACTGTAACTTTGATATTTTTGTTATGGTAATGATATATTTTCTTAAATTCTGTGATATAAGTTTAATGTAATTTGGGCAATATCAAGCCCATGATATCTTCCCCTCGCTTGTGAAGTTTGGACTCCAAACTTATGAAAGGTTATAATATTGGGTCAGAGATATGACGGATATGATGTTTCAATTATAATACATCGATAGTTTTCATTGATGACTTCCATGACAGTTCCCTGTAATATTGATAGAATTAAAAGTTCACATTTGAAAATTATAAAGTAAAGGTCCATATGGTATGAATGGTAATAAATGTGATGATAGATATGGTAGTCCATTTTGAAAATTAAAGTTCCATTGGATGATGATTATTGTCAATTTGATGTTGATTCACACTGAAGAATTGGTTCTTCAGTTTGGCTTGATTTGATTCTTCATCCTATGTGCACTGAATCTTCACTGTAGTTTCCTTGGCGAAGAACATCGGAGGTAGATCATCCTGTTGTAGGGACCTGGCCTTCTGGTTAGATCTGTACATCCCGATGTTCTGTCCACTGGAAATCTTTCACAGCATGTCTTGTTGGTTCAGGCAGCAGGATATGAAATCAAAAAGAGAAATTCTGGGCAGTAATTGTTTGATTATGATAGTGTTTAGTATAGGGTTTAATGATCTAACTGAAAAAGCTGCATAATATCTTTTGGTATGATCTGTAAGATAAAAAGTACATCAGTTATATTGATATTGGTAAAAATAAAGGGGTATTTGTTGAATTAGTACTATGTATATGTGTATCTAAACATACATTGCAATGGTATGGTTGATTTTAAATACTGTACAGCCTGAAAAGATTATTTTTAGTTTGTCAAAACATAAGTGTGACAATAACCTGTCGCATCAGTCAAAGGATGTGTATAATACATTCACTATCTTAGATAGTGTAGGTGCTGAATATCTGATATCAATCCAGTCATGATAAGGTAATGGTTTTGGTAGAGTTATAAATGCATGTAAGTATACATATAAGGAAACATATAAGTGTAAATACATTACTATCTTGGATAGTATGAGTGTTGATATACCGATAGGTGCTAAGGAATGCTAAATATGTTCATATATATAGATAATGGTATATGATGTAGTAAATGGTACCAAGGTATGTATTTACATAACAGACGTATGTGTATATTACAAGTGCTATCTTGGATAGCAATGGTGCTAATAGATATCTAGGCTATTGAATAGCTGGAATGTACTCACACGTAATGTGATGTACATGACACATTTGTAACATGAATGCATAATAAACTTGAGTGATGACATTGAAGAGCTGAAATGCACATCCGCACATTATGCGTCACACATAACTAGCTCATTCGAAATGTGGAAGAATGATAAAACTTGTATGGATATACTGATAAGCTGAAATGCACATCCGCACATTATGCGTCATACATAACTAACTCATTCGTAATGTTGTAAGAATAATAAAACTTGTATGGTAAAATTGATAAGCTAAAATGCACATCCGCACATTATGCGTCATACATAACTAACTCATTCGAAATGTTGAAAGAATAATAAAACTTGTATGGTAAAATTGATAAGCTAAAATGCACATCCGCACATTATGCGTCATACATAACTAACTCATTTGAAATGTTGAAAGAATAATGACACTTAACAATTGTAACAATTTGACATGAACATATATTTGTGTATATGACATATGCTATCTTGGATAGCGGTAGTGCTAAATCATATTGGTGCTATTTGATAGCAGACACATAGATATGATAATATATTTGCTGGTGTAGTGGAATATGGAATAGCTGAAACGTACTTCCGCATATTATGCGTCATACATAACTAACGTATTCGTAATGTTGGATTGGTAAAATGCGTTTTTGGAAATGTACCCACACATTATGCGAATACAAATCGTGATAGCATTTGTAGATAAGATATAAAAAAATATAAAGTAAAGAAATGTGATTTCTAAATCAGGTGTAATGTTAGGAATGTTAATGTTAGTGTGCATTGTTAGAGAGCAACTTCCATTCATTCAGACATTCACTCATGGATTAGTTTTACCATATTGGTATTGGGTGATCAGTCCAATCCTCAAGATTTTTGTGTAACGATAAACAAACAGGTGATCAAACTGTAGTTTGTGTTCACAAATGGTAAATTAGAAATCAAAACAAAAAATCAAAACAACTGGCAACTGAATTGATTTATTGTGGAACAATAAGCAGTTCATACCTTTTTGTAAGGAGAACTTGTATTTTCTGCAAGAAAATATTTACTTGTTTAACATCAAAATCATAAATGATAGAGTACATGTAGGGTGATGTAGAAGTAGAAAGTATTTGACGGTATTCAATCCAATTGTAATGCTGATTGATCCGGGTTGCAAATATTGGTAGGCTGTCAAGACATCCTTGGTTGCGCTTATCTTTTTTATATTCATAAACTTCATTCCAGCATTTATTGAGGTAATTTTGTACCAGACGTGGATGGACACTCTCAAGGTACAGAACACGCTCATTGTCTGGACATGGGATGTCTAGTAGAACTGTCACATAGCAGTCTCCATTGACAAGTTCAATTCCAATTACTTCTGTTACTTTCATTTCAATGGATCTCAAGTTCTTTGGAAAGATTGGCATTGGTGGAACTGCTTGTACAATGCATGGTGTTTCAGTCTGCTGACACATGTTTGGTGCTTCTTCACTTACGACGTTTACATTTTGTTCTTGTTCTGTTGTCTTCTTTTCGAAAAACTTGTGTCGCTTGAGAGGTCGTTTTCTTCGTCTTCCTGACATGCTTCGCTTTGAATGGAAGTCTCTCTTTAAAGCATCTGGAATACTTCTGCCGTATTCCCAAGTATTTCCTTTTTCAGTGTCATTCCATTTGATTCGATAGTAAATTTTCTTGTTTGCTCTCTTTGAAGAAAGAATTGAATCAATTTTATTTGCTGTTATTTGTTGAGTCTTTTCAGTTTGTTTTGACTCGTCTTCATTATCTTGTTGTCGGGTCTTTCCTTGTGTTTCCTGGTTTTTCTTCTTGGGTTTAGCTTTAGATTTTTGGTTATTAGTTTTATCTTTTCCATTTTTCTTGTCTTTGCTTTTATGTGAACTTGAATCATTTTGGTTTTGTTGTAACTCTTGTTGTGATTTTGCTGGAGTTCCTGTATTTTTCTTGTTCTGGTTGATCTTTGTTCCATTTTGTTTCTGTTGACATTCTTTTGGTTTTTCCTTTTGGACTTCTTTGTCTTTTTGATTTACTTCTTGTAGATCATTTTCATTTTGAGAGCTGTCGTCTTCTATGACATCTGGATCCATGTTGTCATTGTTGTGCAGCAATGGTTCTGGTGGATTTTGAGGACGATCAGCTGGGTCAAAATATGGCTTGAGGCGATTGGCATGGACAAGTGGTTTGTGGATCTTGTTGTCGGAACTTCTTCTCAGTTTGTAGGTATAATTTGGGCCTAAATTAAAAATGTAGTAGCTTCCGTACCATTTCTTAGTAAGTTTACTTGACAGTCCTTTTTCAACTTTTTGACAGAAAAGCCAAACTCTTTGTCCTGGGATGAATTCTGGTTCTTTGGCCTTTCTGTTGTACTGCTCCGAGTAAACTTCTTTTGCTCTGGCATTGTTCTCAGCTGCTACTTGTCTTGTGATTTCAAGTTCTTCCAGTAAATTTGAAAGATAACTTCTGTCGTTCTTGCCTAACTTTTCTTTTGGAATGAGGGTGACATCTTGAGGTGCTCTCATTTCACGGCCAAAAAGTGAAATAAATGGTGATTTCTGCGTTGATGAATTCGGAGCCATTCTGTATGCCATCATGATGCCAGAAAGAAGATGGTCCCAGTCATTCTGTGACTTGTTGCAGTAGGCTCGCAGAGATTGGTTGATGTAGGAATTCATTTGTTCAACACAACTGTTTGTTTGAGGGTGGTATGGACTGGTGTGGGTCATTTTTACTTCAAATAGTTCACAAATTGCTTTTATTAATTTTGACATGAAGTTCTGTCCTCGATCCGAAATTAACGTCCTTGGTGCGCCATACCTGCAGAAAATTTCCCGGACCATGACATTGGCAACTTCTTTGGCTTCTTGGGTTCGGATGGGGAAGGCTTCACACCATCTTGATGCTGCATCTGTAATGACCAGGATGTACTTGTATTTTTCTGGTGTTGTTGGTAATGGACCAAGAATGTCTATGTGCCACCTTGTGAAGATTTCCTCTACGGGCATGGGACATAATGGTGCCTTCTTAGCATGGTAGTGCCTCTTGGATTGTTGGCAAACTTCACATGATTGAACATATGTGGAGATTTCTTGGTACATTCCTGGCCAGAAGTATTTTGGTCTGATGGTGTTGTGCATCCTTTCTTTTCCATGGTGACAACCGCCAAGTAAAGCGTCATGATAGCCTTGTAGCACTTGATTCTTGAGTGTTCTGGGTACAGCAAGTTGTTTGATGAATTTGTCTGTGTGACCCTTTTGTCTTTGTGGAACAAAGCGGTAGAGTATGCCGTTGTCAATTTCATATCTATCTGCTTCCACTAGCACTTTGTGTCGTTCCTTCTCATCGTCTGGAAGGATGTTTTCTTCTTTGTAGTCAAAAACTTGCATGAAATCTGGACATACTCTCTGTAAATGATGTAGATTTGGATGAGCTTGGATGGTTACTTCCAAGATTTCATCCTTTGGAATGTCAGTATTTACTGAGTAAATTGAAGCGACAACTTCTTCTGGCATTGTGCAATAATCCTCTTCATATTCAAAAGTAACCGAAAAAGCTGATGCGTTTTGTACGGTAGTAAACGCATTTATTGAAGCATGTTCCGAAATGTTCACGGACGATCGCGGCGGTTTGATTGTATGACGCGAGTGAAACGGAGTAGTTGACGGAGTCGTGGACGTAAAAATTGTCCTTTTACAGTTGATGTTCTCTTCATAAACTCTTCTTGAAAGAGCATCAGCATTGCCATTACATTTGCCACTGCGGTGTAAGATGTCAAAGTTGTATGTTGATAGCTCTAGAGACCAACGTCCTAATCTTCCTGTGGCATCTTTAATTGACTTCAGCCATTTAAGTGCAATATGGTCTGTGTACACTATAAATTTGGAGTTTGCCAGATATGGCCTAAATGATCTAATTGCTTCTACTAGTGCTAAGCCTTCTTTCTCTGTGATGCTCCAATTCTTCTCACTGCCATGTAGAGCTCTGCCGCCAAAGGCCACAGGATGTTCTTTATCGTCCTGGTCTTTCTGACTTAAGACAAAGCCTATGCTCATATCACTGGCATCTGTTGAAAGTATGAATTCTTTTTCGAAATTTGGATAGGCCAAAACTGGTGTGGTGCACATAGCTTCTTTAAGAGCATTGAATGCTTGTTCACACTCAAGTGACCACTGGAATTTGGGTTTCTTGTCTGAAATGTTGTCTGAATGTTTCTTAAGAAGAGCATTTAAGGGTAGAGAAATTTTGGCATAGTCTTTAACATATTTCCTGTAGAAATTTGTAAGTCCCAAGAATGATCTGACTTGCTTCTGGGACTTAGGAACTGGAAAAGATTTGATGGCTTCTATCTTCCTGTCGTCTACCTGCACACCTCCACAAGATAAAACATGGCCAAGAAAGGACACTTTGTCTGTCGCAAAATTACATTTGGTTGGTTTCAATGTTAAGTTTGCCTGCCTGAGATAGTAAAACACTTGTTCTAAATGGATCAGATGGTCTTCAAATGTTTGGCTATAGATGATTAAGTCATCTATGTAGATTAGGGCAATTTTGAAAAGCAGTTTTCTAAGCACTTTTGACATGAGCATCTGAAAACAAAGTGGTGAATTTGTTAAGCCTTGGGGCAAGCGTTTAAATTGATAGAGTCCTTTGTGTGTCACAAAAGCTGTTTTGTGCTTTGAATTCTCGTGGAGAGGGACCTGGAAGAAGCCATTTGCTAAATCTAACGTTGAAAAAATTTGAGCATTTTTGCTTGCAATCTGGTCAACAACATCATCAAACACAGGTAGAGGCCATGACATTGGTAAAATAACAGCATTTAATTTTCTATAGTCACAGACAAATCTGTAAGTACCATCTCGCTTCTTAACTAAAACTATGGGAGCAGCATACATCGAGCAGGATTCCTCGATGAGGTCATTCTTCAGGAAGTCGTTGACAAGTTCTTCTGTGACCTTCTGCAGATTGGGTGATTGGCGGTAAGGTCTACATCTAATGGGTGCAGTGTTGCCAGTGTCTATTTCATGATAATGCATGTCTGTCTTCCCTAGGTCTGTCAAACTTGTCGAAAAGATATCCCTATTCCTACCTAGAAATTCTAACAGTCTATGTCTTTGCTCTTTGGTAAGCTGAGCATTTGCTAGATCAAATCCAAGCTCTTTAGCAATATTAACATAGTCTTTGTCCTGCTTATCACCGTCTGTGTCTGTTTGTACTGTGTTTACTTGCTCACAGTCAGTGTCAAATATATTGTCAACATCAATATAGCTAAAGCTGCCAACTACTGAATCTTTCTCTAGTACTATTTCTTCTTGAGATGGATTCATAAGCCGAAACGTCCCTATCCCGTTGTTTGATTGACATATGGTATTGCCACCTGCTACTTCAAAATTTTCTGCCAGTGAAGAGATTGGTTCTATGAGAATGGTCACTCCGTCTGGAACATCTTCTAATCTAACTTTGAAATGTATCTCACTCTGAGGAGGAATGTAAATCTGGTCAATAGTTTTGGCTAATCCTGACATTTCTGAACTGGTCATAAATCTAATGTAATGTCTGTCTGAGGTCTTATTGTCAATAATTAAAGAATCACAACTGAAATCTAAAACAACATCATTCTCTTCAAGGAATTCTAACCCCAAAATTACCGCTTTTGGCATAGTAGGGAGAACATGAAACCTATCAGAAAATTCTTGGCCTTCAATAGAAAAGTCCAAGACAACTGACCCTATCACCTCCAGTAAGGATCCCCCAACTCCTCTTACATGTGGGAAACGTGATTTCCCTACTTTAACATCCGGAAATGCTAGTTCAAGGAAGTTGGACGAAATGCAATTGACGCTACTACCTGAATCTACGAGGCAGGCAGCAGAACAATCACCAAAGTCAGCCTTAATGATTGACTTGGCAAGAGGGGTGACAAGAGAAACAATTGGGATTTCTCCCTCAAAGTTGCCATCCATACCAGAACTCATGTTGAAGAAACCTCAAAGTAAGCAAAATAACTAAACCAAGAATGAGATAAGATAAAAATGGTAATGTACTTACACTTTTTATGAATTTCCTTATCACTTGGCGGCCTCAATGAGTAGGTGTGGTCTTTGAGTTTCTCTCGTGGTCAGTGGATGTCGTTGCTGTTATATCATCTGAGATACTTTCATATCTTCAGACTAGTCCTCTGTCTGTGTGTCCAAAACAATTCCTGGCATCTGGATTCAGGATCTTTTGAAGATTCTCACCAAGTTATCATAAGGCTGAGGCAGGGTTCCTGGAAATCCTCATCTGCCCCAACTTTTGATATTCCGGGTTGATGGTCTAACTGTCCAGTTTTAACGGGGAATTAACTCTAGGCAGAAGAAATCCAAAGTCCATGGAATAGATATGCACACTTTTATTTACAGGAATGACTTACATAACAACATAGATACAATATGTAGATAACAGTTGGTTTCCACTCCAGGGGCATGAAGGTCCAAGTAGTAAGTCAGCCCCCGGAGTAGTCCTGAGATGTGTTAGGTATGATTCCCAAACTGCAACTGAACATTCTAATTTCTCTGATGGTTTATATAGCTAAATGAAGGTAACCTCTCATTGGTCAAACTTTTAATCTCGTTAAGTATTTCCAACATCGTAGACGGTTTATGATATGAAATGTCTGAGTTATTGGAAGATTAAGTAAGTGCCATCAATTAAGTTTCTTAAGTGGATTATCTTAAATTAGCCTAAGGCTCTATCTACTAAAATCACTGTCGGTGTCAACACTTTATCAAAGGATTTAAAACTAGAGGTAGCCAAGATGTCTACCTTTTATATGAAGATTATGTTTACCTTTTATATGAAGATTATGTCTGACATTTTGTAGCTTGAGGTGAATGTGACTATGGGAAAAAGTTGTCTTTATCTAAAATATTTGAAATAATTACATTGTATGTTATTAATGATATTTACTTGTATGTTTTGAATTGTTACTGTAACTTTGATATTTTTGTTATGGTAATGATATATTTTCTTAAATTCTGTGATATAAGTTTAATGTAATTTGGGCAATATCAAGCCCATGATATTACTTCAAGAAAATGCAGGCAATAGTAGAACAGGCGATAGTCCACGGGCCGGTGAAGAAACTGCCTTCCCCTCCCAAACGAAAACTCAGTGTCTTGTTTCAGGAAAAATTGGGGAAGAAAAAGAAGAAAGGGAACGAGAACATGGACATGACGCCGGAGGGGTTACATAATTATCTACAAAAGCACATTGCAGACTTAACGAAAAAGGTATCAAAAAAGAAGTTTAATTTTGCAACCCCCGAAAACATTGAAATGGCAAAGACACAACTGGTGAACGCATATAGACATTTAAACAGACACCACGCCCTGGGAAATTGCTTCAACATTCTTTTTGGACAGTATTTAAATGAGTTGTTCAATTGGTTCGCTGAGCAGAAAAAGAACGGATCCCTTAACGTTGACTGGGACGTGTGGCTGGGGAGAATAATAGATATTTCGGCTTCACATGCGCGATAATTGCGCCAGTTAGCAAACGTCGTGGGAGATTTTCCGAGATTTCGGCATGTTGATTTGTCTCTTACTGAAGTCCTAGGCAAACAAGCGCGCATTAAGGACATGTTGGCCATAGAAGAATATGCCATATTTTGGAAACAAGGATTTGATATCCCAGTTGAAGATAATCAACTGACAGAATCCCAGGGACTGTAGATAGAAGTATAATATATGTATATAATGGTATTGAAAGTACTGTTTGCCATTATTTCATGAACCTCAAGCTACACTGTTAACTTGGCTATGATCATGGAATATATGACAGCATGAAGGAACTAGTTCATTGACAATAGTCAAATAAAGGTCGTGATCATAACAAATCACTAGATATGGGTCAATACTTACAGTGTTGGAACTAGGTCGTGATCATATCGAATCACTTGATATATGTCAACACTAAAGACATTTGGAACTAGGTCGTGATCATATCGAATCACTAGATATGTGTGTGAACGACAATGACAATGGTATAATTTATTGATTTAAATTTTAATAAGAATTTTGTGGTTTTTGTGTTGTGTTGTGATTTTTGTTGAAGTGTGCCATATAACAAATTTATTCTATATAAAATGGAACACAATTTAGATTGGGAAATCACATCAAACAGAAACAATTCACCCATTTTACCTAGATCAATCAGAGGATTAATTGTGGGCAAGTCGGGTTGAGGTAAAACAAACTTATTGTTAAATTTATTATTAAAGCCAACTCTTTTAGATTATAATAAATTATTTGTTTATGGTAAAAGTCTTTTTCAACCAAAATATAAAATAATGAAATCTGGCTTCGATAATAATTTAGACAAAGAAACAATTTGTAACCTATTTAACAATAGAGAGAATATAATAAATCGAGATATTTCACCATATGAATTAATAAAAGAAATTGGTGGTACGATTACAAACAATAGTCCAATTAAATGTGAATTCTATGAAAAGGGTAATGACATTATTGACCCAAAAGAGTTAAATTCAACTGATAAAAACTTAATGATTTTTGACGATGCCTTTTAGAAAAACAAAACAAATGCAATGATTATTACACAAGGGGGCGACATTCAAATGTTGATTGTTTCTATTTATCTCAAAATTACTTCCGTTTACCAAGACAGACAATTCGGGAAAACAGTAATTTCATTTGCCTTTTAAACAAGACAACAAAAACATCTATCATATTTTCCAAGACCATGTGAGTCATGATATGGACTATGATGAATTCAAAGCTTTATGTAACATCTGCTGGACCAAACCATATAATTTTTTAGTTATAGATAATTCTTCACCTATTGAAAATGGAAAATATAGAAATAATTTAGATGACTTTTATTTTCCTAAAAAGTTACATAATTAAATGGACAATGAACTTTCCAAAAAGATGTTAGAAACACTCCAGGAGATAGCTAAAAATACATCTCCAAAAAATAGTTTACAATTTATCGTTAGTGAAAATAAATACGATTTCAATACAACATTTAATCCACCAATAACTTTAGATACAAATAAAAAATATGAGATTGCATTAGTGGATTTAGAAACGTATTACTCCTTTCCTAATATTACAACAGAAAATAATGTCATTAAATATATAAAAGCTCCAACTGGGAGAAAGTTATTAAAAAAGATTGTCATACCAGTTGGATCTTATGAAATTAATGGTTTAAATAAAGAGATAAAAAGACAATTAATAAAGAATGGAGATAACAATGCTTTTAAAATAATTCCCAATTTAAATACATTTAAAACAATATTAGAAGTAAAATCTCCATATGCGGTTTTTTTTAACTATGATAATAGTATGAAACATATTTTAGGTTTTACTAAAGAAGATTATGGATCAGGAACACACATTTCAGAAAATATTGTGTCAATATTAGCAGTTAATTAGATTTTTATTCATATTAATATTATAAATGGTTCTATAGTAAATGGTGTACAAGAACCAGTTATATATTCATTTTTCCCAAAGGTAAGTCCAGGTTATAAAATTGTTGAAAAACCAGTTAATCCAATTTATTTACCAGTAATATTAAATAATATACGAAATCTTCATGTCAAAATAACAGATCAAAATGGTATTCCCTTAGATTTTAGAGGAGAGGAAATTACGATCAGGTTTCACATTAGACAAATTTAATACTTAAAAATGAAGACAAATTATATCGAACAAAGATTGGACATTTCAGAAAATCAAAAGGAGAAGGTAAAGCGTGCTATGCAAAACAATGAGGCAGTTACTATTAGAGTAGAAAATATTGGTGATGACATAATAGCTCTTACTGAAACACAAATTAATAAGATAAATAAGGCTTTTGAACAAAATAAGGGAGTTAACATTAAATTAAGTAAGCAACAACTAAAATATAATAAAGAACATGTAACTGGTGGTTTTATTGGAGCACTACTAGCTGGTTTATCTCGATTTGCTCTACCATTACTTTCAAAAGCACTACCAGCTCTCGGAGTAGGTGCACTTTCTGGAGTAGCAAGTAATTTAGTAAATAAGGTTATGGGAAATGGATTGTACATGAAGCGAGGGGATCACATTGTTAAAGTAAAGGAATTTGGAAATGGAATCTATCTTAAACCACAACAAACAAACGAATTACAAACATATGGCAACGGGGTTTACTTAAAAAAAGATGGAGAATTATTTGAGGGTTCTGGTGTCATTCATGAATTGGCCAAAAACATCCCCATATTAAATTTATTATTTTAATTTTTTACTATAAAAAATGGACTTGGACACTTATAAAGAGAAAATATATCCTAGATTAGATAAGAGTGCACCACCTCACACTGAAATTCCACTACCATCCTATGGTAGTAATTATCGCTTGCAATATATACAAGATATAAAAAAATACCTGAGAGAAATAGTGAACAAAGACGTAAATTAAGTAAAAAATATAGTAAATTATATAATTCATTACATTATACAAATTATGGATTAAACTTAGTTTCCACTGGAGCTGCAATTGGTAGTGTTTCAACATTATCAACAGTTGTCTTAATTCCAGCTTCACTTATATTAGGTGGTGTTTCTATTGCCTGTGGCACATTTAGTATTGTAATAAGTAAACTTAAAAGATAAAACATAAACAAGATAAACATAGAGATATTTATAATTTAGCTGAAACCAAAATTAATTCAATTGAATCACTGATATCAAAAAGTTTACAAAACAATGATATTTCTCACGATGAGTTCAATCTAATTTTAGAAGAGGAAAAAAATTCAATCAGTTAAAGGAAAATATTAGGTCAGTAAAAAATAAAAAGTTTTTCAAAGAAGATGAAATGAAACAAAAGGGGAGGAATGATATTAAGGAGTCGTTAAAAAAGCTTATTGAAGTAAATAATTAATTATCGTTAATGATAATAAATCTGATAAAATGACTTTTAAAAAAATAAAAGATTTTAATAGACGTAATGAACTAGTAAAAGAATATTTAAATGTAAGAAATCAATTAAAAGATAGATTTATATCAGAACGTATTGATACTGATTATAGAAAAGAACAAATAAAAGAACAAAGTAAACCCGTAATTGATATGATTGAGAAACAATCTGAACAAAATAAATTATTAGCTATACAACAAGATGCACAAAATAAGGCATTAAATAATACATTATTAATGTTAAAAGGACAGCAGCCAGCAATAGAACAAAGTGAGAGTATTTTAGATTTAAAAACTAGTCCATTAGCAGGAGAATATTTACAGAGTGGAATAAACAAATCTGGCTATGATTCAACTTATGGAATTAAAGTAGGTCAGAATGGATTTGTTTTAGGTGATAAAAATATAAATATTGAAAATGACTATATTAAAATTGGTAATGAGAGTTTTCGTGGTACAAGAGGTTTATACGAATTAATTACAAAAACTAATCCCAACAAAAATCTTTTTGATGAAGATGATATTTCTAATTATATGGATATAATGATGTTAACGAATAATATTTTAGATGAAAGGGGACATCTAAAAAAGTCAACGAGTAAAAAATATAAGGAAATTTTAAGACCTTCAGTTGATCATATGTATTTTGAAAAAACAAGAAAGAAGAAAACTCCTGTGAGTGGAGAAGGTTTAAGAACAATAACTCTTCCTTGTGATCCAAATGCATTATTGGAGAGAATGGATTTATTATTTGCAAGTAAGAAAGCAGATAATACTGGAGTGAATGATGAATTGAAAGCAATTATTAGAAGTTTGTACAAGAAAAAAGTTATTGATAAAAATATGTTAAAAAGTCTTATTTTTTCTGCAGAAGAAAAATAATTACTGTTTATTTTTTTAATTATAAAATGTATTATTATAAAAAGAAAAGTAAAAATGGAAGTTCTAAAAGTGGAGGTGGGTTAATTGATTCAATAATTAGAGCTGTGACTAGCCAAGCAGCGAAAGAAATTGCAGCAAGTGCAGCAAAAGAAGTAACCAAAAAAACACTTACAGAAATAGGAAATAGAGGTGCACAAAAAATAGTTGACAAAATTATTCCACCACCAAAAGGACACTTGCATGAAGCACCAAAAGGAGAACTATCCGAAAAATCTAAAAATATTTTGTCTAAGTATATTGTTGTAGACAGGCCTTCGGCAATATCAATTCAAGATTATGTGAAACAATAAATAACTACATTTCTCCCTAATGAGAGAAAATTAATTTAATTTCTGGAATATTATTCATAATTTCTGAAAACGTTAAATCACAATAAATTAATTCATCATGTAATTCACATATCTTACTAAACTTAATATATTTATGTAATGTGGATAATTTTATGCTATATCTCTCATCAATAAATTTATTAAAGTTATCAATAGTATCATTAAGAGTAAAATGATATTTAAGTAGATTTAAATATTTACCGAGATAATAATAGTATGTTTTGTTTTTCTTATCATCATAAATTATTTTATCAACTATGTCATCACATTTAGTTATTACTTTCTCTTTATCAGTTATATCTTTAATATCTAAATTGGGTGTATTTACTTGTTTTATTTTACGAGATAATCTTTCTCGCAATTCATCTATAGGAATTTTTTTATTATTATTGTTGAAAGTATTATCAACATAGTAGGTAAATAGAGAGGAATCTACCGTATTCGACCTAATAAGCGCCCTGCTCCAATAAGCGCCCCCCAAAGGATTTTCTGATTATATGTCTAATAACCGCCCATGTACCAGCCGTACTAAAATGATAAATTCAACGTATTCACTTTGTTTCAAGAGAAATTAATGGATACAATAGCGATTATATGTGTTATTTTCTACTCAATAATGTGTTAGTATGTTTAGAACGTCTGTATCAGTTATCAGAGACAATCAAAACCCAGTTCCATTTGAGTAGTTTTTATTTTTCGGTCGTCCTTCACGTCACTTGAATAAGCGCCCACCCAAGTCAATTTTTTAAGCGCCCTGGGCGCTTAATACGTCGAATACGGTAAATCGTAATCATTAATAAGATTATAAAACGTTTTTATTTTGTTTCTTGGTATACAATCATTAAGAATATTATTAAGAAGGTTATGAAATTTGTTTTCCATTTTTGTAGATTGATTTTAAAAGTTTGTTTTTTGTAATTCATTAGTATAAAAAGATCCCACTATTTCTTCTCCTTTTAAATCTTTAATTTTGTATGTGATTGGATTTGTATATATTATTTTATCAATAACAAAAATTTCTCTTGTCCAAGATTCCTCATATCCCTTCTTAAATTTATGTTTATATTTAGTAATACCAACTCTGTCACCAATTTTATATTTACTAACCTTTTCACATGGATCCACTTGAAAAACTCTCTCGTAAATTTCCCTTTGATTTTTTGTTTTACTTCCTTCAATAGGTGTCATTTTGATTGTATTATGAAATGAGTTGTTATATTCCTTCAACATAATATCTAACACGTCATAATATTTTTTAGTATTATGCGCAGTGAAATATTTAAACATTTTTTCTTTCAGAGTTCTATTAAATCGTTCTACTACACAAGATTTTTCTTCATTTTGTGTAATATATATTTCTATATTTTCTGATTTTAATAAGTCTTTCATAATTTTATTTATAAACTCAGTTCCGGCGTCTGTCCATATTTTATCAGGTTTTCTCCCAAGTTTAAAAATTGATTTAAAAGCATTACTAACTTCTAGCCCGGTTTTAGTTTTCAATAGATAAACCCAAGCAAATTTCGAAAAAATATCGATTACTGTTAATAAATATTTATAATGTTTGTTCTGTTTACTATATTTTTGCATATCTATAAGGTCCGCAGCCCATATTTGATCAATCCCCTTAACCACAACTTTTCTTTTAGGGAATTTAGTTATTACTGGTTTATGTAGTTCATTAGCTAAATCTGATGTTAATTGTCATTTGGTATTCACACCTAAACCTGATAAATGTTTTAAACCAATAGCTCCTTGAGATATTTTTTTACTAATCCACTCACCAATAGTGTTTGGCTTTAAAATTCTTAACTCGGATAACATTTCTTTATCACATATTTTATTTTTATCTTTAAACTTTTTGTGTTTACCATAACAAATATCATGATTCATAGCAATTTCATCTAGTTTATTTATTGGTTTAGAAGAAGGTAAAGGTTTGTTATTTTTATCTAGTCTATTTTGTAACTTGGTAAATGGTCCAAGGAAATTATAACCAGGCATATGCATTTCTGGCATTGTATCAATTATTTTGTCAGCGAATTGACCTTTACCTTGTACTTTTTTAGTTAGGACGCTAGAGTTACTTATAAACTTATTTTTTCTACTTCCACATAATAAACATATTCCTTTCAGCATTGTTCTATTATTTTTAGTAATAACTTTTTCAACATCTCTCGTTTTAGTTTTTTGTTTACATTTTAAACAATTAATATCTTCCATTTTTAATAAAAATAAAATGGCTGAACAAATAACTGTTGAAAACATCATTTTACCTAATAAACCCCTATCTAACTTTGAGTTAATTGATTCAATAAAAATGTTAAAAATTAAATGTTTTCGAAATGTTTATTTAAGAGATAAATTACCTAAAATACCTTGGAAAAAAGAATGTGGTATTATTAATCTAGCCGATTCAAATGACTTGAGAGGTACTCATTGGGTTTGTTATTACAAAAATGAAAAATAGAGCCATGGGCTCTGTAGCTCATCAGACTTTTGATGGAAATAGTTTTTTAAGGTTTTGACCCATGTGACCCCAATTGGGGTCAAGGGGTAACCAAATGTAAAATTTAGAATCCCCATTGGCCAAAGAGTCTACACACAACTTTTCAGCTCTCTAGACCTTTTGGAACTGGGGAAGATGAAAATAGGTTTTTAAGGTTTTGACCCCTGTGACCCCATCTGGGGTCATGGGGTCAAAAAATTTACAATTAAGAATCCCCATTGGCCAAGGAGTCTGCACATCAAATTTCAGCTGTCTAGACCTTATGGACTTGGAGAAGTAGATGAAAATAGGTTTTTAAAGTTTTGACCCCTGTGACCCCATTTGGGGTCATGTGGTCACGAAATCTACAATTTAGAATCCCCATTGGCCAAGGAGTCTGCACATCAAATTTCAGCTCTCTAGACCTTATGGAACTGGAGAAGAAGATGAAAATAGGATTTTAAAGTTTTGACCCTTGTGACCGCATCTGGGGTCATGGGGTCACGAAATATACAATTTAGAATCCCTATTGGCCATAGAGTCTACTCACAACTTTTCAGCTCTCTAGACCTTTTGGAACTGGAGAAGAAGATGAAAATAGGTTTTTAAAGTTTTGACCCTTGTGACCCCATTTGGGGTCATGGGGTCACGAAATCTACAATTTAGAATCCCCATTGGCCAAGGAGTCTGCACATCAAATTTCAGCTCTCTAGACCTTATGGAACTGGAGAAGAAGATGAAAATAGGATTTTAAAGTTTTGACCCTTGTGACCCCATTTGGGGTCATGGGGTCACGAAATCTACAATTTAGAATCCCTATTGGCCATAGAGTCTACTCACAACTTTTCAGCTCTCTAGACCTTTTGGAACTGGAGAAGAAGATGAAAATAGGTTTTTAAAGTTTTGACCCTTGTGACCCCATTTGGGGTCATGGGGTCACGAAATCTACAATTTAGAATCCCCATTGGCCAAGGAGTCTGCACATCAAATTTCAGCTCTCTAGACCTTTTGGAACTGGAGAAGAAGATGAAAATAGGTTTTTAAAGTTTTGACCCCTGTGACCCCATTTGGGGTCATGGGGTCACGAAATCTACAATTTAGAATCCTCATTGGCAAAGGAGTCTGCACATCCAATTTCAGCTCTCTAGAGTCATTGGTTCTGGAGAAGAAGTCGAAAATGTGAAAAGTTTACGGATGGACGGACGGACGGACGGACGGATGGACGGACGGACGCCGGACGCCTTGCCATGCCATAAGCCCATCGGGTCTTTCAGACCTGATGAGCTAAAAAGTAAAACTATATTTTGATTCATATGGAATACAACCTCCTATCGAAATAAATAACTATTTAGGTCAGATAGAGTACAATACATTTCAAATACAAGATTATAATCAAGTTATCTGTGGTCATCTTTGTTTATATGTGTTGTCAAAACTGGATAAAAGTGAACGTTTCAATGATGTAATTTTTTCATTATTAAAATGAGTGTAGATAAATTTGGAAGTGTAATTCCCTTTCATAGTTATCAAACAAATCTTGATGATTTAGAAAATGTTGAAGGATTCAATGAGGAAGGGGTAATAAGTAACTTATACGGGTTTAAATTAAATGAAAACGGGTTCTATGAAAGAAGTATAATTGATATACCATCTGACAAAAATATATTTAATGAGGAAGGAGTAAAACCTAAGACTCCCTTAAATATGATTTACAGTAATAATAAATGGAAATTGATAAAGGCGAAACACGATTGGGAAATTGATATTAGAGTTGAGAATAATTCAGTAAGTTGTAAGGGTGATACATTACAGATACTGAGGATTTATAATTCTGGCACTATGATTGGAAATCTAGTTCCTCTTAGGGAATATATAGATACAGCAATGTTAGCGAAATATAGTGGTGAATACTGCATTGCATCAAATGACAACCCAAGAAAATCTACTGCGTTAGAGTTTATACCAAAAATTGAAAACGATCTTGAAATGTTAACCGAACCACCAAATGGTTCAACATTTTTTATCACAGGATATTTGTTTGCAAACAACGAGAGTAATATCATTACTGAAGGATTATATATGACTATTTCTGAACTAGAAAGACCAAGACAATTTTGGATAGAGGTTAAAAAGAAGAGAGATGTTTTTGAAATAAAATCTTCTCCTGATAATATAGAGGTTGTTGCTAGAGGTGATGTTAATCTAAATAAGATAGCAATAAATTATGAAAAGTATAAAATAACCAGAATTGCCTTTACTACAGTACCTATAAAACATGATGAGTTAATGTATCTTTAACAAGTAAATTTTAATGTATCAAAATGGATATACTAAATTTGGGAGAAAATTTTGTTATAGATGAAAGTGTGAGTGAGTACGAGTTCCATGAATATACACCATCCACTGGGAGTTTAGGATTGAATAAAAGTAATGAAATAAGATTTAAGATTTCTGATGAAGATCTCTTTTTACATATTTCCGAAAGTTATTTAGTATTTGAAGGACAATTGACAAAACTAAATGATGCAGCGTATGCAGATGCTGATAAAGCAACATTAGTTAATAATGCCTTAATGCAATTATTTAGTAATATCAAATATAATCTAAGTGGGCAAGAAATTGAAAACATAAATTATCCTGGGGAAACAACAACTATGTTGGGATATCTAAAATACTCAGAAAATTATGAAAATACAGTAGGATTAAATCAATTATGGTGCAAGGACACTTCGGGTTATGTCGGTAAGAATGGCTTTAATATAAGACATCACTATATTATAAATTTATCAGATCCTAAAGGAAGTTTCAGCTTCTCTGTACCATTAAAACATATCTTTGGTTTCTGTGAAAGTTATGATAAAGTTATTTATGGATTCACTCATGGATTATCGTTATATAGAAATATTGAAAAAGATAAAGATGCTGTAATAACCCATTTAACGAAAGCGGATGGAACACGTGATCAACATAAACTAGTTATGACAGCAGAAGGAAAAGTTAGATTAGATAAATTATCTTGGTTCGTTCCACATGTTAAACCGAATTTAGAATACGAAACTAAATTGTTAACTCAAATAAAAAATAAAGTAAGATATGAAGTTGCGTTTAAAAAGATTAGTGATGATTCCATTACTATTCCAGCTGGTAAAACGTTTACTTGGAGACTAAGTACTGTGAGTTCTACAGAAAAACCTAGATTTATTATTATAGGATTTCAATTAGAAAAAGACTTGGGGGAAGAGTTTAATAAAGCCAGATTTCATCATGCAAACTTAAAAAATATTTTTGTTAATCTTAATTCTAGAAGATATCCCCAAGTTGATTACAGTTTAGATTTTAAGAAAAATAAGTATAGCAGGATGTTTATGGAAGCGGCTAAATTTAATGAGAAATGTTTTGGAAAGGAAGATATAAATATTTCAACCTTTGATTATAAAAATCTATATCCATTGTATGTCATAGACGTAAGTAATCAACGTGATGTAGTCAAAGGAGGTGTTACCGATATATCAATTAAGATGAACTTTGATGAAATGGGAGAACCAATTCAGGCATTTGCTGTTGTTATTTCAGATCGCATTGTTACATTTGAGGCAGATGGATCTAAATTTAGAGTTATTCAATAATTCAATTGTGAAAACTTAATGCAAAGGAAAACTTAATGCAAATGCAAAAGATTATATTTGTTTTTTACACGATTATCTCTTTTATATTTATTATGACAACTTTTACATTTATTTTCATTAAAATTAAAATCAGTTGATTCAATTTCTGTTAAACAAGTTTTACATTTAAATGTTATCCACCAAGTAGTATGTAATTTTTTATGTATTTTTAAGTTTTTAAAGTATTTTCCACATTCATTACATAGTTGTTTCTCACCATTATAACAATCTTTACATTTCCTTCTATTTTTATAAAAATCATTTTCATTTTTATCATTTTTACAGTATTTACATTGAACCATTTTATTAGTGAAGAATCCCATGTCTTTATTATTGGGATTATTCACTCTAAAATGAAGGATCCCACATTTTTAAGGTATGGGATTCTTCACTATGTTGCTGGTTTTATTTTTTGAAGCTTTTCATAAAGTATTTTGTCATATTTTTCAGCATTTATCATGGATTGTTGTATTAAACAATTAAAAACTATACTACAAATAAATATAAGAATTAATACTAATAAATAGAACGCAATATTAACAATCATTTTTTATTTACAAATTTCAAGATAATTAGATCTCAATGTTTTAACAAAAGGAATAATTTTTTTAACCTCATAATAAGTTGATTGATTTTCCTGTCTATAATCACTTATTAAATGTCTTAATTTACTCATATTAGGTTTATACCCTCTTTCAATTAAATAATAATTTAAATAAAAAAGAAACATATTATCTGTAACATTTATATCAGCTTGTGATTCTAGAAAATTAACTATTTCACTTTTTTCAAAATCAGTAAAAGCTGATCTATTTAAATATTTTGTTATATCAAAATCTGTCCTAGTATTTACTATATTAGTTACATTTTCATAAACCTTTTTAAAATCTTTATCATATACAACAAAAGTATTTCTTTATAAATTATATCTTATCATTCCATATTCAATATAACCAAATAATGATAAATTATGTTCTAATGAAAACTTATCTTTTAAATCATTAAAGAATTGTTTACTATTTCCAACCGTTATATAAATTTCTTTTACATTATTCCTAGATTTAGGATTTAAATCTACAGCTAAATGAGCTAAAAATATTAATTGAATATTATAATGTCTTCCTTTAGAGATAATATTTGAAACTTCATTATCTAATTTACAATTTCCCATATCATCGAGAATGACTGTACTATCTTTTAAATAATTTAAGTCTCTTAATTTAGAAATATCATACACTATATCAGATTCATCCCATTCCTCTTTATCTAAACAAAATATTTTAATATTTCTTATATTATTTCTTTTTATATATATTGTCTTAGAAAATATGTTTTACCAGAACCACTTGCTCCATAAATCAAAATATGACTATTTTTTGATTTATCAAGTAATTCTATATTTTCTTCCTCTTCACCTACAGGTCTTACTATTTGTCTTTGGAATCCATCAAAATTTACAACTTCATTAACTCGATGTTCTTATTCATTATTTATTTTATTTTTTATAAAACCTAAATAATTTAATAAGTAAATAATTAGTAAAATAAATAATATAACAATTATTATTTTTATAATATTGTTTGATATTAAC
The DNA here is from genome assembly GCA_916613615.1 of Steromphala cineraria. NCBI lineage: Eukaryota > Metazoa > Mollusca > Gastropoda > Trochida > Trochidae > Steromphala > Steromphala cineraria. Next base: position 13,255,154 of record OU744728.1, read on the forward strand.
TCATTTAAAACATCTGCATCACTCATTTTATTAGATTTAGGATATTCTTCGTCACTCATTTTAATAGATTTAAAAGAAAAGATTTAAAAAAAGAAAAGATTTAATAGAAAAGATGTAATAATTTTTGCATATTATAATCTTCTTCTATATCTGGACAATGAGCAATTGTATTTACATTATCATTTAGGATGTGTCTTTTATCATCGAAAGGTGCTGATAACAATTGCTTATTTAGTTTATTTACGTACATTTTATGTTTTTCAGAATTTAAAGTATACATTATATTATATTGATCTTCTTCATTTAAGAGGCATTCACTATAATTATTTAATGTTATTTGATTTTTTGTTGTTATGCTACTTATACCTTTTAATTTTTTTGATTCACTATTATTTTCTAATTCTAGTTTCTCATAATACTCTTCTAAATTATTATCCAATTCATATTTGTGAAATTCACTGGATAGTTTTGATGATGTGAAAGAATATACTTTACTTCTAATGAAATTAATTTCTTTTATAACTTTTCCTCCCAACTCATCCTTAAACTTGTTTATAATCTTTTTATTTTTTTCAGAATATAATGGGTGATCTGTTTGATAATTACTTGTATCAAGATAATCCTTAATATCTTCTAAATCTTTATAAAGATCATCAGTATAAACATTTATAAATAAACTGTCGGTATCACTTGCAATTACTTGATTATCAGGAAATCTTTTATTAAAGATATCATAGTAAAACTTGTACATTGTTAATTTACTATAGTCTAAAACTGACAATCCTGTATAGATAGGTTTATCAAATTTAATGGATGGGATTGTTTTTGTTACACCGATAAAGTTTTCATTAAATATTATCCTATCTTTAAAAGTTGGTTTACTAAATAATTTTATTGCCCTTTCTTCACTCGAAACTAATTCTAAATTAATTCTATCTCTGATTTGTTCTAATGTTTTTCCATAGAAAGCATTATTCATCAACTTCCATAAATCCTTTTCAAAATTAGTTGTGGCTTTTTTTCTCATGTTAGTATTAAATTCAATGTATGGTTTTAGCCAAGCCTTTTCATTAAAAGAAATAGTTCTAAAAACTTTAGTTACTTTCATTCCTAGTTTAATATAATATTCTAATAATTTAAAATGTATAACATATTTTTCTTTATCATGTAAATCTAAAATTAATTTTGGGACTTTTCCAAGTTTTTCACTTCCTAGTAAATTTAATTGTTTTTGACTTAATTCACTTTCATCTACAACTCTATTATGAGGTGCTAAAAGATATTTATAAGTATTATTTTTGGCTTCTTCGGTATATTCTAAATTACATTCAATTATACAGCCTTTTCCATTAGGGATATTAAGATAAAAGTTTGGATCTTCTTCCCATTTAAAATTATTAGTTGGTAATTTTTCTGACATTGCACCTCCATATAAATTATTTGCATCTATATACAATATATAATTTGATCTAAAAAAATTTGATAAATTTATATCTTCAGGATTTAAACTGTTGAACTGTTAAACTTCAAGAGGAGTTAATGTTCTTACCGCCTTGTCATTAGTTAAGTATTTGTTGAATGCTCTTGGTCCTAATACTCCTGAGAAACCTCCTCTTTTACCCTTTTCAAACATTAGTAACATATCATAATCAGATAATAATTCTAACTTATCTTTTTTAGATTTGTATTTTAATCCACATTGCCAAGTTAAACTTGGTGCACTAAAACAATAACAAGGATCTATTTCATGATATTCTAAAAATACATTTCTGAATTTTTCAAATGAATCAGCTAATATAAGAACATCTTATTTCAAATACAGATCATGATAATCTTTTAATGTTTTACATTTTAATAATTTCCATACACTTAAAGCGTGTTCTTTTTCCTTTTTGTTTAAATCTTTATCAACTAAGGTTGAATACCACTTGGAAACTTTTATACCAGTATTTTCAAACCATTTAATTAAATATTTAGCTTGTCATTGTGTTTCTTTGTTATGTATGTATTTGCTAATGCTTTGTTTAAAATTTTGAATATCTTTCTGACTTCGATCTTTTTTAACTGTCTTATCAAACGATGGTAAGTTTGTTTCTTTTAATCTATCAACACTATCAATGTATTCATAAGGAAACATTCCTTTAAAACTTCTATTTTCACCATCAATAAGTTTTAAGTTTTCAAATTGTTTAGCTGTGAAATATTCCTTCATTATGATAAAATCAGAATCTTTCATTCCCTTTGAAATAATATCTAAAGAACCTTGAAGAAATCTATAACTATCGAGAAATCTTAATTTATAACTTTTGTTTCCAAAATCTATTGATATATAATCTTCTGAATTTTTAGCTAAAACTGAAACTTTATTAAATTGATCTTCATGTTTCATTAACTCTTCAATTATAAAATGGAAATCATAACCAGAACCATTATGAAATAATACTGGAATGATTTTTGTTGCCTTTCCTTCTTTGGTATTACAAGATTGACAAGCAGCACCTCTGTATTTTCCATTAAAATGGTTATGTTCAATTATTTTCTGAGAAGATTCATCAAATTCTTTATCACATATATAACAATGAGTAGCTTCATCGAAATCAAATTGTTCTCTTTTATTAAGATTACACTTATTTTTTTTATATTTATGTGTTCTCTTACTAATAGCAATTAAATAGTCTACAATTGTTTCTATAAACTTTTCATTGGCATCTTCTCCAATATAAGAAGTATATTCACTTTCAACAATGTTATTATACATTGATTTTAAATAAATACCATAACTTATTACTTCTTGTTTAAAAATAGGTTGTGTATAAGAAGTTTTTGGATTTGGTATAGTTGTATGTATTTTCTTATTTGCTGCTTCAAAGTCACAGTATAAAACGAAAGGAAGTTTCGACTTATAATGAGGATTTTTAAATTCTAAATAAGTTTTTGGTTTCGGCATAATAGGTTTTGATAAAGATATTTTACAACAATCTTCCAAATGATTATCTAAAGCTTGTTGTGATGAATATAATTGAAAACATCTCCTACATAAATATTTTTTACGCTTACTTTTGTTATCATGCATAATTGATTCAAGATCTTTTATCAAACAATAATGACTATTTCCATCTTGTTCTACATATAGTAAATCTATAGTAAGTTGTCTTTGTTCCAATGAAATTCTTAATGGATATATAGTTTTTAAATCATTGTTGTTTGATAAACCAAAAACATTTATACTAATTTCTTCATAATTATTTTCAAATATATCTATATCTTTTATTTTAACTGGATATTGTATTTCATATTTATCAAACTCATGTTCATATGGTTTGTATTTGCTTACTCTTTGTGAATCTTTTTGTGGTTTAGTTAAATAAGATATAATACACCAAAGAAAACATTTTTGATCATAGTTTTGTATGTTAACTATCTTATTAGATCTAAACGTTAATTTAAAATAAGAGCTACCCCTCAATGATCTTGTTTTTACAATATTTAACTCAGTTTGACTTATTTCATCAAATACAAAACCACTTCCTCTTTCTTGAAACTTATCTAACCATGCATTAAAATTATGTTTAGTTTCATTTAAAAAAGAAGACAGTTGATTTTTAGAATTAAGTTGTTTATAAATAGATCTATAATAAGTTGTTATATTATATCTAGCTTCGAAAGTCATGGGTATATACATTTTAACATAAATTACTAATTGAATTTTATTAGTTCCTTCTGTTATTTTATCTGTAATTAATGGTTCTAACTCATTGAAATATACATCAATGTTTTCACCACTTATTTCAAATTTATGACTTATAGTACCAATACTTTTTGTAGAATAGTAATCTTTATTACTTGGTTTTTTCTTTGTCATTTTTTAAGGGTAAAATTTAATTATTTATATTTTTTCTCGTTTTTTTTTCTCTAATTTATTTATATATTTTTACTTCTTAAATCCTTTTTAAGTCTTCTTAAATCCTTTTTAAGTCTTTCTTCTTAAATCCTTTTTAAGTCTTCTTAAATCCTAAATTATCTCGATTCCCTCTTTTTTTCACTTTTAACCTTATAAATTTTACTTGTTAACCTTAATTACAGATAAAAATATATCATATTCCAGAATCTTTTTTCCTAATTTACCGATTTTCTGATAATCTGATAATATTTTCTTTTTCTCACTTTTTTTCCATATTCCCCGTACCCCCCTACTACTACCCTTACCTAGGAGCTTTTTTTTACTTTCACACTTTCTGAAAATAAACACTTGTAAAATCCTTTTTTAAGTCTTTCTTCTTAAATCTTTATTATTAAGTCTTTCTTAAATCCTTTTTTAAGTCTTTCTTAAATCCCATAATTTTTTTTTTTTTTTTCCTTTTTTACTATCCCGTACCCCCCCTCGAGTAGGGGTACTTTTATTTTTGGTGTGCGCCCAACCCGCAATTTCCCTATACTACTCACGCACCCATACTCAAGTGGTGTGAAGACTGTTGTCGGTACCTGCATAGACATAGAGGATAATCATGTATATGAGTGTTCATGATATACTACATTAAGGACACAAGTTGCTAAATATGTAAAAAGCAAGAGCGAGGGATATTCTGTTATATAGGCACGAGTGTCGTACATAGTGGGCTAGTTTGATTTGACAACACTTGAGTCGAGTCATGTTGCATTCGCAAATCAAACGCTACAAACCAAGCCTTTGGGTTGGCAAACTAGGTCAAGTGTGTACTCGTCAGTTTTGCGCGAGTGAGTCATGTTGTGACGTCATCAAAATAGCAGCCATTTAGAAGGAGCAAGAAAAACTGCATTGACATGAAGAATGTGATGAGGAGTTAATTTGGGGTTTTGGAAATTGAATTAAGACTCATCAATTCCAAACTGAATCCCTCTTCATCTTATTGTTAAGACGAATAGATACAGCATGTGCTGCCATGTTTGATTTGAAGCACGGTTCTTGTTCTTGTCGTTTGATTATAACAACACTACATGCCAAATGAGCATGCACATTTCCAAGATGACTTGGCCTCGTGTCCTCTTAATAAACGCACTTAACATGGGCATGAATATAATATTTATGACCATAGTCTAAAAATTAAAGATGCCCTAGGGCATCATCTGAAAAAAAGTTTTAAATGAATGGCCTCGTAGGTGATAAATATCAGTAACATCTCAATTGGCTTAAAAAAAGTGTTAATTTGACTCGCTTTAAAGCTCTTCATTTTAAATGGGCAGCAGTATGTTTTTAGGAGAACTAAAGATTCCGGTACCTCAATATTTAATAACTGTTTGCCACTAACGTGGCAATGTCCCCCGCCGTTGAAATATTTCGAAAAAATTGTCACATTACGCATATGTATTATTCCCATTGACATTGAGTGCAATGGTTCATGGGATATATGGCTTTAACAAGAGTGGTGACCTTGAAAATTAAGTCAAAGTCATCCAACTGGTGTCTGATGTTGGCTGTGACCAAATTTGAAGAAATAAGGCCAATAAATAAAAATAAGGCCAAGGTCACCAAAAGTGACTGTTGTCTGCATAATTGCCCAATGTAGGCTGTGACCAAATTTGAAGACATTTGGTCCAACGGTTCTTTAGATATTGTGTTAACAAGAATCTGGACGAACATACGGACGTACAGCATACGGACAGATGCCGCTGAATTCATAGTCCCCTGTTTCGAGTTGTGACGGGGGACACAAATAACTGATACCTATTGCTGGACAATATATTCTTATCAAAAGAATCAATTCTGAAACTGTTTTTTTCTATAAACAATTCTCACCTTATCATAATCCATCTGAATGGTGCTGTTATCGAACATCCTGTGAGCAAGAAGTTTCCCTGCCCTGATTGCTACTGGTGTGAGTTCTGGACGGCCCTGAAACATGTATTTTACATATCTGGACATTTAGTTTTCAGTCAAAATGCATCCAAAGGATTAAAGTGGAATAACTAACACTGTAAAGATTGATTTCTGTTCTTCAGACGACAGAGTGACGGGTGACATCATTTTCATCATATTTTATCATTATTGGTCTTCTATTGGCTCTTTCTTACAGGTAGAAACTGATGTGGGACGGTGACATTACTACCTTTATTACAAATATTGTGTTATCAAATTAAATTAACATTTCTGTAGACACATTACACGGAAGTTTTGCTTAAAAAGTCAATCTCTGTAGGAAGTTGAAAATAGAAATAGTTTTCTTACATGAAGTACATCACCAATTGCATAGATGTTGTTGACGGAGCTTCTCTCTGAGTCGCCGTCAGTTCCACCAATCACTTTCAGGCTTGTGTCATCAAGTGCCACGCCCACTTCTCCGAGTCCAAGATTCTTTGTCTCGGCTGTACGACCTGGAAATCATTCATATCACTCAAAATAATTTAAAGAACACTCAAGTAGCATTTCCATTAGCAAAAACTTCTTTATTTTCTACCTAAAAGATGTTTTGGAACACTCAAAAGTATTTATCATTTTAACCAACTTTTAATGTTTGCAGCAATAAAGGAAATCTTTGTAAGAAGTATTGTTCAAGAAATGTGATGAAAATTATAGTTTATAAAGAAGTCATGTTAGGTAAACATATCACCAGGCCTCTTTGATGTACCGGTAATCGAAACTAGATTAGGGACAGTAGATGACCTGTCATAGTTATTGAAGGAGAAGCTAAGTTTGATGAATGATGATCATTGATCTTACCTACTGCCATAAGGATGGTGTCGAACACCTCCTGATGTTTGACACCTTTAGCGTCCATGTAGGACGCCATCAACCGCCCATCGTCTCGCTTCACGATGTTATCTGGCACGCACTGCTTCAGGAAGCGGGTTCCGTCACTCTCCATGTAGTCCACCACAAGCTGAGCCATTTGCTGAAAGTGAGGGTAAAGAGAGCTGTTCATTCTTCCCAAACAAGCTGAGTATTTTCTTGGCTAAACATACAATCAAGGTTGATGGTCATTTCACAACAGAACAAACTGAGCCAATTGCTGAAAGTGAGGGTAAAGGGAGCTGTACATTCTCTCCACAAAAGTTTTTCAAATCATTTCTTCATTAACAAGCTGAGCATTTTCTGGGCTAAACTTGCAGTCAAGGCTGATGGTCATTTCACAATACAGGCTGAGCTATTTGCTGAAAGTGAGGGTTAAAGAGGGATGTACATTATCTATCCACACATTCTTGACGCATATCTTCCCATGTATGCTCTGTAACAAGTGGAGCGTTTTCTAGGCTAAACTTGCGGTTTAGGATGATGGTCATTTCACAAAACAACAAGCTGAGCCATTTGCTGAAATGTGATGGTTAAAGAGAGATTTACATTCTCTTTTCATACATTCTCAACTGTTTTCTTTCTTTACAAGCGGACCATTTTCTGGGCTGAACATGCAAACAAGATTGATGGTCATTTCACAACACAACAAGCTGTACCATTTGTTGAAAGTGAGGGTTAAGGGAGCTGTACATTCTCTCCACAAAAGTTTTTCAAATCATTTCTTCATTAACAAGCTGAGCATTTTCTGGGCTAAACATACAGTCAAGGTTGATGGTCATTTCACAACATAAGAAGCTGAGCCATATGCTGAAATGTGAGGGATAAGGGGAGCTGTACATTCTCTCTCCACAAATTCCCAACTCATTTCTTTCTCTTCAAGTGGAAACAAGGACGGGATCAAGCATGTTTTTACCTAGTATACCAAAAGTCAAGTTCAGTTGCGGATCCAGGGAGGTTTCAGTTTTATAAACAATCCCTTTTGCAAATATCTTTAAAAACGACTGTAAATTGGATGCAAATTCCAGCCTCCCCCCAAACCCATTTCAATAGATCCGTTATCCCCATTTATGTGACTTACTAACAGCCTCATTCAACAAGAGAATAACATGTTAAAGGGGCAGTAGCACGTTTTTAGGGGGAATATAAGGTGAGGAAAATGAAAAGAAATGGGTTCAATTGATAGACAATGTATCTAAACTAAATGAAGCAGTAAAAAATCAAATAACCAAATAATGTAAAGTTCAGCCATGCGATTCCTTTACTTACAGAAAATGAATTAAAGGTGTTCACACAAAAATGGCGGCAAATGACTTTATGTGAATATCATAATTTGTCCTCTAGCCATGAATTATTGGTTTCTGTAATGAGATTTTTGACATTATCAAAATAATACATTTAACATTAACATTCAATTATCAGTGAAAAATTTAAAATACCAAATTTTCAAAAACCGTGCTACTGCCCCTTTAATGCTAAGAAGTTCAAGAATCAGTAAAATGTAATACCTACCTGGTCAAATCCTCGTAGAGGAATGGACCGCATCATAACAGTTGCATCAAACCCTAGACCGGTCAGGAACCCTGCACACTCTAGAGCAATATCTTGTGGGGGTCAGGGAAACAAGGATGTTTTGATGCATTGACATTACAAGCACCTCATGGTATTTTAGAAATATATGTAATATTTTCTTTGTTCACTGTTGTTGGACTTGAAATCATCATTGTACAGCATCTTATCAGCATTCTTAATTAAGACTCTTATGCTGTCAATTAAATGAACAGATTACAATTTAAATGATACTTTTCAGCACTTGTAAGTACTTCTTGAACAAGGCAAAAGTGAGCATATCTCACATACCCCCGCTGAAATTTCTCTGTCATTACAATGACAAAAATTAAACACATACATTCAACTGTTTTAGGGCCAAAATTTCAACAAGTTTTGGTACCCTGGAACTGCTACCCCCTAAAGACACATCTGCACGACATAGGTAACATCTATATCAAATTTGAAGTTCATTAGTCACATACTTTTCAAATCATGCTACGGAAATGGAACAAAGTTGTTTTAGGCTGTTTTAAGGCTAAAATTTCAAAAACATTTGGTACTCTAGAACTGCAACCCCAAAAAGGCACATCTGCACCACTTAGGTAACATCCATACATAATTTGAAGTTCTTGAGTCACATAGTTTTCAAGTTAAGTTCCAGAAACACTTTTTGAAGCACAGGCCCACTCCAGACTACGTCATATCGCCTAAGCGGTGGTATAGAAATTTACATGATTTATTAATTAAGTTGAAAAATTTGAAGTCTTGAATCAACAGCATAAGCATGGTCATTTCAGGGACAATAATTGCAAGTTTTAGCATGGAAAGGATACAACTTGCTCCGACAACTAACCTGTAAAACAATACAATGAAAACAGATTTTACATTTCCATTTATTTTCAATACTCATTCATCAACGGAAAAAAACTTATGAAAATTCAGAGATTGCATGAAGCAAATTCATATCAGCAAAATATGTAAGTAAATCAAAATTAAATTAAATGCAAAAAGTACATGTTAAATCATTGTTCCATTTGATTTTAAAAGTTTAGCTTCAAGGTTTAATACATTTCATAATTATTTAAACAAGATGTGTTTGTGAAACACGAATGCCCCCGGATGCATCCTGCTCGCTGTGTCAAGGTCAAGGTCACAAGGTCAAATGTCATGGTGTCATCTGAAAGGTCTCATCACAAGGGATCCATATGTCAAGTATCAAAGAGCTAGCTCTGACCAATCAAAAGTTATGACCAAGGTTAAAGTTTTTGTGGACAAACGGACAGACGGACGGACGGACGGACGGAAAAGGTCAAATATCATGGTGTCATCTGAAAGGTCTCATCACAAGGGATACACATGTCAAGTATCAAAGACCTAGCACTGACAGTATAGAAACTATACCCAAGGTTAAAGTTTTCGGAAAAGGCTCGCTGTGTCAAGGTCAAGGTCACAAGGTCAAATGTCATGGTGTCATCTGAAAGGTCTCATCACAAGGGATCCATATGTCAAGTATCAAAGACCTAGCTCTGACCAATCAAAAGTTATGACCAAGGTTAAAGTTTTTGTGGACAAACGGACAGACAGACAGACAGACGGACGGACGGACAGACGGACAGGTGAAAAACAATATACCCCCGGAATCTCCGATTCGGGGGCATAAAAAGAGAATATTAATTTCAGGTATGATAATGCTTATTAAACTCAATTGTAGACGTTTCCTCTGTTAAAATGTATCTCACGTTTTCCCAGGAGGTTTCTTCATCCAGAATATATCATCACTGGACATTGTGTATTCCGACACACCAGGGATCTGTAACAACACAAGGAAATCTAAATCTGTGATTACAACCATCATATTTGAAATTTCAACAATAACAAGTACCAGAAACAATTTTTGAAGGGCATTCGGAAGTGGCGCTCATAAGAACAGCAAACAATACTGGAACTCTTTCAACTAACATAGACACTTTCATGAATCATCCTTGATATATCTTAAACCAAACTTTGACAAATATCCACTGGAATTCAATGTGTACATATGTGTGTGCAATGCAAACTGAACAGCGTTTAGAATAGTGAGTCTATTATTAGTGCCTGCTTGCCTGCCAATTGCTGGATAGTTTCAGATTTGGCTTTTTGGAGAGGTAAGCAAGCCTGGCTGGTAAGTGTGATTTTAGAGGGACTTACAGTATTCACATCGCAAGGCTTGTTAAATGTTTATGGTTGATAAATTTTTCAAACCACAAGCCCTTGCTTTTAGAGACTAAAACTTATTTAGAATACTGGTGTTGCATATTGTGTCATGAGTGCGGCATCAGTGTTCGAAATAATGCCTGCCAATGGTTGGTAACTTTCAGATTGGGCTTGTTGTAGAAGACGCGAAAAAGTGTGAAATACGCATGATGCAGTGCCAACAAAACACACATGAATGTCATACACTGAGAAATGTAAAACCAATCACAATTACCTCTTTAGGTACCGCTGGTCTTCCGCCCACGGCCAATACTATGTTGTCAGCTTCCAGGGTTTGCTGCAAATTATTTTTACAAGATTGAACAATTGTTGAATACAGCTTGATTAAACACAATCTTTGAAGAGCATTTGAGAGTGAGATATATAAGAAATACAATTTTCTAGCTGGTAGGTTCTCATTATGACAATACACATTGTTTTGAATTTTATGGTTTTTCATTCAACTTTTCAAGGAGTACATATAAACATCAAGTTCTCAAAAATTGATCTGAGCTCATCAAACTATCTAATTGATAATACAGTAGGTAAGCAGGTCACAATATAACATGTAACAGGATAGCAGAATCTATGAATTACAATCATTAGCAACACTAGAGCATGGGCACAAGGAATCAGCTAGGATTGCAAGATTAGAAGATTACAAAAATTATCTTTAGAGCCTTTGCCCTTGGCCTATATAAGGGATCACCAAATCTACATTATTACGGTACATTATTATCCCCATCAGCTATAGAGGCGGTTTACAAGCTTTCAGGATTCTAAGATTTTGGCTTCTGGAAAAGAATATGAAAATTGGTTTTCAGGGCATGCCCCTTTTAACCCTAACCACCAAATCAATAGAAGTACAAAACCTACCTCTTTTCCTTTCCCATCCACAGCTTTGATTGTATTTTTATCAACAAGATGTCCATGTGCATTGATGTAAGTCACATTTCTATAGAAACAGAAATCCATAACTGATGCACCTTTAAAATTGCTTCCATTTCATAAACAATTCTACTCTTGTTATATGACTATGATGAATTAATTATCTGAAACGATTTGCCCAAAGAAATTACTTACTCATCATACTTAATTACCTAACCCAGGACCTTAAAGAGGCCGATCGAGCCTCTTTCTGAGAAATAAGCTTTAGATCGGGAACGAGGCTGTTTTCGAATAGCACGTCATAGTTTTTAGATCTATAAATAGCACGAGAAAAGCCCCTTCCCATAATGCAACGCTATATGTAAACAACATGGCTCGTTTGTGTCAGGGTGTCAAATGAATTTTGGCATTTATTTATTTATTTCTATGTCTTGCTCATTCCAATTATTATGACTTGGGGGTATACGAAAAAACTACAACATAAATTGTAATATCAAAATATTTCAATATTATAAATGACATAATTATTTATATAAATATCCATTTATAGATTTCTTGCTTATCTCTGATGTAAACAAAGTATTTTGTTTGGATAATTATTTGTGAAATTTCTTTTCCATTTTAATGCAATATTTAATATCACAATATTTCAATATTAATTAGAAATGAAAATTATTTACATATATATTTATCAATTTATGGATTTCTTGCTAATCTCAACCCGACTCATAGTAAAACATTTTTTCTTCCAAAATATATCTTAGTCACTTAAATCACATGAAGTTTTTATGTTCGAAAAAGTGCAATACGGACTATGTATATTTCGGAGTGCGACAGCGCTGACGATTTTTTTTATATTCGATGCGAATCAACTATTCTTCTCAGTGTCACATTGATTGAGTGTCATATGTAGATTTCAATAAACAATCTGTTTGTCTGTCAATTTTCTTATGCAAACATTATTAACAAATTTCCTACAAATTAAACATCCAAGTAACTACAACACCGACCAAACAATCAGCTGACAATAATCCTAGTGGTCGCCATGATCAAGGCTTCGAGTTCGATCGGCTTTCCTCCGCCATTTTGAATTGTTTGCATTGTGAGAAAACAAATGTACTGTATCATGCTAATTCATTGAGTAAATCGAGAAAAAATAAGTGATTGATAGAAGAGGGACATGTTTACACGTGATGCATAATAAAAGTTATCAGTTAAGACAGTATTTTGTTGCAGTAAATGCCAGTAATGCATCTCACGCTCGTAGCTCCGATGATTGGCTTCATTTCACAATGTTTTTCTTTTTGGGGGGCGATACACTTTATTCTTTATCAAATTGTTAAATCATGAACAACTTGAATGATAACCTCATTAACATTTTGAATTTTTTGAAATTAAGTGTGAAATAATCATGTAAAAATCGTATTTATTAGTTAACAGGAATGTCCTCCGTGAATTTCGTTTCCACAAACAAACAAAATCACCGCTCGATGTGCTTGTCAGTGGCTTTATTTATTTTCGCAATTTTTTTGTTTTGAAGGGCGGATTAGAACAAATTACCAAATATGACATAGTTATTAACATAAAAAAAATAGAAAACAAAGTCGAATATATAAAATTTGACGTGTCGTGTGCAAAAGGGAATTCCCTCCCGAATATTTGTGGAACAGAAAATAGCCGCTCGATCTGGCCCTTTAAGTAAATGTCTAAGGGAAGATTGATGTTTGAGATCAACTATTTGCCTGGCAAGCATAAATATATGCTTTTAAACTCTGACAACTTCAATGCACTCTTATCACTGAAGATGCTTTGTGATGTCAAACTTTGAAAATAATTGCCAGGTGATATTGTACCAAGTATAGTGTATTCTCTATCCAAGGTTGCTTGTATTGACTGCTTGTACTGATGGAATACCATTACAATCAAAGCTATGAAATATTTGGTGTTGACATTTAAATGTTCAACAGTGAATTTCAATGTTGTTTTCTTCTTAAACATAATTGCATATTCAAAGTTAATCAATAAGATAGGACCAATTCTGCCAAACAAGAAGATAGGATGCAGATACAACTGAGAGAAAAATTAAAACATTTTCTTACTTGTCCTGAAGCTGTACTCGATGACCCCAGTTGAGAGATTTAACGTAGCCCTGGACTGAAGAACACATAGTGTCCCTGAAACAAGGAAAAGACAACTCTTAGTCTTCCGAACTATTAACTAGCAATTAAATGAAATTCAACAAATTCACCACTTTTTCAAGAGATTTTCTTGTAACCTTGTGACTTCAGATTTACAAATTTCTCATCAGTCTAGGTGAAAAGGGTGTATTTCTCAAAACATTAGTTCACATTTGCATTTTTTCCTTGAAGAAAGTAGACAACATAGATAAATTTTTTTATCTAAAATGATAAAAATAATGCTGTATTTAAAGAAACCAACCATGAGTGTTGAATGTCAGGAGGGACGTCCCAGCCATATGCACGAGCATCTTTGATTGCGTGTCCGAGGAGTGCCGCTTGATGCATCAACTTCTTTGGGATACACCCAACATTTACACACGTTCCTCCTAGTCCCCATTTGGTTCCTTGAAAATAAATACCGGTAATCAAATTAAGTCGGCTAACAGTTTTGTTGTTGAAAATTTGAATCTAAAGGCAGGCAAACAGGTGATGTGATGATACAGATTTTTTTTTTGACAATTTCTTTTGTAAATGAAAATATCAAAATTGCAACAAGAAATTACAAATTGAAATATAAAAAACCATAACAATTCTTGAGTTGCATGATCTCATTCATCATTAGGGATGTACTGATGTATCAATAAATTGCCATGATTCAGTTCACCATACCTAACACGATACAGTTAACAACATCGTTACAAAAGGTTAGTGAATATTGTTACAGAAATTAGCCAATATTGGATCCGGAAATCAGGAGAGAGAAATCCTTGTTAAGCAAGCATTTCTATTAATTGTCAAACTGTAAAGAATAATATCATATGGGATTTATTTTAGTGTATAAATGTTGGTTACCAAGATAATTCTTGTAAGAAATACTGATGTTAGATAAATGGAACAGTATCTCTCAGCAATAAATGTTGTTTTTACTGTTTTGGGATTCATATCATATCTTAACCTAAGTAAAAGTTAGTATCCCAATACATATGGTATAGTGAGGTACCTTGATTGTGACATCTCTTACCAGTCTGATAAAATCTGCCTAGTTCCGAGGGAATAAAAGCTTTAAAATTAACTCTTTGGGAAATGAACATGTTACTTCGAGTCGGCAAAAACCTTCAGTATAAAGCTAGGGGCAATTAACTCCAGTTAACCATGCTTTGAACATGATCACTGCCAGCGGTGTCATAAGCAAAATGATGTGATTGGTCTGCTAACGACTGGGTTTCAGCTACGCTTTACTGGTCTTAAACACTAGAGGTACAGGAGTTCTTTCAGACCTAGTGTAGAGGATTCAATATCTCTGTGCAGTTAATATTTTGAATATTCTATTCCTCGGCCGATTTTAATCAGACTGCATATCTAACAATCATGACATAGTTTATGATATAAGCTTCAACACTGCATAGCCATTCTCTCCTCACAGAGGTAACTAAATGCTGACTCATAAAATACTGTGCTAACCTCATGCTTCCTGGAAATTATACTTGCAGCCAAAAATTGCAAAATAAAAGGGACTACTGCACTTTAAAAACGGATTCTAGAGAAATTGAAGTTAAGCCATTGAAAATTTGAGAACAATCCATGTAAATTATGAGTACTCATACTCTTCAAACATAAAACAGTAGTAATAACACTATTTGACCATCTTGTAGATGTTGATTCATTAGCTCATCATAATCTTCACACTGAAATGAGCTTCAATATTTACCTCTTGGTGAAGGGTTAACAAAATCAAGCACTGCAACTTTCTTTCCTAGACCAGCAGCTGCAAAAGAAAATAAAAATGATTAAAGCATTTTTGATATTTGATCATTTATAATTGTTTTCAATAATTGACTAACTAATAATTGAATAACACTGTAATTTTCTTTCCTTAACCAGCGGCTAGAAAGGTAAATAAAAATAGTATCAGAAAGTAGCGGAAAGGTATTCATTTAAAGAGATTGTGTAAGTTGGATTAGTGATTGTCCCATTTATTGAAACAGATTTACCTTCTTTAGAACAAGCAAGCCCTCCACTTCCCCCACCAATGACAACCAGGTCATATCTTTCACTTGATCCATCTAACATAAAAAGAAATAGAAATAATACATATATTTTAGTGCTAATATATTTGTCTTAATTCAGTGTGTCAACAATTTGTTTTGTGAATACAAATAGAATTATTCTTCAAACAGTTAGGTATTAATATATTTTCTTCTCACAAAGAGCTTAAAACTCTAATTGGAGTGTTTCGTGGATATTGATGATTGATCTTGTTTCTTTATTTGGTTCATTTACTGACTAAATTGTTTCAAAATTAACCTGCATTTTTGTATAATGCTCATCAATGCATTCAACGGTTTTTAGATCAAAGATAAGGCAAAGTTTCAGACTACTACTTATTATTGTATTACTTTTCCACACTTTTCAAAGGAAAGATTGCCATTCAGTATGACAAAAATTCACGTGAAAAATTTATGTTCATTACAGAACACAGTAAGTTATGAAAAGATTAACTACTTCTGAAATATTACAAATCGAGAATACACATTAACGTCATTGACACTTTTGACATTTTGACTTTGGGGTATTATAGGGTAATACATACTCCTTTATATGAAATTATATTAGTTACAAGAACATGACAACACGAGTCATGTATCATATAAAGTCCAAGGTTGAAAGTTAGTTTCTTACTTGACAGATATTTTGATTGTGAGTTTATAATTCTCTTTATTTTGTGAAAACAACAACGGCTTGTCTTCTCCAACATGGGCGCCGCCATTTCTGTTTGGGAGTAATCATTGTGTACATTTTTTTTAGAAAAGGTCATCTTAAAATATTTTTATTCGAAATTGATTCAAGATAGAAATAGTAATAAATTCATAATAATCTTTAATATCGGTTCATATTTCAATAATACTTTTTGGTTTTCTTATTCAAGATATAAATCATAAAACTTCAAAAATGAATAATTAATACTCCAAGAGTACTAAAATAGGAAACGAGAATGCGTGCGAAAAAAGGCTAATGTTCTAAGCTTTGATATTAGTTTACTTTCATTGTAAAGACATAATGATTAGCATGAATATTGTTCAAATAATAAACAAGAAAAGAACATTAACTGTCACATTTTACACTCATCTTTAAAGTGATATAAATTAAACAGACATGTTTCGTTTCTCATGAAAAACATAAAGAATTTAGTATTAACATGTAAATATCCGCTCACGTGCAACAGCTGTTTCATAAACTGATACTTTCTATGTCACATCGTGATTTACATCGCTTTTTCTGATATAACGGTAGTTTTGATTTAAAGTTAATCAAATCTTTCAGATCATATTTTAAGATTAGTTTGATAGTGGCAATAAATCGAAAAAAATACAAATTATCTAATCTGATTCCTTATTGTCCGGTTTTCGATCATCATATTCATAACATTGAACAAGATAATGATTGAGACTTGTTTTAGACTGTGATGATCGAATACTGTTGGGTTTTGATATTGTTATCTATAATTTAATGCTTGCTGAATTTTTAAATGGTAAAACTATGAAATATATTGACTCTTTATAATATCTTATAATGATTACAATAATTTTAAAAATGTATTTGTGCCATTTTATTCCCCCGAAACAACTCCTTATTGTTTAGAAGTATGTTAAATTTGTAATGGATTGTAGATAGTATTTATCTCTTTTTTTGTTTTATATTTTTTTCAGGATGATAATTTACTGGGATCTAAGTGACCATGTGTATCCTTTTTTTCCAACTAAATAAAACACCCAAGAATGGTCTATACCGGCTCGTACTAGCCAACAACAGAGATGAATACTGGGCTAGACCAACAGCAATCGCAGATTTCTGGGGAAAAGACAAACAATGTCTAAGTGGTGAGAGTTCAATTCAATAATTTAACAGATTGATTTTGACATATTTCATTCAACTTCAATTTTCATCAATTCAAGAGAGGGATTAGGAACGAATTATCGGTCTTCTCCGGAATTAATTTAACAGATAATATGCTTTTGTCTTGAGAGGTGTCAATCAACCTCTCTTCGTTGGTTAATACTCCAACACAAAAACAGTCAATTAAACAGCCCATGTCCAGAAGTGATTAGGAAAGGCAGGGGCCATGCGCCGTTCTGCACATTGGATGAAAAAATTTTGCATTACAATTTTGAAGTTTACTATTGACATATGGGTAATTCAAATTCAGAATTTTACTAAAAGCCCTGAAAAATACCCATTGTCAAAAGTGTCTTTCCCAATCCTTGTGTCCATGATTCAAATACTCCCGCAAACATTTTATCAACAATATTTTCACTGTCTGAGTTGTCTACTGAGAAGACACTGCAATCTCTTTCTTCCTTATATTTTGACATGCTACTTCACTGTTGTGTGACTCCCATTCATCAGTATACAGTTGGTATACATACTTTCCAAGCATTAAAGAATATGAAGCCTGATAAGCCACATAGCTAAAGACTCTTTTTTAGGTATGCAAAAAAGTGTCAAAAATTGATCAAAAATACCAAAGTCACCTCTGTGTTTTGTTCAAGGGGGTAAAATGTTGCAAATGCTTTTATTCAAGGTTATACGAGATGCTCTTTTAAAAATTGGTGAAAATCATTTAAGAAGAGTAAAGTATAAATCAACTTTTTTGCATTTTGCCTATTGTGTTTTAATATTTCCAGGTCTTGATGAAGAACCAACCAGAGAGGGTGGAACATGGCTTGGTATGAACAAACAGGGTAAAGCTGGGGCATTGCTCAACATTTTGGGAGAGAATCTGCCCAATAGGAAAGGAAGAGGTGACTAATGTTTGTCTCAGATATCAGTCTTATATAAAATAGACAAGGTGCCGAGGAATAAAAGTTTCATAACAGGCTCGTAGCAAGCAGGGCAGGGGTTTGGAGTCTCGGGGCCAAAGATTGTATGTTTCAAACAAAATTTTATGTCCCAGATTATTCAATTGTTTACAATTTCTTATGTAAATTTTTCATCTAGAAATTGTTGACACGGACTGATTCATATCGTAATATATAATTCATATTATATATATGATAGCTGAAATAAACAGAATTATCATTAAACCGGTATCTTAAATGAGAAATGAGTGGGATGCTGCAATTGCTAATGGACTATTCTAACTTGACAATGTGCCACTGTCAGTTCATATCCATGTGTAATCACTTTCAAGATGTGTATCAAGTTTGGCTAAAATTTCCTTAGAAAATGTCTTTCAAATCATAAGTTTATAAGCGAAATGAGAATTCACTCTTACAATGCAATAAACAAAATTTCATTCATACAAAATCGATAAATAATTGCGTTGGTTTTGTATTCTATTCCATTTCTTTTTAGGATTTCTGGTCTCCAACTTTCTCACATCTAGTTTGAGTGCCAAAGATTACATCACTGAGGTTGCAGAGGACACAAAGAAATCAAGTTACAATGGATTCCATTTTGTTCTCATTGAAGCCGGGTAAAGATTGGACATCATCTTTTTGAGCATTTTTCTGTTTACTTGACATGGTACAGTTTTATATTTTCATGGTCCCAAAATCAATCTTTACATAACAGCTGCAGTGTCAATTATATATAAGAAATGTGTTGTATCTCATCTGCTAGCTGTTGAATCACTTTTGGTGTGTTTCTGAAACAGATTAGATGATATAAGATTTGTGGTGAAATACTGAGAGCTACCAAGCAAAATAAAGCATGTTCTCAGCCACTCATGATATAAACCTACTGCCTCACTGAATGATTTAGGAACATTCTCTCCCAACTGCAGTATCTCAAGTTATGAAATTGTCATCCAACCTCTTTTGTTTAAAGAGCAGTTTGTGAGCCTCAGCAGGAGAGAAGCCTGATTTATAGCAATCAAACACAGATATGCAATTTCTCATTTCATATTCTTTTTGAAGACTAGAATTTATCTAAAAATGCACTTTACAATTTGAGTCTTCTTTAAGCATCTTGTTAAAATATTTTTGCGACTGAATCATGGCATTGGCCAAGGTGGCAACAAGCAAGCTTTCCCTGTGAGAAGTCTTTTCATTGTCTGAAAACTTTCAGATAGTTTGTGGTGTCACTTTGTGCCTCTGATGGATACTAAGTACTATTTACAAAAGAGTAAAGGATTTTGTATAAAACGAGCGAAAGAGAGTTTGATACCAAATCATTCATAGTTTTAAGGTTTTTATAAAAATGGTATTAAATGGAAGGAATTGATTCAAGACCATGAATTGTTTGTATGCAGAGGACAGTCGCCAAGTGCTATGGTCCTCTCGGAGAAGACAGGAGATGCCATGGATCAGAACGGCTACACCATCTTGCCTCTCTCAGGTAGCTAAGTGATATTTGTATATTCATTTTAGTCCCTTTAATGTTCATCAAGCCTGAAAGGTTTTGGCATGTCGTCCGTCCTTCCGTAAACATTTCCTTCTCTTGACTTCGTTTTCAAATCTAGTGCCTAAAGAGAAGAGAAGTTTTGTGTACAGGTGTTTGAGTGCCATTCTAAATTGAAGGTTACTATATATGGTGATTGTGTGTATTGCGGCCTAGTTTTATCTCCTTCCCAAGATGATAGGCCATTGAATCCTAGAAATCATTTGTGCAGATACATAAGCTTATTAGGATTAAAAATTGTAAAGTTTGGCAACTCTCAGGCCACAAGAGAAGGTATATGATGCAATACTTAAGCTTGTTTCACCTCTATCATTTGTATTTGGAGTTTACCAGATATTTCCATCCCTGCTGTTTTAGCTTTGATTTGTTACAATTTATTGCAATGATATGCACTGTCAAAAACATGATTATTCCACAAAAACAAACATTGATTTGAAAAGCATGGATTTGTGCGATTCATTACAATGATTGTGTCCGCAAAAATTCCTAATTAATTCATTTTCTAATATTTCAGAGTACCATGCATTTGGAAATTCTGCCCACTCGACGCCCTGGCAGAAAGTTGTACACGGTCGTGACACATTCCAGAAGATCGTAGAAAACAACACAGGTCGGGAAAACAAATCTCAACTTGTTGATCAACTCATGGCTCTCCTCAACAACAGAACACCGTCAGTTTAATTTTATTTTTTCAGTTGTATTATTCCTATTTCAGGTAACAATAACACCATTGATAGTTTGACAACATTGATAAATATAATGTAAGGATACCCACAGTTTTGTGCTTGCTTCATTCCTTCAGTGATCAGTCCATTTTGGCTTTTCGGGATTCCCTTTATAATTTTTTGTGGTGTTTCTGGTTCACAGACTTCAAAGATGATATTAAATTTCCAACTTTTAATAACTAAAAGTTAAAGTGCCTTTCGGCCATGATTACAGATCCTCCCAAGATGCCTTGGGGCAGGGAGCGGCGATTTACTTCCGCTCCGGGGAGCATTAATTTACAAGCCTGTTACTTAACATGTGATTGACATTGATACGCGACATTTTTAAAATACATTTTACCAACTCATTAAGAGCATGTGAACTGTGTAGTCAACAGAAGAGCATATTGACTTGAGACCAAATCAACTAAAAAGGATGTTGACTTGAGTTAATAGACATAGACTTGATGACGTCAAACCGTTGTCATCACGTCATGCAATTTTAAAAGTGTTTCTCCTTAGTTGTGAATCAGTCAAACCTAGTTTTTTTTACTTGAGTCTCTTTTCTTTTTTGTCTTCTAACTTGGACATAAACAAAATATGGACTGGTGACTTTCATCAATACCTATTTCTAGAGTTGTAGGGATATATATATTTATCATCCAAAACAGTGTTTCCCAGGAGATATCACTTGTGGAAGATCAAGTGGTTTCTCTTAGGAAATATGAATTGTATCAAGACATGTTGGTATTGTCATAACTCTACCTATTTCATAGACCAAAGGAAAACAATATTGACTCTGACTCTCTGACTTCGTCCTTGGTAAATATTGTTTTCCCAGGCAAATGAATCAACAACGAAATAGAGATCATCAATCAAATATGTACTCTGCTCTCCCCAGTGACATGCCGGACCCTGTGCTACACGAGAGGTGTGCAGAGATGAAGTACTCGGACCAGATCACCAGCGAGAGGTCTGCGGTCTGTGTCTGGTCTCCATCCATACAGTACGGGACAAGGTAGGTCAGACTCGACCACTGGAGCTTAGGTCTTGACTGATAATAACAGTGTTTAAAATATAGCTCGTCCGCCAGTCCTTAAACTGGCTACTTTTGCCAGGACTGGTTACTTTTTGGACAGGACTGATAACTTTTCAAAAAAATTTCTTTATTTCCCCAAAGGAAATTATTTTTCAGGACAGGCTAGGTTTACAATCTATTTTATACACTGATGATAATTATCAGTCTTGACTTTGTCGGGACTGCTATCAGTTTTTGTGCAGTCTCCACAGCCGCCGCCATACTCACATAAATAGCTGTAACTTTTTTCCTTTATACCTCAGTATAGAGCTTAGTTCTTATAATATAAATAATTAATGGTATCGGTCCTCATTTCTATATGGCAATATATAGCAATAAAGTGTATTGCGAAATGTATTGCAATATATTTGTTCTTTTCAAATAAAATTTTTATGAGCTTTCTTAAATTATTAACAGCAAAGAACAGCTGATATGATTGTCCAACTGTCCAACACTTATTAAAGGGAGATTTATCAATTACTGGTAATAAGCTGATAAATATTGGTACTTTTTAAAAAACAAAAGTACTAACTTTGTTTTAAACTTACTGTAACATAACGCTTATTGCATTGTGTTTCCTGCAAATTGAGATAGAAAATTTTGATATAAAGACGTCCAATATATTGATATTAATTATCAGAAGAAATAACTAACTTGTATCATGCCGTTACTGTAAATATTTCAATATACCGATATACCAAAATATTGCACATCCTTAATCATAATAGTGGAAATAATTTTTGATAGCTTTTATAAAGTGTCAGTTTGATTCTTCCTTGTTCATGCATAAGAATAGTGAAACTGATTCAGAGACATCCTGCTACAGCAGAATTCGATAGAAGGATATCCGGGGATAGGTTGTAGCAAAACACGGAGACACATGTACGCTGATGTATCATTATGATCCAGAGATCATGCAGGAAGTTGCGTAGTTGTGTAGGGAGAGAGTGAATGACTCCATGCTTGTTGCAGAACCAACACAGTGATCCTGGTGGATGAAGCGGGAAACTGCGACTACATCGAGAGAACTCTCACGACACCTGTCATCAACAAACAGCAAGACCTGACCACGAAGTCTTTCACATTCAAACTGGATGTACAGAACAATCCCCAGGCAGTTTTATGATATAGATATGATAAAAACTATGTCACATTTTTTATGAGTAACTAAGTTGCCAGGCAACCGTGTCCATGTAGAAACACCAGTCTGATTTAAATCAACCATGCTTTGAGGAATATGATAGTTTAATTATTGAGTTTAATAAGATTTGAACTCAATGCAGCCTTGGTTCCGTGTACGCATGGTCTGAAAACACCCTAGCTCGTCGCATGTTCTGACATCAGCACATCCAGTCAATCGCAGAGACTCTGGCCAAAGCTTTTGTTATCAGTCGGTAATTCCTTTGTACCATTTGTAGTACATGATTGCTGCTA
The DNA here is from genome assembly GCA_916613615.1 of Steromphala cineraria. Taxonomy (NCBI): domain Eukaryota; kingdom Metazoa; phylum Mollusca; class Gastropoda; order Trochida; family Trochidae; genus Steromphala; species Steromphala cineraria. Next base: position 13,278,383 of record OU744728.1, read on the forward strand.
AAAGGTTTTTAAACAACAGTCAAACTGTTGGTGACTAGGTTTTGTTTAGAGAAAATTCCAGCTTAAAAGATTTAGACTTTCGGTAGGCTCAATATTTTTTCCAATTTTATTCCTTGGAACGTGGTGAATTTTAATCTGACCACAAAGAACACTCAGGGTAACCCTTTATGGCCCAGTCACACTTACGTTTATGAACGTAGTGATGCAGAACGTACTGTACTTAAGCCTAGTTATCCGTAGATATACTTAGTAATCTGTGCTCAAAACGTAGACATAGACGTGAGACAAACGTAGTTTGTGATTTAACTTTTGGACATGTTCAAAGTTTAGCATTTCCGAACTACGTTTAGTTCAATGTAGTTGGACGTAGTTAATTGAAAATGTGAACTTAGTTCATTGTAGTAGAACCTAGTTAAGAACTTTCTTTAACGTAGTACAACTTTTCCACGATTTACTACACTTTACTAGGTATCCGAGTACGTTTTTGTACGTTTAAGTACATTATAGAACGTTGTACTATGTCTGACTACGTTAAACTACAATAACCTACACTAGTTTCATCTGAGTTGAAGAACGTTTTAGTACACAAAACTAGGTATTAGTACGGTTAACTACGATATCAAATACGTGTAACTACGTTTTGGTACGTTTCGTATTTAGAATTTGACATTTAAGTACGTTTCCCTACATCTAACTACACTTAAGTAAGTAGAACTACGTCGAACTACGATAAACTACGCCTAACTAGGTAGATGTATTTATTTGTACCTTGTGTCACAAGTGACTGAGACACCTGGTATGCGTTTGAACATTATTCATTTCACAACTGAGAGAGGATGAGTGGAAGGAAGGTAAAAATGATACAGCATTTAGCTGCTATCAACAGAGAAATGATATGTTTTGCTAAAAAAATTAACAAAATCGAAATTGATGACGAAACGCAGAGAAAACGGCTTGATTTGAATCAGGAGGTGGGGGGTGACTTTTTCTGCCTCTCGTTTTACCCATATTTGATAAAATGAACTAACACTCTTGTTGGCTTGACAATAAAGGGAAAGAATGAAATACATAAACGTGTGTCTTTATATACCCTACCACTGTAGTGCCGTGATTTACCCTACTTCAACGTACTTTGACGTACCTTAACGTGTTTCAACGTAGTTCAACCTACTTAGTTGTACTAATAAACGTTCTTAAATGTAGATCAATGTGGTTAAACGTAGACGAACGTAGCTAGTCAGTTGTTCAATGAACGTAGTTATCCGTTGTTAAACCTAGTATACCGTACTTATATGTACTTAATCATACTTACACATAGTGAACAAACTTATGATGAAACGTTGTTTTACGTAGTTACTAAAAATGCACTCATTTTCGGCACGTTAGCGGTTTTATGGCTACGTTCAATGAACTACGTTTAACTAGGTAAATGAACGTAAGTGTGACTCCCCCATTAAGCAAGCAGTATTAAGATTTATAAATACTCCATCCCATTATTTAAGTGACCACTTCAAATTTACAGAACACTTTGGAAGGCAACTTATTATTCCTGAAATGTTTTGGGGTAAGAATGTCTATCATTGTATGAAGAAAGGGAACCAAAAATATTTAAAGTATTTTTTATTTCCTGTACAAACAAGGACATTACTGCTGGAATGTATTTATTAGTGGTTAGTCTGGCTTCAAATACACAAAAACTCTGTTACTAAGTAATACTGTGTTATCACCCTTGGAAAGGCACTTCACAACGCACTCTGCCCACTCGGGTTTATAAATGAATATGAATTGGACAATGGTTCATCTTCCTCGCAAAGCTTAGAAAATCAGTTTCTAAACTTACTAATTGAAGCCTTGCTGCCGACACTTGACTTCTGTGATTACTCTCTCGCTTACTTTAAGGGAAAGGCATAGTCTAATCTGGAGGCTCTTCACAAAACAAAATTGGACTGCAAAAACATGGCAGCCTGTCTGTTAAGTCAGTCGACTGAAAATTTTGTAAAGGATATCAGGGGATAGGTTGTAGCATAACGCAGAGACATTTATGCTGATGTAGCAGGATGGTGTAAAATTACAAATATTAGGTTCCTACTCATACGAGCAAAATGTTCCATGAAGTATTAATACAATGCAAATCCAGTACTTTGGCTTACCTGGAGTGTCTCAATTGGTGGTATGTTCTAGTCACATATTACGTTACTCAGAACGTTTCAATAGTTAACAAAAACAGATAAGGAAAAGACCTAGCTCAATGAAACATGGTCATTGATCAATCAACATGTAGATATGCTCTTTGGGTTTTCAACATCTCGAGATCATTACTGTTAGCAGTTCTATTAAAAATCAATGAAATTTTATTGTGAAATAATTATCATCTGTAGATTACATTTAAGACAAATGATGCTTATTGGTAATGTTTAAAGTGTTAACCATCTATAAACAAATAACCAAATGAGCTACAGAGCCAGCGGTTATATTTTTCCCATATAGAAATTCAATAATTTATATGCTTTAATATTGAGATGCTTTTTACTTTTTAAGTTTGTAAATTTATCATCAAGTACTTTTATATGCAGCGATTGCTTTTTAAACGTTATTGTTACATTTAACATTATGAGTGCCTTTGAAAAATCAATCTCTTGTTATTGCTTATCTCATTATGAATTTGTATTTTATATGTTGTATTCTTATAAAGATTAAATCCAAAACTTTGAGTTGAGTTAGAAGTGCTGTATTCCTTGATAAAGCATTCTCTCCACAGTCTTCACAGAGGCAGATCAAGCCATTAAATGAATATCAAGCCTGTGGGTTCTGGCAGATTGCCCTGACTTGAAAAAAATTCACCACATTCATTTGAATTTATTATGCAAATGGAAAAGGTGGGTCATGTCACAAAGCCTTAGTCACTATTCAGTAGCCAAATGATTTTAGATCAGCGTCGATTGCCTCCAATCAGGCATCCTCAAAATTCAGCTTAAAAGAGTCTGTCAACATTTCATGACTGCGAGAGAATGTTTATTAGATACCTGCCTTGAATACAAGTCTGTGCCTTGAATAGTTGTCCTTTCAAATATAAATGCCTGCCTTAATAAATGCAGTGTAAAGCAAATTAACATAAAGGTCTGAATGCAGCCCATCTTTGAAGAGAGAAGAGATAATGCCCATTACCCAAGGAAGCCGCCAGGAGGGGGGGCTTTCAACCAACCACGCCACGGATTCTGAGCGCAGGGCAATTCTTTGACAGAAAGCCTCATCATATGTAATCATGCCTTTTGGTATTTTCAACTTTCTGGAATTTGTTTTTTCTGGTTTCCATGGAAACAATTTAGAAATTAGTTTCCAGAGCAGAATTTGAAAACCATGAGGTTTAGCTCAATGAAACTACAAATATGCCATTTGGTGTTTTGAAATTGCAGGGAGATTAAGCTCAATGACATTCTCAATTCTTATCATTAATTTCTAAACTGTTTCACCAAGGAATGATGTTTGAATCAAACAGCATATTTCAAACAGGATTGTGGTTTTGCTCTCTTCACATTGATACGAGGACAACATTATTCACACAATCATTTTTTCAAAATATGTATGCTTAAACTGGTCATTCAACTTTAGACAGGCCAGGGGGGATAAGCCATCTCTCCTGATGGCTCTTGTTATCCCCCGCGTTTAGCGCGAAGCGGGGGATATAGTATTGGGCAGCGTCCGTCCTTCCGTAACATACGAATGAAAAATTGAATAACTCAAAAACTATTGACCAGATTCTTTTCATTTTTTGTATATAGCTTCATCACCATGAGAAACACCTTCATTTCAAGGTCACGAGACCTTGAAATTTTACCCTTGTCAGCGGGATATCTCAAGAACCATTCACTGGATTCTCTTCATAACTTACAGTGCATCTTATTGAGAAGGTGCCGGGCCCAGTCGATTTTGGCGACCTTCACATTATTTTCAAGGTCACAGCGAGGCTTTGAAAATTACAGCTGAAACCTGCATTTTAGGCTTGTCAGTGGGATATCTCATGAACCATAAACTGGATTCTCTTCATAATTTACACATAGCATCTTATTGGGAAGGGGCTGGGCCTAGTCAATTTTGATGACCTTCACGGTCACAGCAAGGCTTTGACAATTGAAACATTGAACTCTGCATTTAAGGCTTGTCAGCAGGATATCTCTAGAACTGTTCACTAGATTGCCTTCATAAGTTAAGTAAAGCATCTTATTGGGTAGACGCAGGAGAAAGTCAATTTTGATGACCTTCACATTGTTTTCAAGGTCACAGCTGAACTTTGGATTTATCATCAATTTACCTGCATGTTAAGCTTGTGAGTGATATCTCAAGAGTCATTCACTGGATTGGGGGGGGGGGGGGGGCAGGGCTATTTCTGGAGAAAAAAATTCTGTAAACGAAATTTAAAGACTATCAAAATTCCAGTCCCCGAATTTGGAATTTAGCCCCATACAACCTCACAATCCATGAAACAAGCACGTAAAACATGTGTAAAACCCTGATATGAGACCTACAACAATGTTTCAAGAACCCAACCCCCCCACTGAACATAAGCGTTCGAAATGTCGGCCCCCAACATTATGATTTTTTTTATAATTTGGGTTTTGATGGCTTGTTTGATGCATCCAACTTCTTGGTTTATGGAGGTATTTCTTTGCTTTATAAACAGATTTAAAACTTTTGTTTTGAACGCCTACTTTGAGAATTTACGAATTGTTAGTTTAGAAGCTTAAGGTTCCAGAACAATAATGTCCGATTCCATTTGCTCCACCAAACGGGTTCTTCAGTGATCAGCTGTCATCTTTCAACATTGCCCATGCATTCAGACACTTATTTTATGGCAGATCCGTGGCTAAGGTAAGGCTCGATGGGCTTATGGCATGGCATGGCATGGTGTCCGTCCATCCGTCCGTCCGTAAACTTTGTGGAATTTCGACTTCTCCATAACCATAAGGCCTAGAAAGCTTAAACTTGGTGTACAGACTCCTTGACTAGGTGAGGATTATAAATTGTAGCTTCGGTGGCCCTGTTGTCCCTAATAAGGGCCACAGGGGCCAAACCCATTTTCATCTTCTCTAGAACCATAAGGCCTAAAAAGCTGACACTTTGTGTACAGACTCCTTGACTAGTGAGGATTATTAATTGTAGCTTTGGTGGCCAATTGACCCCTATCAAGGGCCAGAGGGGCCACGCCCTTAAAACCTATTTTCATATTCTCCAGGGGCAAAAGGCTCAGGAAGCAGAAACTTTGTGAATATACTCTTTGACTAGTCAGGATTATGATTGATAGCTTTTGTGGCCCTGTGGCCCCTAATAAGGTTGTCAGGGGCTATACCCTTTAACCTAATTTCACATTTGCCACACCCAAAAGCAAAATTCATATGAAGCCTGATGAGCTACAGAGCCACTGGCTCTATTTTTAATTGACTTTGCCAATATTGATGGTACAACCTAAATCATTACTCATGAGACAATGCACAATTAATTGATAAACAAATATTAAAGCATCTAGTCTAATGCAGTTATTTGTTTATTATTTGTAAACCAAAAAATGGTTTTGCATTTTCAATATTTGTCAGTCTGTATATGGAAATAAAAAAACAAATGTTGGTGTTTAATTTATTCAAACCCACCACCACGTTTTCAAGGATTGAATGGTGTCAACGATTTCCAAATGTATCCAGTTGCTTTGTTGACATGCTCAGAACTGGAACAAAACAAAAACCTTTATTAACAAAAAGACAAACAACTATTCTGCGACAATCAACCATTCTGCGACAAACAACTATTCTGCTACAGCCAGTGAATACCCATCTTCCTACGCAGAGCCTAAAAGGCCAGTTTCCAAACTGTCATTTTATGCCTTGCTGCAGAAACTTTACTTTTCTGTGCTGCTATAGTGCCCCTACAGACTAGAGAGCAAGCACAGAAAACTCAAGGTTATGCAGCAAGGCATAAAACTGACAGTTTGGAAACTGGCCTTTTAGGCTCTGCGTAGGAAGATGGTGAATACCCATCTGAGGAGTTCTTACGTAAGGAATTTTGTTTATTTTATTTAATGTCACCAATTAGCGTTGTAATATGTCTGAGGAATGACTCAAGGTTATGTCCAATTTCCACTGATAAACTAAACCAACCCACACGGCGGACACATAGCAAGCTGATCAATCTGTCAATCTTTGTCAATCTGTTTAGGCCTATAGTCTTTATCCAAAAATAGTTGTGACTGACCTTTTATTTTCAGTTTGATACCTGCCAAAATACCATATATGCAAATTCTAGTTCAAATCGATCAAATCATCGTTGATGTTTCGAATTTGATTCTTTGAACAAGGTCTGTTCAGATTTACTACGTTTCCCCCCACACAGCTGTTTCGCAAAATTCATTAAGGCTGACAAAGTGCAGAATTTCCTAGATTACAGTGTATGATGTCTACCAAATACTTTTATCCATTAAAAGTTTGAAGTTCATTAAGCTGACGAAATTCTGGACTTACTAGTTAGCGGTATTTGATGTCTGAGATAGCTTTATGCACAAGATGTTTGGTGAAGTTAATTTAAGCCGACAAAATTCACTTTACAGTATGAGATTCCTCTCCATACCTAATCAACATAATTTATTGAACTTCACCAGCCAAAACAATTAAGAACTAGTTAGCAGTAATAGATGTCATCCTAATAGATTATTCGTGATTTTAATAGCAGTATCAGATATCTTCCCAATGGCCTTATTTACATTGCTGGGCCTTATTTACATTGCTGGGTCTCCTTTCACAAGCAAGCTTAATTAAAGGGGAAGTAGCACGTTTTTTTATAATTTTATATATTCAAATTTTCACTGATAATTATGCTTAATGTATTATTTTGAAAGTGTAAAAAATCTCATTACACAAGCCAATCATCCATTGTCAGAGGACAAAGTATGAATATTCACATAAAACCCATTGGCGACCATTTTGTGTGAGGACCTTTCATTCATTTTGTGTAAGAAAAAGAAATCTCATAGCTAGTCTTGACATAATATATATGAATTACTACTGCTCCAATTAGTTTAATACATTGTCTTTCAATTGGAACTATTAATTTACATTTTCCTGAAATCACATTATATTCCCCCTAAAACGTGCTACTGCCCCTTTAAGGTCGACCTTAACTCCCATTCTTTAACATTGCACTAAGGCTACCTTAAGAACTTACGATCCCCTGATCGCCTGGGGGCCTGATAAATTCAAAACTTACTTGTCAGCTGTGTGAGACGTCTTCCTTATAACCTTATCCACATAGCATGTTTGATGAAGTTCGTCGAAGTAAACCTTGCCGACTGCTGTGGCAGCCTGTACGTCCAGAGCTCCCTTGGTCTTAGACTGTGGATCTTTATCTGCATCACTGGCGTTCTCTAGCACATTCTTTAAACATTCCCTAAATTCTTCATCACAAGTACAGTGATGTCTGAAAGGGCAATAAAACTATTTTTCAGAACTTTGAATCAATACATTATCACATTCGTATAAAATTCCCTGAATTCTTCATCACAAGTACAGTGATGTCTGAAAGGGGAATACGTTTATATCTGAATATTCCTTCAATACATTATCACATTAGTATAAAAGTCAGAGTTCTTCACAAGTATAGGGATAAACAGAAAATGGAAGGATTTCATTTCTGAAACCAGATATTCCAAACAAAACATTATCACATTCCCTGAATTATTTATCTTACGTACAGTGAAAGTGGAATTTCTGAAACTACATCCAACTACTTAACGAATGGTCTACAATCATAAACGTAGATTGTGCCTTGATCTCATTGCCATAAGTAATGTTCAATCATGTTTACAGAGCGTGTATTTCATCTTTATCATCATGCCATGGTCTACTCGTAAGTCGCAATGAAAACCTGCATATTTTGACTACAGTACAGAAGCAGTTAAAGACCTTCCTTGGCATTAGGCTTCACTTGGATCTGGTGCAAGATTACTTCTCGAAAATCAAAATCGTAAAATCGAAAATGGACTGATGGCATAGGATAATTTTTTTCAAACGCCTGTAAACATTTGTGGAAGCACAGGGACGTGGAATATCGAAAACAGTAAGAAACTTTTTCAGTCGACAATCCAGCACAGCACTGAAAAAGGTTACTGTTTTCGACATTACACGTCCGTGTGTGTGGAAGTAACCAAGCAGCTGTTGATCAAATTTCGTTCAAATGGTCTTATCCAAGGCACAGAATGTTGCATAGACTGTAAAGAATGGTGCACACAGATAGTCTAATGTAGTGTGGAAGCACGTAAGGACGCGCCGTATCATCAATATATTGCAATGCAGAAAAACATGATACGTATCGGTAAACACTTCTGAATATGTCCAATATATTGAACGTTTTGAAATGAATAATTTCCAAATTAAATTGCAATAAACACACCAAATAAAACGTGATTAAACTTAAAGTTCGAAACAAGTTTGAAATTGTTTTGTGAAAATGGGACAAATATGTGTAAGGTCATAAACAGCGATTGGAAAATCTTCCTTTCAAAGCTGAGCAATGATTACAGTTCTCACTGGTCTTATTCAGAAAAGATGACATGCACAATTGTGAATGAAAAGTCTCAAATATTTCAATATGCTTTTCTCTATCTGAAATATTGCAATACAAATGAACGATACCAATCAGCAAGCTTTCAAACATAACTGTACATGAGGTGTGGTTAGAATATCTTGAATATTGCTGGCACTGATTCTGCATCTCAAATGTCAAGCATAGAATATCACTACACATTACACTCGACCCAACAGTGTACGATATCTACTCACTACCAAAGACACGTACGTTTCATAATATTATGTTTTCAAGTTTTCAAGTGTACCAAAACGCAAGGCAAGGTTTGCAAATCTTTGAAAATAACTGCATAAGAAACTTGGGGAAACTGATTGTAGGTAATACAATGTCGAGTGGAAAAGTTTCACAATGATAGGCATGAAAGAGGTGTACCACTCGCTGAACCATTTTATTTCCATGAGTACGTTAACAAATCAATCATATCAGAGCGCCCTTGAACTGATCAACCTAGAGAACATCCTACAAGACACGCCTCCAGAATCCGTGGAACCATGTCCATTGCACGGAGAAATCAATTTTTCCTTCAGAGATGCTTTATCACAAGACACGTGATCATTTGAACACGTTTGGGATTTAATCGAAACGGGACTCATGCCAAACATTGTAACACTGAAGACCTTAAAAAAGTTTAATAACCTTGAACCCCATCCTACAATGAAGTTACGCGACTGATTACTTCCATGTGGCGGAGAAATTGCATACAAACGTATATCATTTGGCCATGCCCTGTTTAACCTTGGGATGTTCCGTTTTGCCTCTTGACATTGGTGTTTTAACTATACAAAGTGTCTATCATCCGCATAAACGTTGCGACTAAGAGACCAAATGTTGAGTCTATCAACTTGGTGATAAGTATTTTTCTTGGCAAATTCTAATCACAGGAACCTTCTATCGTAAATAAAATGTAGTAAGTTTTACCTACATTTTATAGAGGGGGTAGGTCTTATCTACGTTTCACCTACAATTTATTTACGATATCAGGTTCCTGCGATTCTAAGAGGGTCACAAGAACGTTTGGTGTCTTGATTAATTTTGCAAGACGGCAACAAGAAGGTAGATGTACCTGGTTACAACAGAATACACGCAGACGGAGTTGCTGAGGCACGTCATGGGAGGAACCACCTCGAAGCCCCTGCCGCACCCCTTCTTGTGTTGTCGGCAACACTTGTCTGTATCCAGCTCGTACACACTGGCCATGTCTTGAGCCTGTCTCGCCTCTCCACACCAGCTCGTTCCTGAAACAATTTAACAAATATGGATCATGCAAATTTCTTTTCGGTTCCAATCCCTTGACAGGCCCTGACGAGTTGGTTAGCCAATAATACTGAACTCTGAGGATCACAATATCTTAATAGGCGATAACCTTTATCTAGTATACAGTGCGATCAAGAGACATTGTCTAAACATTTTGATAGAGTTGGGTGAAGTTAATGTTTTTCAGTCATCTTTAAAAACAATGAAAATGGTAGGGAGAAAGGGATCGAAAGGCAGAAGGAAAAGGGGCCAGCCCCCTCTGTTTTCATGACTACATATAAATTTAAAACATAGGAGGTAACCGTTTTTTGCAGCTTATTAGGCTAGTAAAATGTTGGTGGCGACGGCTATAACAACCTTAAAAAGCATGAGATATGCAAATACCGTTATTCCCACATCCCCCATTGAGCTAAAAAGAAGAGACATTCGACCCCCAAGTTACCGAAATTGGTGCTACGTGCCTGAGCAATTATATATCAGTCATCAGAAGATGACAAATCATTTGAATTCTAATGCTAATAAAACATTGTACGTAAACTATCTTACTTTAACAAAAATGCGAATTATTTATTTAAAAACCACCTTGCCACGTAGACGTGTAGTACCAGCCGATGTCCCTCTTGTCCCGTGTCATTGTGCGTGAGGACCGACAGTTGTTGAGCATCTGGGCGAGAGTATGGGGCAGCACCTCCACCACCCGCATCCCCGTCCGGTCTACCCTTTGGTTCCTGCATCAGACAGAATGATTTGGGATTAATGTGTTGGATTTAAATGCTGTCCCATGTATCAGAGACAGGGGGAGAATGAGTTTGGTTTAACGTGTTATCCGCTGCATACGACACAGGGAGAGAATGAGTTAGGATTAACGTGTTATCCGCTGCATCAGACGAGGAGGGAATGAGTTGGGTTTAATGTGTTGTCCCCTGCATCAGATACGGGGAGAGAATGAGTTTGGTTTAATGTGTTGTCCGCTGCATCAGACGAGGAGAGAATTAGTTTGGATTTACGTGTTATCCCCTGCATCAGATACGAGGAGAAAATGAGTTGGGTTTAAAGGGGCAGTAGCACGTTTTTTGATAATTTTTTATTTCAAAATTTTCGCTGAAAATTGTAAGTTAATGCTACATGTATTATTGTGACGGTGTCAAAAATCTCATTACACAAGCCAATCATCCATAGTCAGAGGACAAAGCGTGAAGATTCATATAAAATCCATTGGCGGCCATTTTGTGTGAACACCTTTAATTCATTTTGTATAAGGAAAATAAATCGCATGGCTTAACTTTACGTTATATATTTGAATTATTACTGCTCCATTTAGTTTAAATACATTGTCTTTCAATTGGAACCATTAAGTTTCATTTTCCTGACATCCCCTTATATTCCCCCTAAAAACGTGCTACTGCCCCTTTAATGTGTTGTCCCCTGCATCAGAAACAGGAAAGAATGAGTTAGAATTAACGTGGTGTCCCCTGCATTCGACACAGGGAGCAATTTGGGTTAACGTGTTGTCAGCAATACTTGTCATCTAGAATTATAGATAGATCAGGGAGAAAAGCAGGGGCAGCTCAAGTCATATTTCTATTCTTATCTCTGTGGTAATAAATTCACTTCTCCGGATAGAGGGAAAATCTAATGTAGGCGTGCCATCATCGAGTTAATAGGAACTAACGTGTTGTCCCCTGCATCAGTATTGGGGAGCGAATGAGTTGGGTTTAACGTGTTGTCCGCTGCACCAGTAATATGGAGTTCAATTCAAGATTTCACGATTTGTTTCCAAAAAACACGTTATTTAAGAACTTGAAAGAATTTGTCACTTATTTTCATTGACCCTTAATTTCAGCACGAATTGGGGATTTTCAGGAAACTGTCATACTCGATTTGGAATATGGCATATGCGGTGTATACATTGTTGTCTGGATATACTATACCCATTCAACAAAATTTCTAAACAATTTCTGCATGCTTTGAAATTTGAATTCACACATTTTCTTTGAATATAAATATGTCAAGCAGAAAAACTTCTTTTGAGTAGTATACATAAAAGATAAACCTTACATAAAACATAAAACGTAAAACCTTTCTTCTTCCATACAAGTCTTCTCACTCAAGATCTCAACATACTCACCCGTCGTCAGCGACGCATGAAAATTTGCCGTTCCGTAAACAAAATACAGCTCCATTTGGGCCGTTGGCGACGTAAATCTTCTGGTTTGGACAATCATCGGCCAGTACTGTAGACAGCAAGGCTGTCAGAGTGATAGCCATGCGGACCATGGCGATGAAACGTGCTTCTCGTGTGAAGGGGCAGCCGCAACTGAACATGAGCTTACAGAGGCACGCAATGCGCGGACCTATTGGCCCAGTGGGTTGAAACGTTCGCTGGCTCTCGACATAGGTCTGGGTTCGGATGTCGTATTTTGCCTAGGTTTCAATCCAGTCTGATTAATGTCGACCGTGCTACGTTGACTAAAATAGTAAAAATATGTTTCTCTTTCGGAGTACGTATCAGCCGGCATATCCCATCCGCCAAGGTCTGAATGCACCCACCTTTGTCGCATGTTTCTTACGTACTCATCTAACCATTCGCAAGAACGGCAGCAAAAGCTTTCGATATCACGCTAGGGGCAGGTAACTCCATCTCATAAGTTATATACAAGCGCCGCTAATTGCTATTTAAAAACGACGATGTGATTGGATAGCTTATGGCTTGTTTTTGACTGCTCTGTTGGTCAAGTTTTAAACCGGACCATACCATCGAGTCATAATTCGCGCCATCAGCTTATTCCATCCATCCAGCTTTCCCTTACTTTCCTGTACTAGCTCTCTAGCTTACTGCGGCTGAACTTGAGAGCCTTTTAAGAGGCTGCAACAGGTCTGAGGTGCACTCAAATCACGAATTATGGGCTCGGAGTATGTGACCGATGCCACAAGGTTTGCACATATAAGTATGTTTCTTTCAGTTTAAAAACAGTTTAAATTGTTTATACATGTAGCTTATATACATTAATGATAAAAAAAACCATATGTCACAACCGTTTCAACAGAGTGAAAAACAAAACACTACCTTAGGAGAAAGGCGAGATTGAATCAACGTGTTCACATGTATATAAATAAATGTCATTTGCTATCCGTGTATCTGATTCGCTGAACACTGTAACAGAAATTCAGTTCATACCTGTATATTCTTAATTTCGTGACGTCACATCACATTTAGCCACGCCCATTCACACTTAGCCACGCCCCAAATGACGGAACTATTCGTAAACAAGTAACGTTTTTTATGCTGTACCAGTTCGCGAGAGTTCGGTAAAAAGACACAAATTACAAAACGCTAATATCAAATAAATATTAAATAGTTTGTTTCATAACAATACACCCGGTCGATTTCGCTCTCCCGTGCGCAGTCGCGGCTGTTGCACGGGGATCGGCCATTGAAATGCCGCAGGTTTTAGCTTTGTTTCTCAAAAAGATTAGAGAACTGTGCCGTTTAACAAAAATGCATTCGATTTGATCTGATTGCTTGTCTTCAAGTTTTCAAGCCACATGTATGGCACCTACGATAGTCTAATAGGCTATTTTCATCCCGAATCCATCAGTCGCGAGTTTGTGTTTATGTACAACGGTTGACACTAGGAATGTCAAGGCCACGTGACAAGACGTTGCGTGATTCCGTTGTGAATTTTCATTGGCTGGTGAACTAGTCGTAGGCGGAGCTAAAAAAATAATGACGTTTTGATTGACATTTTATCTCTCTTGTTTTGTTGATAGTTGAATTCGTTCGCGTAAATAGTGCAGTCCTATTTGTTGCGAATGTGATTATTTGGACCAAACAAACATATTAAAACATCAAATTTGTGTATATTTATTTATAAGAATTGACTTTAAAATTTATTAAGTTCATGGAGGTATAAACAGTTTGCACAGCGGTTTTTAAGTTTATACCTCCATGAACTTAATAAATTTTGAAGTCAATTCTTAAATAGATATCGTGAAGAAGTACTCACAATATAAGATATCATTACTTTAGGACGCCATAAAACAAGCGAAAACCGCTTATCTCGTCTAGGACCTACGACAACGACGTATCATGGCTTATTCTTCATAAACTTTGAACAGATATATAATGTAATCAAAATTCATCTTTCTTTCGGACGACTTGACGTAACCCCGTTTCTGTCATATTTAACACACTCCATTTGAAATATCTCGTAATTTGCACAGTGACTTTGTTTTAGCTTGTGAGTGTATGAGGTCTTTATGTACAACTTCATGACACTAAAGATGAGTCATTATTTTACATTTGTGTCACATTTAACACACCCCATTTGAAATATCTCGTAATTTGCATGATGACTTTATTTTAGCTTGTGAGGTCTTTACGCTCAACTTCATGACACTGAAGATGAGTCATTGTTACACATTTGGTATGAAAAATGGGCGCATGATGATAAATTGAGCCCAATGTCAGGTATGCATGTGAGTATGACCAAAACTTCAAACAAAACACTTCTCTTTGAGCTGCTGACATCTAAAGTTAGTGAAAATATTATTACTATTTGGGTGTTCCTAAACTTCCTTTGAGTACTATATATATACTATCCCAAAAAAGAAACCCATTTTACCTAAGAATTTATTGCTCAACATGGAGAGCACAAATATCATGATTTCATGGTAAAGAAGGTAAAAAATTACATGATTATAGATAAAAACTAAGACAACATGACAACACCTGTCTTTGTTATGTTATAATGTTGTATATATATCTACATGGTGGCGTCGAAGTCAATACATTGTGTAGCTACCATTTGCATCAATTCCAATGTTTTATTCCTTTGGAATGATAAATTGATGAAGTCTCAATTAAGATATTCTTCTAATGCGACGGCACGACGTTAAAGATTCTAAAACATATTGTGACGTTCACGTCCATTGAGTTCATACCATTTCTAGTGCCGAGAAAGGTTTTGCAATATTGTGACGTTTGAATTGGAAAACTAATGGATCATTCGGCGTTCTGTAAGTGACTGAGTGTTCTATTGTTTGAAAAATTCTGTCGGTCTATAATCTGATACAAGTGAACATTGAGGGCATTGTTTTATCGATCAAGTAACGATTTGCTTCTAAACTTGTTCTGAACCACTAATCAACAGATCTTTGTGTGTTGTACACTGCTCCTCATGCTATACTGTGCTTTTTGAAACTGTTAATATTTCGATTTGAATAATGCGTAAATTGTTTTCCGACGTAATGAATGTAACTGTGTATTTCCACATAACTATGATATTGCAATCGTAATCCACAACTGTTCTATGGGTCATATGACCTTATAAGGCTTCCGTCTTTCTGTCAACTTTTATATATATATCATTGCTGAAATTATGGTTTTTGTTGTTTTAATTTTGTCAGTTGATGCAACCACAGGGACTTGTATTGCTAATAAAAACTGTTCCTAGAAAGAATACTTGAATACGATAATCACCTATTACTAATAGTATTATTAGTAATAGGCGATTATCGTATTCAAGTATTCTTACTAGGAACAGTTTTTATTAGCAATACAAGTCCCTCCCTGTGGATGCAACTGTGTTTGCTTTACTCAAGTCATTTGTAAAAGGCGACCTTTTGATGAGAACTTAAGTAGCGGTCCAATCCAAAGACGCATGTTGTCTTCAATTATACCTCACGAAAGATTTATATGTGTAGGATCAAAACCAAGCCAGAGGTGTTGTTGATAATGTAAGCCCGCGGCAGAGGGAAATTGGAAAGGGCCGACAGGCCCGCCCCAACTCCCGAGGCTGAGGGCTTACATTATCAAACAACACAGAGGGCGAGGTTTTGATCTAACTTATGAACCGAGATAAACCGTAGTAACAAAATTATTTCAATAATAAGTATGAAAATGGATTCATTGATTTTTACTGGTAGGGAATCACCATGAGCAAACGGAGAGCACATCCGCACCCTGCACGTGCTTTGCGCTCGCTATCTGCCTCATGAAGTTCACATGATTGTCACTGTGGAAAATACATCATTCTTCTCGTGGGCCTTTATAACCGAGTTGTCAAAGGCGCCAGTTTAGTAAGCGAGTGGTGCAGAATTCGAAACCAGGCATGCGAACATTATAATTGTGATTTGTCAAAAATGTGATGTTTTGTGATGGTATTTATTCGAAGAAGGACTTTGAAACAAAGTATTTCAAAACGTGTATAATCCCAATCAAAATAAATTTCCGATAAATTCTAGAGTAAGCCCTGGGCATTCTTGAAGAATGCCCGGCAAAGAGGTTTATCCGATAAAAGAAGAACCTAATAGAACAATAGAGTGACGTCACTGGAGGTTTATATTCTATAGGACAAGTGAAGAAAACATGTAAATGTGCCGGAATCTCGTGAACTGTTCCTGTTTCAACAAAGCTTTGATCAGGATTTATTTTTTGTTATATTATCCTGTAAGCTTATTTTTGTTCAAATATTTGAAAACGAGACGAATTGAGAATATAGTCAAAAGTTGTACAGATTGAATTGATTTTAATCGACTAATTCGGGGTAAAATTCACCAACTTTATTTAATAAGAATTTCACATCTAGGAGGTTCAGATTGGAGTTTCCTCATTGGAAGAGATTTTTGATATTTTACATTTTATGTTGACGCCAAAGTTGGTTTCATCTTTCCAGGAAACACTTATACTTAATTCATTTAGAACAACATTGAATGTGTACAGCTAATTATAAATAAATAGTAAACTCGTTAACATTTCTCAAAAGTTCTAAATTTTACAACTCCGTTGATTTGCCAAAGTTGAAAATCTCTACACCCGACTTGATGTGGGTTTGCAAAAAAGAATAGGTGTATTAGAAAAGTTGTGGTGTATCGGTCAGTATACATTCAGTTAGAACAAAGGAAACCATAGCAACGAGACCGGAAGTGGGGTATACTACATATTGTAATGGTTTAGCTTCGCTTGGGCAATAGTCGGCCATTACAGGTTCATCTTGTTTTGGTAAAAGGGAGGAAAATATTGTCACTTGATATGCTCGTTGAGATGAAGTCACAGGGACAGGAAATCACTTGGGGAAAGTGTTAGAAAAAAGCCCATACTTATCCACCACTTCCACGGTAGTTGGATTTGGTCAGTAGGGATATGTCTTTTCTAACGCCAATCTAAATAAATTTAGATCAACATGTTTTATATTAGGTCATACGGTTGACAGATTGACAAAATCAAAATCTGTTGATCTAAATTTATTTAGATTGTTCTAACGCTAACATACCTTGCAAAAATTCTACATTGTTTAAGTGTTACACAAAATATTAGCCGGAAGCGGTTCCCAGGAATTTAAATATAGAGGGTAGAGGGTATGAACCTCCGGTTTACAAGAGTCACAGTCCCGAAAACTACAAGTAAGTATCCTCATGTGCCTAATGTGTCAGTATACACGACTTTAGCCTTCAAGAACTTTACATTTCTCAAGAAAACTACGATAACACGCCCTCGTAAGGGGACCACATAGTTTCTTATCTACAGCAATGTAGTTATGGATCAAGTCTACTTTCGACATTTTTTCCATTCATGGAATTACTATAAGGAAAGTTAGATCAAACGTGTTTTTTCTGCCAGACTTGTTTCTATGTGTAGAAAAGATATGAATTATGATTTCAAGTACAATTCTTTTAAAAATGGGTGCAGTATATATCCTGACCAAAACTGTACAAAACATAACATTGAAAATAAGTACGCAAGTCATTCGAAAAATCACCAAATCATTCATAAAACTAAGGTCCTTTGAACTGACAACATCCTCTAAATGCAATATAAAATCGGTTGATCTATAGATCTGTAGATTCCATCCGAACGCTATGTTTGGGACTTTGTAAGATGGTTATGTCAGGCCTATCTGGGTTTATTGGTGGAAACGAAATTTGCTTGTGTACTCTTCTCTTTCAAGTTGTCAAATATAAATCAACTTAGTTAATGCCGCACGTAAATCGTTACCATGACATTGCTTTCAAATGAAGTTCGTTATGGTCCGATCATCTTCCAGCCTAAAAGGCCAGTTTCCAAACTGTCATTTTATGCCTTGCTGCATAACCTTGAGTTTTCTGTGCTGCTCTCTCTGTAGGGGCACTATAGCAGCACAGAAAAGTAAAGTCTCTGCAGCAAGGCATATATGACAGTTTGGAAACTGGCCTTTTAGGCTCTGCGTAGGAAGATGTGGTCCGATATGAGCAAAACGGTCTTGATAGAGAAAGAAATGATAGCCTTGCTACAGGGTGGTTCAACAGAGCTAGTTTTCGTTCTTTGGCTGCTACAACCAAGTCCCCATGAACCATCTGTGTAGAACCATCCTGCAGCCAAGCTTTGGTCTTTCATTTATGAAGATATCATGAAGACATATGGTTTGATCTTGAACCTCTTTTCGAGTAGTATCTATGAAATATTTACTATCATAAGTACCCTTTTTCTCTATGTTTTTCAGCAACCCTTTACCCCCTGGCGCTTAATTCTTTCAAAGAAAATTGAAGGTCGTTTCAATACGTCTTTTACAATAAATATGGTTACTGAGGGAGAATTTATCTAATGGCTAGGGCCCGACGATTATAAGAGGCTCGGCGCTTATGAAAGGAAATACAGTACACATTTCTAGTTAAATGTATTTTGTTTAACTATCTACCTATGCAAGATACATGTATACTCCTTAAAAACATTTTTCTACCATTTCTAAGGTCATGCTGCTCAACGGTCAATTGAATTTTGTCAGGCATCCGCAATGCCATCCGATATAGGAGAAAACCTTGCCTGGCTACTGGGTGGTTTTAAACAGGAAACCGAGGAGAATCATGTGAAGCTATGGTAGTAAACCGTATCTTGTCCTCCTTCACATACCATACAGACATGTAGGGCAGAAACATGTGTTTGTCCCTTTACTTTTGGCTAAGTTATCTGTGGAATAGCTTTTTCTAACCAATGGATCTTTAAAAGTCAAGAGTGAACTGTATTGTACACAAGTCAAAAGAAGTTAAGGAACACGCAAGTAGTAATATCATGTACACCAAAAATTGTCAGCAGCTTAAAGAGAACTTTGACGTTTTTTGCATACCAACATGCATAGCTGACATTGGGATACCGATTTTTAATTTAAAAGAATTGCCATTTTTGTTAATTTTGGAATTTTGACTTTTTCAACTACCATTGATATCACTTTCAAGGCGATAGCATCCCCCAAGACAAGACTTTTGAACCCTAGCCATCTGACATCCTCAGATTCGTTTCGGACATCAAAGCCCATGAGCAGAATTGGAATCCAATGTGTCAGTAAAATTGTGTTTATTTTATTACCATGCACTTAAATATTAAGTATATAGGGGACATTATACAAAGGTTCCTTCGATTCTTTTTAGTGGTATATAAATAATAACCGATTTATATAGCGCCTGGTTTCCAGGCCAGGCCTGCTCAACGGCGCTGTAATTGTGAGAGATAGAGGTAAAAATGTGTGTTTTCAAATGTCTCTTGAAGGATGAAACAGATTGAAGCCATGAGAAGCTTCAGTCAATTGTGGCTTGCAACTATAATTGTTTTGCTGTACAGAAAATCTACAAAAGGAGTCAAATCAACAAGGATTTATTTTTGAACTTTCGATTATTCTTAGGAGAAAATAGCTAGAAACTGATTTTTTTTCTCCAATTCATAAATGGAAAATGTTTTTCTTATTCCATATAAAGACCGTCTCTGACAACACTATTGTGGCGTAGCATTGCGGCGTAACCAGTGAGCATCAGATTGAACAAGCGAACCACGGTTAGTGCTGCACTGAAGTTCTTTGTAGAAAAGCACCCAAACCTTACTGCCTGTAGAACAGTTTCATACTGCAGACAAAATTGGTGAACCCCTAGCAGGATTTGAAACTCGGACCTCATGATCCTAAGCCAACAGACTATCTACTGCACTATCCCGCTCCATTTATTTTAGTCAACATGAACTTTTCTAGTTCATCATTGTTAATTAGTCTGACAAATATTCTGTGTCCCATATAAGGTAAAAAATGTTCTTAAAAGGTCTTTCATTTCAGTAAAACTTCAGAAGTTATTCTCAGAAGGAAACCCCTAATGAAGTTATTCAGAAGACGCAAAACAATACAGAATCCATTCTAGGTTCATGAACTGCATTCTTAAGCAAACTTTTAAAATGCAACCGATTTTGTTTCCAGTACCCGGGAACTACTGAATACATCAAAAACAAAACGCACACATTTTTGTAAAAGTGTATTCAACAATTTTAAAGATTGTAACAATATTTTTCTCCATATAAAATTTTTAACAATTTTTTTGCTTTTTTGTATACCATACACCATCACCAATGAAATGAAACCAACAAATTAGAAAATAATTGAAAACATTTGAAACAAAACATACTAAACAAAACCTACTCTTGTCCGTTCTTGCTTATTTTCGCCTATTAAAAGTTTCTGAGCAGATGAAACAGTAGAATGAAATGAAATGATAAAATTTATAAAAGATTCTACATTTAACCGGAATGGTAAAATGTTTTTAACTTAGTCAAGCACTAAAAATTTTAACATTCAGCTGTCAATTAAAACATTTCAGCCATTTTCTTTCTTGAAACATGTGCTTCTAAAATATTGAATCAGTCAAAGTAGATATTGACAGATTTACAGGATGTATAAAAATTATTTGACAAGTAAAAAGATACAGCTCAGAAGTAATATTTATCAGTAAAAGAAAAATAGACAACCTTTTTCCATGTCACAATAATTTAGAACTAAAGCTGCAATTACAAAGTTTTCTTAACTTCATGAATCCTTCCCTAAAAAGAGTTAAATACATCGATAAAAGATGAAATTTCAAAAATTATTTTATCATTTTTTTATATATCTCAAGCTAAAAGAAGAATTGGGATGGGGAAAAAGAAAATTGGTCTCCAAATGAGACTTTGAAAATTTAAAGGATAATGATAAACCAAAGTGCTTCAATTTCAAACTGTGCAAAACAAAATTGAAAATAAAATTAATCATAAAGAACGTGTATACAAAACATGATAACCATGGCAAAATGAAATTGATTTTAACTTGAAAGATTTGGTTTGTATATTGAATATGACTATAAAATTACCTGTCATTTTAAAACAATTCTTTATGCATTTCATTTCAATGTTAATCACCTACACTTACTTGAAAATGACTGCAAAAACATGTATTTGTACAAGACATACGGAATATTTCAAATACCCTAAAACTTGGAAAGAACTTTTGATCTGTTTATATTTTGATGAATAAAAGATTAAAATTTCAGGTTTATCTGTGGATGATGTTTAAAAGGATATCTAATAGAACAATCTTAATTTCTCCCAGAAATGTCAAGATTCTCGCTAACCATTTAAAAGTACTAAAATACCACTATATATATAGTCCTCAAATATTTTTTTAAAATCTATCATAAAAAAATAAATAGCTTGATTTGTTATAAGAACATGACCTAAAATTACCTATGAATGCCATGAAATTTCATCAATTAAATAAGGTTTCCAATTTCATTCTTGGTAAATGGTTCTTGCCCTGTAACAAATTTCATCAGGCAAATAATACCACAAGGGTGAAATCAAAGAAAACAATGATAACATAATAGCACTTATGTACAAAACAAGACTGGATAATTCAACAAAGTCAACATTATAAATGCACCATGGCAATGTTATCCAAAATGAAATAAATAACAGGACTGGAATATGTAAAATATGGTCAGTTCAAATCGTGGACGGTCCTTGGTCTAGATATCAGTTGATCTGGAAAATAGGAAATGAATACATTGGCAAATCATATGACTGAGAAATTCATAAAAAAATTGAGCCTTTGGCTCTGTAGCTCATCAAGCTTTACATTTGATTTTGCTTTAGGGTGTGGTCAATGTGGTTCCCCCCTTAGTAGCGGCCACAGGGTAAACAAGATGTGTTTGTGAAACACGAATGCCCCCGGATGCATCCTGCTCAAGGTCAAGGTCACAAGGTCAAATGTCATGGTGTCATCTGAAAGGTCTTATCACAAGGGATCCATATGTCAAGTATCAAAGACCTAGCTCTGACCAATCAAAAGTTATGACCAAGGTTAAAGTTTTTGTGGACAAACAAACAGATGGACGGACAGACGGACAGGTGAAAAACAATATACCCCCGGAATCTCCGATTCGGGGGCATAACAAATCTATAATTATTAATCCTCACTAGTCAAGGAGTCTGTACACCAAGTTACAGCTTTCTAGGCCTTATGCTTCTGGAGAAGATGACAATTGGTTTTTAGTGTGTGGCCCCAGTGGCCCTAATTAGGGGCCACAGGGCCACCAAATGTACAATTTATAATCCTCACTAGCCAAGGAATCTGTACACAATATTTCAGGTTTCTAGGCTTTATGGTTCTGGAGAAGAAAAAAATGAGAATATATTTTAAGGATGTGGCCCCTGTGGCCCTTATAAGGGGCCACAGGGCCACCAAATGTACAATTTATAATCCTCACTAGTCAAGGAGGCCTTATGCTTTTCAAGGCCTTATGCTTTTTCTTTCCGACTATGTAAAGACTGTATGATTTCAGATGGGGAGAATGTCACAAGCTTACCTATATAAAGACTGTATGAATTCAGATGGGGCGAATGTCAAAGTCAATGAATTCAAGAGGGGAGAATGTTCCACTTACCTATATGAAGCAGCACAGGCTCAGAAGGGGAGAATGTTCCACTTACCTATATGAAGCAGCACAGGCTCAGAAGGGGAGAATGATCCACTTACCTATATGAGGCAGCACAAGCTCAGAAGGGGAGAATGTTCCACTTACCTGTATGAGGCAGCACAGGCTCAGAAGGGGAGAATGTTCCACTTACCTGTATGAAGCAGCACAGGCTCAGAAGGGGATGGCGTTCTTGGTGTTCCTGGTGAGAGGTTTGTGGTGCCGCATGGTATCGAGAGCGTGCTGCCAGTACCAGCACGACCTGCAGAAGTACTTGAAGCACTGGATCTCCCGGCAGAAGTACGGACCCTGCTGGATACTGCACAGGGAGCAGATCGCATCCTCAAGGTACGGGTCTATCTGGATCTGGAAGGACCATTGAGGAATTATATACAGCATTTATATTGGCAACATTCATAGAAAATTTTACTTTGTCCAAGAAGCAATTTCAGAAGTACACAGATAACTTAGAATTAATTAAACATTATCCATATAAGGTCTTACCTTCTTTGTAAACTTGGGGGTCTTGATTTCCACAAAGGCAGCCTGTACAGCTTTCATGTAGCTCTTCTTGCTGCTGAATGTCACTCTACCAGAACCTACAGGAACATCAATTAACATTTCAACATTTGCGATCATTTGTGACATGGTTTAGTCCTTTGCAGAATTTAAAACCACAACCGCCTGCAATGGCCAAACCAACAGCTCATTTTAAATCGCCTTCACAATCTTCTGGTAAGCTGTTTGCAGAGTCAGTCATAGCACCATTATTGGAGCGAGGGTTTAGGTTTAATCCCTGAAAAGAGACTTGCATCATTCGTATTGCACTTTTAGAAAAGTGTTTAATGTGAATCAATTTTGCTTTCAGATATCTTCAATTACTTTGAAATATATAATACATACTATATAAAATATAAAAAAATTTTTGGGCACAACCAGTTGTCACAACATTCATGCATTTAAACAAAAAGAAAAGGTGACTAATTATTGTATAAATTGGTTTCAATTAGTGAAATCAAAGTTCAAGAATTGTGATAGTCAATGTCATTCAGACTGCCAACATTTAATCCAAGTCATCAACAGTTCACAATGCAGAATTTCAAGATCTTACCAATAGGGTACTTGTGCTTGTCAGTATCAATTCCAGCATAGACAACGTTTCCAAACAGGTCATTCATGATGCTGGCCAGAGCTTCTGCGGTTATCATTCCGTGGAGCGCGCCCACAAAGATGGTTTTCTGAGCATCCAGTCTCTGGGAGGGAGACCTCACGTGGTTGCTGTCTGCCAAAACCCATGGGATCACCTGAACCTGGACAAGCATTAGCAACACGAGATCAAGTTCAAACATTAACATAAACAAGTCATAGATTTAGATTATAGACATGCTAATCAGAAATTTAATGCAATGGAGGGCAGACTTGAAATCATTTTTGGCCTCTAAATAGAGGTCACACTACACAACAAAATAACTTGAAACCCTAAAGATGTAGAAATGTAAATTTGTTTGAAAATGTTATTTTGTGATCCAGTTCCGTTTCATATTAGCATTCCAGTTCTTTACTACTTCCGGGCAGCCTCGTTATCACAACAGCATGGCAAAAAACGCAAGCAGACACCCACCGTCCACACCCAGTAGCATTACTGGCGTTTTTGTACGGGTATTCATACTTTGCATAGCATATGGCTATATACTTCTTTCTGTGCATGTGCTTTTTAAATTAGTTAATTAATGGAGCAATAATGCAAATGTGCAATGTCCATGATATTTTATGACTCATTGTATGGCAACAACTTCTTTGCAATGTCAAAGCTATGGCATGTGGATTGTGATACCTCTTAGGCCAGGGGGCTTTCTAGTCATCTATCTATTTTTGTTAACCCTTCAACATTTAACCCAAGAAGGTGTTGTAGGTTAAGGGTTAATAAATTTGGCCAATTTGAAACTTTGTCTTATGTGCTTATTTGCTATGTTCTAGTAGTAGCCTTTCCCATGTTGGAAAAAGGACAGGGTAAAAATAGTTTTAGAGAGTGGCCCATGTGGCCCTGATAAGGAGTCAGAGGGTCAGAAAAACTCAAAAGTTTAAGTCTTTACACCAAATTCAAATTTCTAGTCAAATCTGTAAAAGATAAAAATCCATAAAGTTTACAAGAGGACGGATGGACACTGAAGGCTTGCCATGCCATGTCAAAAAGCTATGACATGCAGCTGCCAGCTTAAAGCAAGAAACCATCAAAGATCTCAAATGTCAAATGTACATTTCTGCTTCTTATATAAACTATCCTGATCACTTGAAGAAAGAAAGATAACTTCGTTAAGTACAATCCTGCCCGCTATATAAAGTACCCTGATGGTTGTGAGGCAAGAAAGTTTACAACAGGACGGATGCACCAACCTCCTTGGACCTCATCCTCCTGCTGGAGATCTTGTAGTAGTAGTCGCCGTTGCTGAAGTCGTGGGTACAAGCCGGCAGCAGGCACTTCACCGACTTCTCACTGTCAAACAGCAGGTACACGTAGCCTGCAACATGGGAGATTTAACTGCATGAAGTGTCTAAAATAGATTGGAAACCTAGCCTGTCCTGAAAATAAATAGTCACTCCCTCAGGGGAAAATAAACTTTTTGAAAAATTACCAGTCTTGACTAAAAAGTAACCAGAGTAGCCATTTGCCAGTTTAAGAACTGGCGGACAGGCTATTTTTTAATCACTGCTGCTTGTAATAAGGAACTAAAAGTGATGTTCAATCAAGATGGCCATACATCCTGCTGATGTTATTTGCTATTATGTGCATCTATTTCTCTCGAATATATAATTGCTTTTGTCTTAGTCTATATGAAACTTTGCTTTTCATAGGCAATTACAATAGGACAAAAATGGGTATCAGAGAAAAAATACTGTTAACAGCCGAAATATTGCCCTAACCACTTAACTGCAAATACTCACTATAGCAGAATATATTCAGGCTAACACAAAGAATTAGCATATGAAATATGTTGAACATTTAATAAGGGACCGGTCATTTATTATAGGGGGGGGTGGGCCGGTGATTTTAGGGGGTGGGTCACAAAAAAATAAGACAGCCTTTAGGGGTGGGTCATAAAAAGATAAGACAGTATTTTAGTGCTGTTTTCAAACATGACAACAAATTTGGGTGGGTCATAAAAAAATATGACAGGCATCAGTGGGGGGTCATAAAAAATCATGACAGCTTTAAGGGGTGGGTCACTTTTTTTGGGACATTCTGTGGGGAAATTTCACCGGCCCACCCCCCCCTATAATAAATGACCGGTCCCTAACAAGAATGAGTGAATTAATTATTAATCATGAATTAGATATAAGAAGACATTTTTTTTGCTTACCAATGACACTTTCATTTCTTCTTTTGTTTACAAATTACCAAATACAAATTACTTATCAATTTCTATCTTCAGAATATATACTTGACAAATTTTAGAACCTTTCATCATTGGAATATTACAAGTGGATGAAAATATCATCTAAAAACCATCTCAGGCTAACACAAACAGGATCTGTTTTTACTAGTGAATAGAAACTTAAAAATTTCTTAACTCAAGAGTGAGAGTTACTACTCCATAAATATTTCAGTATTAGCAGCACTTTACAACAACAAACAAAAGTGATACTAATTCTTTTTTTGTAAGAAACCCAAATTATCACATTCAAGTGCTAAAATATTCTACAATAGAAAAAATCAGATACAAAAAGAATGGATTGGCATGCGTCTTGAGTACATTATTTCTAAAAAAAAAACTATCATACTGTTCTATAATATTTACCAGTATATATCAATACGTACAATCTATTCTCATGTACAAATGTAATAGATTTATGTAATGTAATACAATTTATTTGATGGTTTTACCGCAACCTTTTTGATTTAACTGCCGTCAGAAATTCTGCAGGAAAGTCACATTTAGGGTAATCAGTTGGCATGTTATCACAGAAAAAGTGGACCTTGTGTGAAGAGTTATAGATCTTGTTTCGACAGTAACATTGTGAAGATGGTCTATTTGCATACATATGTCTTAAAAAGTAGCAAGTAACTCTTTTTGGCAAAATAAATACCCTTCTTATATAGCGCATATATCCATGACAAAGCATGCTCAAAGCGCCATGAGTATTATTACCCTGTAGGGATAGTATATTTGGTGCCTCTGATTAACAAGCGCGACCGTATATGTCCGTACTTCCCCCTTGTTCAGAAACTCATTCGTATAGCTGGGTGAACTGAGTGCAATGTGGATGAAGTGTCTTGCCAAGGGACACAACAAAGGATGAGACCCAAGTCACACTTTGGTGTCTCCACAAGGTTCGAATGTTAACCACTACACCACTGTGCTCCATAAATGTACCGCATTTCCTCGAATAGACGCTGGGTCTCGAATAGACGTCGGGTCTCTAATAGACGTCGGGTCTCTAATAAAAGGCCGGGTGACAAGTTAATTAATGCTCCCGTAATTCAACTGAACCAAAGTATTCTCCCTTTACACCATCTATACACATTTATTTCCTACTATCAACTAAATAGACCTGATCTCAAATACACGCCGGGGGTAAAGGGGGTCTGAAAAAATACACGCTAGGGGCGATTATTCGAGGAAATACGGTAGTTATGACAACCTGATCAAGAAAAATAACCACAATGGAATAATGATTGTTTTTTTTTTTAAATTATTATTTTCCAAGGAACATTGTATTGACACTTCATTTGGAGTAATTTTTACCCACCATCTTTTCCTGGCCATTCTATCTTCAGTGATCCGAATTTGTTAAATGCAGCTTGGAGTCCAGCTGGAATTGATAAAATTCACAGTTCAAAAAGTTTCAATTGTTTGTATTGTGACGAGTAGTCATAGTTGAATGTAGATATTAGACTTTGAATGAATCTTGTAATACGTTTGGTGAGAAAATAAATAAAAGAAATATGTAATCAATGTTGATAGGCTCTAAGGAAGCATTTAAAACAAGATTTCTTCAAATTTTCCCAAACAAATCTTTTTATTGACATATCTTTAAACGATCCAACATTTCATTATCGGTACTCAATTGACCATCCAAAAGGCATAGAATTAATAATCAAGTATCATGCAGAAACCGTTGGCAACCATTTTTGTGTGAACAGTTGTTTACAAGGCAAAAGTGAGCGCAGCTCACATACCCCTGCCTGTAGTTTGACCGCCTTTCTTTGACGAAAATAGTGAAAAGTCATGTTCTGATAAGTCCTAGGATTGTTACTGTATTTTTCCATCACATGATATAGAAAATAACATTAAAATTTAATTTGTCAAAATAGGTGTGAACTGGTATAACTATGATAATAAATGTTTTTCAACAAACTCTCACCTTCCATTCAGTTCCATGAAGGTCAATTTATATTCCAATATATGTATTCTTTGCAGTGGTATCAACATTCCAATATTGTTCTTACAGTGTCCATATGAGTATCACAATAGGTCACAATCCCTTTCTTTTGGTTACTTCCCAAAAGATAACTTGAAGGCAAAACAGTCACATTTACAATGTTTATACGGTATGTGTTTGTCATTAGGAAATATATTTACAAGCTTGATCATCAACCTACTGTTTTCGGGCTGTTTTGGTTCAAAATTTCAAAAATTATTTGAACTTTGGAGGTGAAACCCCTAAAAGGCACAACAGCATCATGTAGGCTACTGCCATACCAAATTTGAAGTTTCCAAGTGGTATAGTTTTTTAATTATGCTCCAGAAACGAGACAAAGTCCAGAAATCGGGTGGTTTTTGGTCAAAATTTCAAGAATTATTTGAACCATTGAGATGAAACCTCTAAAAGGCACAACAGCATCATATAGGCTACTGCCATACCGTATTTGAAGTTTGTAAGTGGTAAAGTTTTAGAGTACTGCACCGGAATCGATTTCGAATGGAAGGATGGACGGACAAGTGGAGCGCTCTATACCCCCGACTACGTCGTAGCGGGGGTATAATCATCTGAGGCAGGGAAATGGATTCAAAATTCAGAAATATGCATATGAATTTTCCTTATCCAGATAAAAGGAATTTCAAAAATTGAAAACACGCAAATGAAGAATTCCTATCCTCTCCAATGTCTCATTAACAAGGCAATTTGAAAACTGAAAGATACATTTAGGATTATTCCAGATAGGTGAGGCGATATGGGGGTTTATCACCGCTTTCAAGAGTATTTCACTTACATCGCGGCTGCTAGTATTGTTGCAGGGAGAAAGCCCGCAACACCATTGTGGCTATGTATTGCAGTTGAACCTCTGAGCATCGGCTGGAAGTAGCGAACCATGGGTGGTAGCACGCTGAAATTCAGTGTAGCATTTCACCCAAACCTGACTGCATGTAGAACAGTTCTCTACTGCAGACAAAGTTGCCGAGCCCCTGGCGGGATTCGAACCACGGACCTCCTGATCCAAAGCCTAATGCGCTAACCCGCCCCCTATTCTCGATAGAAAAAGTGGAAATCATGCAACTGAAGTGTTCCTACCCTCTGTGATATCCCAGGGCACCCCGCCCAGGAAGACCTTGGGGGAGTATGTGGGGTTCTTGTGGTTCCGTGGGGGGAGGGGTCCACTCCATGTACAGCTCGCCTCGCTCACAGCTGCTTGGGAACAATACGGACAAGGACTATCAATTTTAGTGTTTAAGGTAAAACAAAAATTCATTAGTTGACTTACGAATCTCCTCACGTGACAATTTGGAGAAAAGAAATTGCTACTCAGAATGAAACTTAAAAAGTTGTCAAATGTTACCCATGAACAAACGAGGAATATTTTATATTTTTAACAATAAAGGTGCCTGAATTTTCCCTCTAAAGTGCAAAAATAAACATATCTAATGATTTATGCCATAAGGAACTTTTACTTTTGGTCAGGGACTATAATTGTGGTTTTTCATTATTTTTACCATTAAAATCTACAAAACATCTGGCTTGCTACTTTTCAGGCAAGCATGTTTCATACAGTTATATGCTCACGGACCATATTACCTGCTGCGTTTCTGTGTAGGCGGGCAGCGCGGTCGATGGCGTATGGGTCGACGTTGGTCATGTTCAGGAAGGGGGTGATGGCCTGGGAGTGCCAGGCCTGGTCGTGTAGCAACTGGCTGTTGTCAAGGGGAACCAGCGCCTCCTTCGCCATCTGGGCAGACTGTAGACTCTGGCACAGCTGGCTTGTCATATCCGTCTGGGGGCCCCGGATGTTCATCTTGCCGCCCAGACTCAGAGAGTTCTGGGTAAAAGTTATGCATTGAGTAAGTGTCATGTTCCAGATCATGGAATTTTTAGTAAAACATTAAGCGCCCACCCTTGAACATACCTTACATGACAAATCTAAGAAATTTGACACAAAAATGGTTTGAAGACTTGATTTCAGTCAATAATTTAATTTGTAACTTTCCGCTAAAAAACTATATGCAGATCTAGCATATACAAACATTTTTATTATTCGACTGAATGATAAAGACATTTTGATATGTGCTCCCCTTTCAAATTTTTAAACCGCCCGGGGCGCTTAATAGGTTGAATACGGCAAGTGTCATGTTTCAGGTGATGAAGTTTTGAATAAGGCAAAAGAAAATGAAAGGAAATGAAAGAACACAAACTTTTGCACAACTTTAGTAAATTCATATGGATTTATAGGGTTTAATGTATTACTTTTTTGTAAGTGTTGTGACTTACCATACAGTTTGAAAAAGCCAAGAGAAGGCATTGGTTATGATAAATTTGCTAAATTTGAGATAATTTATATGGATAGTTAGAGATTTTGAAATGTAATGAGCATTGGTGTCATGACCTAATAAGTATATTATGTTTTGGCAAAAGTTATGGTCAAACAGAGGAAAATTGCCATCTTTGCTTTCAAAATGTTAGTTATAGTTTTTTGTGCTTTGGCATTATTTCAGTCATTAGCATCCTTTTAAATTTGGCACCTGTATACTTTACCACATGGGTCATTAGATATACCGAATTCGTCCTAATAAGCGCCCCCTCCCTAATAAGCTCCCCCTATTACAAATTTCCAAATAACAAAGCGTCCCCCCTTCCCCTCCCCTCCATACGTAAAATGGCCTACCTCTACTGCTTTTCCAATAGAGTCCGAAGTCACTGTATTAGTTTATCCGGGCCTGTGAATATGTAGTTGCACTGAATTTCCACGATCGACCTACTTTCATTCTCGTTCAGAATCCCGACAAGTGCTAGTTTCGCTTGTCTATAACGTATTCCTAATAAGCGCCCCCCCTTTCTGGGGTATCCTAATAAGCGCCCCCCCTTTCTGGGGTATCCTAATAAGCGCCCCCTTTGGATTTTTGCAAGCTAAGCGCCCGGGGCGCTTATAGGACGAATACGGTAAATACATTGTTTGAAATTGACATGTAGGCATATTGTATCCCCAAAACAGGGATAGCTTTGAATGCTGGATAAACTGCAAACTTTGCTTGTTACCTTACTTAGAAGTGAGAAAATTTGATCTTTGTCACCATCGCCTATTTACTCCAAATATTTTGTCGGAACAGATTTATATAAGGAGAAAATAGAAAGAAAACCCCTCACCATCATATCTATGAGTGCTGGATCTGACTGGTCGCTACTGAGACCACTGGTGTCGGATTCACAGGGGGAGGGGCTGCGGTTGGTGCGGTTGGACAGCAGCGTGGAGTAGATTATCTTGTCCATGGGAGACAGGCTCATGTCACTCATGGGACTCACCGGGGACATCGAACCGTAGTCACTGTCGGATATTATTGGAATGAGTTATTGTTTAACACCATCTGGGCAGTATCTCGGCCATAATCGGCATGGATATCATTGGATTAATTACCTAGATATAAGTATCATTGAAATATGTGTACATTACTTATGTTAAAATATTCAAGTGAATGAGTTTGGAGTTGAACATTGCGTCAACCATACTTTAGTCATATGCTGCGGGTTAAGCTTATTATTGAAAACATTTCCTAGTTCACAGTGTTTATGTATGTGAAAAACATTGGCAACGATACAAAATGAGCAGACTTTGAACATTAAAGATTTAACATTAAAACATTTATTTTTCAGATGGGCAACAGATTAATAGTTCTAAATTACTCTGATAAGAGGGTTATTTGTTTATCAACCCAAAATTATTATTAAGTATCCTCATGTTGTATAAAGAAATAAGCTTGAAAAGTAGTGATGTCAAAAGGTTTTTTTTAGATCTTAATGGTAAAATTGAAGAAAAACCTCAAAATTACAAGTTTTCATGCTCGAAGACGGGTCTTATAAACTTAATGCATTAAACTTAATGGACACATAAAGTTGATTCTCACCTAGAGGAGGCGCTGCCAGTCCTCTCGCCCTTGATAGCGCGGGGGTAGCGTTGGGGTGTCGAGTAGCCAATCGTGTCCGTTGGGCTGTACATCCCGTATTGCTGCATGGTCGCTGCGGCTGCTGCAGTGGTTAGAGAGATACAGGATATAACAAATGTATGTGGGCTTCGGCTTCATAAAGGGAATAAAACCATCTCTGTATATATAAGGAATTATTAATTAAATTCAGACTTTTGTATTATGATTGCCGCTTAAACAGATTGATAAGCATAGAATATTTTTCTTACCAATAGGATCAGTAACAGTAAACAAAAGTGTTTAAAGTGATGAACTTTTTTTAACTATAGAATGATTTATTCATTCATTGGAAAAGTGGTACAATATCAAAATGAATTGTTCCAATAGGAATTAGAGCATCAAATAACTAAATGTTTGAATTTCAATGCATTAGTAGATATTTTAGAAAAGGACAATATGCACTACATATTAATACAATGTTTGAAAGATAACCAGCTATAAACACCAAGCATGGAGTATCTTAAACACAATGTTGAACATGTAATCTATCCTGTCACAAAACCGCCTCTACTGTATCAGGATATGTCAGCTCATTTACCAGAGACAAACAAATAAACTACCGGTACTCAAAGTAAACAATTCTAAAATACCACTTTTATGTGAACTGTTGCACTCAAGCAAATCAATTTACAATAGCTGATAAATATTTAGGAAATTATTGCTGATCACAAAAAAAGAAAACGCCATCATATCCTTAATGCGAAAACCATTCGACAGAAGACAATTTTCAAGCCCCTATTAATTATTCAGCTTGCTGTCAAAAGTTCTCACCAGTAACACCCCAATACAATATGTCACCAACTTATGGCCTTGCACCGATATCTTGACAATCATTGCATTAATGTAACTAGCTCAGCGAGTGGCGGATCAACTACAGAGTGTTGATGAAATTTTAGGGGGTTGTAACTGGACCCTTTGTCCCCCCCCCTCCTTTCCCCATTTCAAAATTCAGTCCAATAAGATTTTTCAAAACCTACTAAATGGCCTTACCACCAGGAAGACCTCCCCTCTCCCTTTTCTAAATTCCTTGATCAGTGAATGAGTGAATGAATTATTGTTATTGTAACAACTTGGGGCAATATTCAAGCCATTTCCTTGATCAGCATTTATCAATTATAGCAAAGACAGTTCTCTTTGGCGACATATTCATGTGAATCACCCACCTATAGCATCGTAGACGCCACCAGGGGAGTAGCCAGGGTAGGCTGTTGCCGCCTGGCTCGTCTGAGGGAGAGTGTTGTAGCCCACCAGGGACTGGTAGTCGGCCGTGTGCGACGGAGCATACATGGGCACCTGCGGCATTGCCTCTGCAAGACAGACTTTATACATCATAATGTGGATGTCCATTTCTTCACTTTTCAAACATGACGTCACAATAACCCATTAAGGAGTTTTGGGTTAGTGCACTTTTTAGAGATGTAATAGAGATGCAAGTGTTATGAAAACTATTTTTGATGATGAACAATTTTGCCCTTGAGTTTTCTGATATCAAATATGTCAAAACTTGTTTAAAAAAGTAAAATATCCTTGGCAAGCCTTGGATAATTACTTTCAACTTTTTTTGATAAATTTGAAATCAGATGACACTTTTAATAGCGAGATTTTCAATATATCAACCGAGTCTGAAGTCTAAAAATTGTTTTAAGTTATCATAAAACTGGTCTCAATTTCTTATCTTCTGTTAAATATATTTGACAACTTTATTCAGCTGAGTCAGAGACAGGACTTTCAACATAAAACATCAATGATTAAAAGGTCAATCTGTTTCACCCTTGGCTAAAACAGACCTTTGACCTATAACTAGACAAATGCCGAAAAACTTGTATATTTACATTCTATTACACAAATAGTAATGCTACATAAGCTTATTTGAATAACAAAGGTTCATACCACACCCCATCCCTATCACACAAATGTCTTGTATCACTGACTTTATGTACAGCATGTTTTTCCAGCCAAAGGATATAAATCACAAACTATACCATCCTTGGTTAGAAATTCTATTCAATATTGCCAAGTTGATTTTAAAATTTAATTTCAATTCATACATTTTACAACAAAAGGCAGTAGAAATTTTAGTGACCTTTAGCTTGTTTAACAAAGACCTCATGATAATCAAGCAATTTATGCATACTACAGCATAGGTTGGTTTAAGATAAGTGGGCAGACAAAGAGATTTGGTTATTTTATGAATGCTTCAATTGAGTAAAGCAGGACGGTAATTATTTCCACAGAATCTGCTGTTGAAGATAACAAGGTTCATCTTGTAGGACCTTGCAAATAAACATTTGCTTATGTTCCAGAATGCGATACTATACGTGTATGCCTGGTATATTTTAAACTTGTGAATTTGTGTCTTATGACTTTCTGATAGACCTGTTAAAACCTTAATTGGAATTTGAGTAAGACTCGAAAGTGTTATACTATATATATACTATATATATATCTTTACTTTACATAAATGAACTTGGTTTCATGTCTATAGTTATTAACAGATAATTAAAGATGGACATTTTTATTTTGAAAAACATTTTCAGACATTATTGAAAAAGATTAATGTTCAATGAAGGAGTATCTGTCCTGTATATGCTATAGTTTGGATTTCAAAATGACCTTAAATAGATTGATTTATCAATAACTTTTAATAAGAAGTTTTTCTGGATGAAAACTAAATTGGTTGACATAACCTTTCACAGCAATCCAGTCCCTCAAATATAGGTTACACGACACATTTATTTATACAGTTTGATACTCGATTGCCTATAATAAAGAAACTGTTATTCTGAAAATATGACTTGGCTTGTGTTCTGGTGTAAATGCCCATGAAAATATATTATCATTCTATTCAGCCATAAAGAATCACTTCAATATCTCCAATGGTTATACAACGTTGAAAATACATTGTCAGGTTCATTTTCTCGTTAGACTTTATTGGTCTAAAATTGTGTCGATGATTCACTTAAATTAAATCGCAAATCAGCTGCATAACATAGACTAACAGCAACATCCCTTCTTATGAAGGCAAATGCATGAACATGTATCAGAGTGAGTGAGTTAATGCTTAACGCCGCTTTTGCGCAATAATTCAGCCATTAGTGGCGGGTGTATATATCGGAGGTTTTGCAGCTAATTCGCTATTTAATCTAAGTGAATCAACGATTTCAATTTTAATATTCAAAAAGGTTATTTTTTCTTTACCTCGTGCACGTTCCTGTGCCATTGCGTTGCCTGTGAGATTACTTATATTAAGAGAGTTGTCCAAGAGCGCGTTGATATGTTTCAGAATTTCCATGTTGTTGGCAGCCGTTGAATTGTTAGACAACCCTTCGCCGCTGTCAAAATCTTCTACTTTGATTGCCGGAATGTTCGTATTCTGTTGAAAACGACACCATCAATCTAAATCATTAATTCTTTCATAAAATCGAAAATGTACAAGACACAGGGCATTGAATAAAAAGGTTAATAATTTACTACTGCATTAGTGCGTTTTCATTAAACTTGTCGTTAACAACATTCAACTTAAGGAATTCCTTAGATAATAAGAATTTTAGGAGGGGATATAAACCGAAGGCAAAATATTTTACACGAGATACATACACTAACTTGAGTTGCCATAACTCACAATAGCTTTCGGAAATTCAAAGTCGGACGTCAGACAAATTCTTGCAACTCTTCAAGACACAGACAGACGAAAGACAAATTGTCGTCTGAGTGCCTCGGCGGAGCTTGGGACACTGGCTCTTCTTGCAGACGACATCAGAATTTCATCTGAAATAATCCTGAGAAAAAACAAATGCACGAACTAGACAGAATGCACCCATGGATCATTCGTGCATGGAGCGAAACTACTGAAAAGTGACACTGTCGCCATAATGCCTCATTATACAAACAAAGTGTTCGGGAGTGGTGGCTATAGAACGATTTGCACGTGCAAAGCGACCTTTTCACAGAAATAGGTCATCTTGACAGGGAAGGAACAACCATCAACTCTAATTAAAATCGAAATATGTGTTTTAATTAAACACGACATAAAGTTCATACTAACGCTAATTTGTTAAGAAATCACTAGATTTCGGGTCGTGTTTGCAATAACAATTGTGACCTTAGCAGAAAAGCAACATCATAATAAAATAAAGCTTGTAAATATCACTATTATAATGGTAATATCAATTCAGCGTGAATAGTTTCAATAACGTGTTGTATATGATTTTATGTTTTCATAAAAAAGGCACTTAATTGAAGCCTTTTATATTGAATATTGATAATTCTGTCATTTTTAGAAACATCGCATTTTCGCTACTCTACTGCTTTTTGGTATGCATGAATGGATAAAAGATCGACATTTTGGAGGAGTGCGCCCATTATATGTAACAAGTAAAACTATTGAATTTACTACTTTTTATAAAAAAATGCGTTTGCAGATGTTTATTGAATATATGTTCATTTTTCTTAACTCTTTTGTGGAATTTATACTTTTATCGTGACTGAGGGAGGAGTACGACGAAATAACATTTACTATACTTCGAAATAAGAAACCACACAAAAACAAGCCGGCACTATTACATAATAGCAGAAACATATGACCACCAAAACACATGTACAATGGTTACTAAAAGTAAAAACAGCTGGCGATAACGTTCAATAATTAAACCTGAAATGTATATTTAAAAAGAATCCATTTAGAATAAGGATTCTTGCTTGATTGATGATTTTCGAGTCCCGTTTGTTCTGAATATTGGCATGTGCAGTCGACGACCAGAAGGGAAAAGTTGAAATTCAGGATAGAGCACATTGATGTGTCATTTAAGATTTTCGTGCTTTCTTTTAAATTTGATGCTTGTAAATAGTGAACATATCTTGAATTTGAACCCAGTGATTTTAAAAACTATGTTAAGAATTTTGAAAAGTTTTCATCAATTTCGAACAGGCAGGCCTCAATACCAGCAAAAAACATTGAAGACAAAATACTTTGAAGGAAAGAGAAACTCCATGAGACGAACTGTTTGAATAGCGTTCTAGAAAGTGGTGGTATAAGGGGTGACCGGAAAAAAAGTCACAGGAAATTTGGTCACAGAAAAAAAGTCACAAAATTTGGTAGGAAAAAAAAACACAGGAAATAAAGTCACAACTTTTTATTAGACACTAATAAAAACAATAACATACATTGACTTTTTTTCCTACATTCGGTATAAGGTGGACGAAAACGTCTTATTTGACACTAGCTACGTTTCGTTATATATCGTTATACCATATGCTTGGAAAAGGTATAAGGTGGACAAAGGGACGAAACACTCCTTATTTGGCACTATAGCTACGTTTCGTTATAGATCGTTATACCATATGCTTGGAAAAGGTATAAGGTGGACAAAGGGACGAAACACTCCTTATTTGGCACTATAGCTACGTTTCGTTATATATCGTTATACCATATGCTTGGAAAAGGTATAAGGTGGACAAAGGGACGAAACACTCCTTATTTGGCACTATAGCTACCATATGCTTGAAACCGGTATAAGGATCTATACCGAAACGTCGCTACTGTCAAATAAAGAAGTTGATCATCAATAGAATTTCCCTTTGTCTTCCTTACTCCATAAGATGTTGGAGTCTCAAATGGTATCAATTGTCTTTTGAGTGGCATATTAGAAGTTGAAATTCAAATAAGGAAACATTTATGGATGACAACTTGATGTTTCGTTACAGATTCTTGTATCATTATCAAGGATGAATAAAGAAGTTGTCATCCATAAATATTGTCCTTATATATTTTGTATCAATTGTGTTAATTTGTGAAGGTTTTCTCCTTAAAGTTTCATTTAAATATATCTGATTGGAATTGAAAAGTGACAAACAAAATGTGTGAAGCTGAGTTTTTAATCGAAAACCGGACAAAGAACACCTTTACTGTCGAGCGCCATTCGATCAAACATAATTTCAATCATATTGCCAAAGCAACCAGGTCATATTGGAATGGATAGTCTTTGTCGTCTGCTTTAAATTTTATTATTTTTAGCTACTTCTCGTGTTGTATATGACCAATTGAATATGTAGTATTTATTTGTATTTTGAATGCTATTTCGGAATCCTCTCAATAGTGCACGTCAACTCTGTCACACAGCCAAATAAATATAAAAAAAACTGTTAACACAAGCTATTATCTATTATACCTATAAATGAGGAATGGAATGTCACTTATCATAGAGAAAGAACACACAACTGATTGTAAGCACTATAACGTCACTAAATTTCATTTTATCAACATTCATTGATGCTTAAAGCATGATTTGTTTAAACGTATCAGCACTTGTTTATTAACATTTTATTAACATTTCCAATTATGATATTGTTTATAATTATTTGACTGATTTACGTTTTGTAATGTCAAGTCTAGTCAAGTCAAGTTTATTGTATTCGAGGCCTCCGGCCCATATACAGTTTACAGAGTTTACATAAGGGTTGAATAAATGACAGTGTATAATTATTTGTTTAACAATTCATCTATTAACTTACAAGCATATTTTATATACAATATATATATGTAATGTCAAACTCTTTGCTGATGAATTGGAGGTTTGATTCTATTGCTTTTCACACGCAAATCTACGTTAAGTCTATATTTCTTCTGAAAATGAACAGCTTCAGTGAGCTCAACCTTGTTTAATACAAATAAGTTGCTTTTTATATATAGTTTCTTTTTGGATATTTAAATTTGTTTTAATACCAAAGATGGGTATGTGAAAAGTCGTGTTATACTGAGCGACAAGTTTGCGTTTCAATTATTCGTTCACTCAAAGCTTATGTGTTTGGCGTTTTTGACACATTGGAGAGATATTTGGAATGAATATAATCATTATTGGTGCTAAAACTGGTTCCATAATCTACCATGAACAAAATAAGTTGCTTTTTACATACAGTTTCTTTTTAGATATTTGAATTTGTTCTAATACAAAAGACGCGTATGTTTAAAGTAGCGACAAGTTTGTGTTTCAATTATTCGTTCACTCAAAGCTCATGTTCTTGGCGTTTTGACACATTGGCGAGATATTTGGAATGGAATATAATCATTATAGGTGCTAAGACTAGTTCCATAATCTACCATGAACAAACATCACATGATATCTCTTTGAATTGAATTGAGAGAAGCTCTCGTAAAATGTCCATATCATGTAGTACAGCTTCCTTTCTGGGGATACATTAAATGTCATCATTTGATAAATATTCAGTTTCCTACAAGAAAAGAGTTCTAGTCTGGTTGAAAAGTAATTTCAAACTTTTTATATGGTATACATAACGTGATTCGTAAGTTCGGAAAGGATAAAACATATAAATTCATATCATACCTCTAAATAACTGTGACAACAAGATATCATTTTAAAAATAAGTAAAGCGGATGAACTACGATAATATCAATGGCAGATCCTGATTTACCCCGCCATACAATGTGTAGTTTATCTCTATTGATAAGCCATCCGGCGTGAAACCAGCCGATAGGTGTCGCTGCAACCAGGAAGTAATCAAGGTAGGTAGTGGTGTGTCGCTCTGAAACAGAATCTGACAAAAAGAGGTGTATAAACATTGTCCGGCTACTTTTATACAAACAAACATTCACCAAGGTGCCCAGGAAACTGTTCTGGTAGTTACTTTCTCTTAGTTTGATTGCAATCGTTTTAATTTGTTAATAAATATTTCTTACTTTCGATTTAGGTAAAGGCCAAGCTTATTGAAAAACGCACCTAAAATTCTTTTAAAGCTCGATTTGTATCTAAAGGTTTCTATATATCATTGTTATAAAATACGTCAAAAGCATATTTTTTTCTAGAATGTAGTGTCAAAAGTACTTTATAAAAAGTTTATCTCAATTGGCTAAATTCGTTCTGTGGTCCCCTTAAATTGGCGGGAAACTTGTTGAAACACGTATAGGTAAGATATCACTTTAACTAGGGGAGGCAACCAGTACCGTACATTCACGGAGGGCTTAGCAGGCCAGGTAAAAATAGAAATTGGGGTGACTCACGCTCAACGTTTAACTATTGTCCAAATCAGTGTTTGATATATCAAGTAGAATAAATTCTCAATGGACTACTATACGAGAAAAACCCTTTTTGTTACAGATAACGTCATGTCGTATTTATTTATACAGCGTGTTATTCTACACCGTGCTGTTCTTTAATCATTGTTCTATATCAGACCTTTCATTGTGTGTGTGTGATTTATCGCTGCAATTGATCGCACTCATATTCACTGTGTATAACCGTGCACCGAATGAAGCGAGAATAACACGGGAGAAAATTATCCAGCGAGGAGCCAAAGACGATAGTTAATTCGTTAGGTTATATCTTACTTACTTCTAAACTCGCAATTAATCACCACCAAGTTGGATTTTCAAAACACAAACTAAGTAAATTGTATGTTCTTATCGTTGCGTATACAGGGACAGTAACCAGGGAATAATAAATCCTGTAGAATAACATTAAACCTTTTTTTTATGTTTATAACATGTTTAAAATCTTTTACTATAAAAATAAGATAACATGTAAATGTAAAATTATTTTATTTTTCTAGTGATTTAATGTTAATTCAGGTATAAAATTTTTCAAATATCAGGATATGCAAATGATTTAAATTTCCGTCAACAAAATCTTATTTAAAAATTCTAACGAATTAAACTTCTAGTTAGAAAGTTTCAAACTTAATTGAACAATATAAATCGCTTTAACCTATTGATCCGGAAAGCAAAATAAATTCTTTGGTTATTTCTTATTGCAGATGGACGCACTCACCAAACTAAATGAAAACTTCCTGTCATGCAATATCTGCACAGAGATCTTCAAGGACCCGTGCACTTTAGGCTGCTACCATACCTTCTGCAGATCGTGTGTAACTAAATACACAAAAACACGCAGGGATGCCATTAGTGCCAAATCCATCCTGTGTCCAAACTGTCTGCAGATGACGAAAGTTCCTCGACCTCAGGAACCAGTGGGTCAATGGTCTCAGCAGTTCAAACCAAGTTTCCTCATACAAGGACTGCTAGATACATTCTCAGCTCAGGGGAGTTCAGGTAGGGACATTGTTCGTCATTTTATTTGTTTCATAAACCATAAGTTTTTGGATCCCAAAAAAACATCATCTTGTTAATGAATAATTTCTATATCTTACTATTTTTATGCTCAACTTGACTTTATGATATTCGCGTTTTCTCTAAACAGATCCTGTTCAAAACTGCTGCTTCACCTGTCAGCAAATGGGGAAGACAACACAGGCCGTATCAGAATGTGAAGATTGCGACATCATGTTCTGCGAAGCCTGTGTTAAAATGCACCAAGCTACTCCAGTAACATCTGATCACGTGATTTCACCTCTGGGAGCTGGATCAACTCCTAAACTCAAGAAACGCAGAGAAATGTGCAAGGAACACAACTGCTTGGTTGAGTTTTGTTGCAAAGACTGTAAGAAAGCTGTTTGCAACAAATGCTGTATCGTCTACCACAGGAAATGTCACTCTGTTGTCACCCTTGACTCAATGATTCCTGAAATGAAACGAGTACTGCAACAAGATTATGATAATATCAAATCTCGGTTGCAACAGGCTGACATCACTTTGAAGAGAAGGAGGTCAGAGGTTGAGGAAAGCACACAACACAAATCTTCCCTGCAGTCAGAGATCAGAAGAGTCAGTCAGCAGGCCGTGGATCTGATCAGAAGAAAGGAGAAGAAACTCCTGGATGAGCTGGACAAGCTCACCGAGAAGCAGAATGGGGAACTAAGGGGTCAGATAAAATGTGGAGAAATTGACCTGCAAACATATCAACAATACACCGAATTCATGAAACAGGTCCTGCAATCTAAAAGTCCCATGGATCTGTATGACATGTACATGTTGTGCCAATCAGGGGAGATAACTGCTGAATTACAGAGAATTGACAGACAAGGAAAGAAAACAAGTGAAGTTGAGTTTGATAATCAGCTTCATCTGGATCAACTTGATACGATTTTACAACTTGGTCATTTGAAGTTAAAGGAAGATATAGCAAACTTCCAGGGTTCACCTAAACTTCTATCTAAAGTCAGCGTGAATATAAGGGATGACAGAGAAGAACCAGCCCCCAATGACATTGAAGTTTTGAATATTGGAGATACAGAAACACTGGTTGTGACAGACTTTAGGAATTCAAGTGTCAAGTCCTGCTACACTAAAGACGACAAGCCTTGCTGCACATCTACAAAACTTGACGATAATCCCCTTGCATTAACTAAGATCAGCAGGGACACGGTAGCTGTATCACTCTACTCACACAACAGTATTGAACTGATCAAGCTGACTCCTGATCCAGTCCGTATTTCCTCAATCAAGACAAAGAAGCTGTACAGATGTCTGACGGCTTTCAGTGACACGACTCTAGCTGCAAGTTGTAGAGATCCTCCCAGTATTGACGTCCTGGATCTGTCAGGGAGAGTCCTGAGGTCTGTGATCACAACCAGCAGGGGTCAACAGTGGATAGGGGCACCATGGTACATGTGTACAACACGTCAGGGTCACATTGTAGTGACAGAGGCTCGATTAAGAATAGAACCAGGATCAAGGTCCCTCTACTGTGTAACACAACAGGGGGAGGTTCTGTACAGACATCAGCTGACAGAAGGGAGGTGGGTACCTGGAGGTGTAACAACTACAGACACTGGTTCTGTTATCGTGGCTGATATTAATGGCAACAAGATCGTCCAGCTGACTGAAACAGGGGAGTATGTGAGAAATCTGCTCACTGAACGAGATGGGATTTATCAACCAAGGGGAATACATGTACACGGGAACAAACTGTATGTTACAGACTGTAGCGGTGAACATGTCAAAATATTTCAACTGTGAGATGAAGTGTATCATTGAGATGGACAACAACAGGGATTGGTAGAATTGCCAGCAGAATTACAGTTACAGTTACATAGAAAGAGAATGGTCAGAAGGTTTGTCATTGTAGGCATCAAGATTTAGAAATATTAGACAATTCAACCCTCCTTACGGCTGAGAGTAATATTATGTTTGTGTGATAAACATTTCATTTCATAACAATGAATTTGTACCTTATTTATGTAAATGAGAAATAAATTTTGTTATTAAGAGGTGAGATTACTTCAATTTTTAATTCATAGAATAAAATGAAATCGGGTAAGACATAAATTGTCCACATATAATAAATAAAACAGCAACGG
Source organism: Steromphala cineraria (assembly GCA_916613615.1). Classification (NCBI taxonomy): domain Eukaryota; kingdom Metazoa; phylum Mollusca; class Gastropoda; order Trochida; family Trochidae; genus Steromphala; species Steromphala cineraria. The sequence goes on from OU744728.1 coordinate 13,321,615, forward strand.
TAACAATTTAGACAATAACTTACGAGTGACGGTATATGACAGATTATCTTTCCGGAGTTATATTAATTTCGTAATTCTCGAGCCTTGGCGAGAGAATTACACAATTAATATAACGAGGGAAAGATAATTTGTCATTTACCGTCACGAGTTGGTTATTGTTTATATTACCCAGATTCATAAAATAAAAGTTTTGTCTATAAAGGATTTCACAAGACGTAACTTCAAATTCATACGCGTTTGCCGTTGCTTTACTATTGATATGCCTGCACGGCTAAATATCCCTTCTTGCGAAGTGTTATTCAAAATTAAACTTAAATGTTATTGGTGTTGAACGTTTCGTTGTTTTTTATCTAGTCGTCATTTCAAGTTGTGTTTCAAGTTTAGTTCATTTCACTGAGTCCGATGGTAACAAACTACAAATCGGCGCAAACTGAAATTCCTATGACGTCACCGCCGACACTGTGACGTCATAGCCGCGCCTGTCTATGACGTCATTACAATCGAACGAAACCAGTCACATTCTACGCGACCAAAAGCTTTTCCCGACGACAAAGTCATTTGATGATCGATATTTTCTAAACTTTTGGATAATTTGACTGACTCATTAAACAATATTTGCATCGGCACATGTGAAAATTGGCAGATAGTGACAACATGGAATAAAATTAACTTGTTTAGATTTAGAATCAGGGAAACAACTTGTCATACGGAGACAAGTTTGAAAGGTGAATGAAATAGTCCCGGCACAACTTTTAATTTGATTGGTTCACAACAACCAATCAAAAGACAGCAAAGGGTGTAACTCCCTTGGAACTAGGTAAAAATACTACCCTGTGTCCGTCCTCTCATATGGGTAATATAAAAACGTAACTTCTGCATGGTCGACCTAAAATGAGCCAATGAGAGAACAGGCATTTGTTCCGTAGTAGGCTTTGAGTCGCAAAAAGTTTCACAACATGGACACAACCATTTACAAAATGTTCCCCTAAAAACCATACAATAAAAATTTGCACTTTTTGAAAATAAAATGATAGAACATTGTCCCTGTTGCCAAGTCTTAAGCAAGTAAGAATAAATGAGAGTCATACCGACAGACAGACAGACAGGTTTTATTCAGTAGTAAAAACCCAGTGGCCCAAAGTACAATTTCAATTCAAATTGAATTATTTTGGTCACGTGACATGGACAGAGATTTGGCGCGGGATTTTAAAATGGACATCAAATGTTTTATGAAAATAGCAACAGATTTGATAACATCATCATTGTTGGTATTAAGAAGGTTGTACATTGTTCGTGAGGTAACATTATCATAATGTATTTACTTCTTACGGCAAACAGAGCAGGCGTCGCAAACTAACAATATGTGAAACTCATCTTCTAATTGACCCGAAGAACAATACGAACATGATAGATCTAATGTATCTTTATCGATTCTATACTTTTCTATTTTCAAGGCATGAAGTGAAATTTTAAGTTAACAAAAATTCCTTAAAAGTGATTTATCATTAAGGACCCTTATATACTTTTCCGGTCCAAACATTGATTTACAACGTGAGTAATGGCATAGAAATCTGGATGAATTTACTGTTGCGAAACAATCCTGAATAAATATATCTTTTATTCTTTGTACAAACATTGACAGGAACGTTTGCCTATCACCAACATCTTGTTTTAACCAAGCATAAGAGAATCCGCTTGAAAATAAAATACTTTACACATCTGAAGCCCACGAATGTTTTCCACGTTCATCAAGTGATAACAATTATTTATAGCATTGATGAGCAATGCGATACCCAGGCATCTTAAGAAGCTTAATCCAATAATTAATTACTCTCATTTGGCTTTCAACATACAGGTTATGGCGTCCTGTTTCACCAAGTATGGCTTTATTTGAAGCAAATTTTCCGACTGAAAAATCTTTTGAAATATCCTGCATGAACATTTTCAATTACTTCATGATAGCGTGATCCCCAAATTCCCGACCCATATAAAATAAAATTGGGGATATCTTTGAATCAAAAATCAAACAGGCAGAATCATAAGAAATAAACTTGTTGATATTAAAGAGTTTGAAAATTGGAAAAATTGCCTTTTTGGCTTGTGCTGCAAGTGTTTTACATACCGTTGACCAGTTTAATATATTGGAAAACACAAGGCCTAAATATTTATAATAAGTAACTACTTTCATATGTTTGCCGCGGAATGATCACATTCCGTTTTTGCTACAATACCGCCGTTTCAAAATACAACTATATTCGATTTTTCCATATTCAGTTATAAACAAGTGTCACAAAACTTTTGAAGAATATTTAACCATTTACCATAAACGAAAATGTAACAATATCGTCATCAAACAATAGTAAAAGGATGTCCTTGAGTTACAAATATCCCATTATGCTTCAACAAGCTCGTTTATAAAGAAGATGAACAGTAATGGGCTATGAACACAACCCTGCCTAACACCGGCAGAAGTATTGAAAGTTTCAGTAATACCCAAATCTGATCTAACACACGCTTCAACAGGTTCATACATACTTTTAATACACAATACATTTCCACGACATCCCTTAGTATGTAACAAAAATAACAACTTTTTGAGGTCAACATAATCAAAAGCCTTTTTAAAATCTATAAAAGCGCAATAAAATCACCCTTTTGGTCTGCAGAGATATTTCGTGCAAAGTGCTTGTAATACAAAAATATCATCAGTTGTGCTGTAATCTGGTCTAAATCCGGCTTGAGCTTCATCAAGCAATTCATTAATATTTTACAGTCTGGGTTCACTGCTGCATTTCTTATATCATCTGCAGCTTTAACTAAATAAATATCTCTTTTTAATTGACAGCAGTTCTTGAAATTTCGTTTGGCATTCAAATACGATTCAAGATTAGATGCGCATTTACACTTTCTAAAACGGGTAAGAAATATATATTTATCAGTCTTTAGTCTGCTACCAGAAACTAACTTCATTTTATTAAAATTTGGTACAAACTAGTACCTATACATAGGCTTATATAGCAAAACATAACAACATATGAATAACACAACAGAAAGTACCTATGTTTGTATCAATCCTCAGTAGCTCAGTCGACAGAGTCGCTGTCTCCAACATAAAGGTCCCGGGTTAAATTCCCGCCATCGTTGTTTATAATTCTCAAAAACACATAATTGTAAAAACACATTTACCAAAGTTGAAGATCACTTCAGTGATCGATCACCAAGTTTCGATGTAGTAAAAAAGAGTAGGTGTATTAGAAAGGAAGAGGCGTATCGTCAATGCACCAACAGTAAGGACATAGAAAATAGAGGTTGTATCGGTCATTACATCTACAGTTAGAACAAAGGAAACCATAGCAACGAGACCGGAAGTGGGGTATACCTTCGGCTTTCCTTTGGATCTTAGCGTGCTTAGTAACTTTAGGGCATGAGCTCTGCATATGTCTCGCAGTGTTGGCACTATCCCTGGCATTTTGCCACTGTTCATAAATTGCAGCAGCATAGATATCCTTTGGCACTGCATATATCCACGTAAGGTTTGTTTGAGGACGATTTTGCAAGCTTAACAGCTTTCTCGTTTCCATGGAGACTTGTGCATGAACCCGTACTATATCACATCTTATATAGGCTTCACTCAAGACAGTATCAAGATGTAATATTTCATATAGAATGTCACTCAGTTGCCCGTTTGCACCTGAGGGAATGGCTTGAACCGCTGCTAAGGAATTCAAGGTTATGATTTTACCCACAACTAGCGCCATAAGAATATATGTTAATTCTGCTGCTAAAACTCACATTTGATCTTGTAATCTAAGCAGTTCTTCTACTCCTAAAGATAGAATATAGAAAGCTTCGCAAAAGTATCTTGTAGCATGATTTTTAAGACACATTTATATAGGTATCGTTAAATCTAAGGTGTATTGATAAATAGATTTTAGTATTGAATTTAGGACTACGGAAACCCTAGATTGAATGTGCCAATATATATACATTTGGAATTTTAAAAAAAGTTCATTTCAGACTGGCTTCAACGAAATAGATGCACTTCAAATGATTCAATCCTCTATACCATTCTGCTGTGTGTAAAAGTTTTATTTGTATATATGGCCTATGGGATACTGAAAATAATTCATGTCAAACGAGTTTTAACTATTGATAAAGATTAATTTCTCAAGAAGTCAAACGCCTTAAGATGTGAAAATGTAGCAAAATCCTTTCAACTAATGTTGATTTTTAAATACAAAGAAATTACATGATAATACTGACACGTATTAGCCCAACGGACGCTTATGTCACATAACAAAATTCGTGATTGATTACATTGATTTGACCCAAGTAGGAATCTTCATACCACTGACTTATTTTAAGATATATGCAAATAATACAGACACATTTTGTCAAATAAAAAGCAATTAACACACTTAGAATACTCGTATGGTAAAACGTTTCACTGCTTTGTTCTGCAGAGGATACGTTGTGAAACATACATAATTTCACTCTTATACTTTAAGTAATAATTTGAGGACGGGTTGCAGTACGGGTTTGAGAGAATACTACTAATCTAGATTTTTTACTGCTATGAGTTATAAATCTGTCAGAGAGCTGAGTCAAATGCTTGAGGTAAGACAAAGTTGTCTTTTAATACATACTAAATTTATGAAAAATATTTGTGAAACAATATCTCAAACACAAAGATTGCTCATGTTCAAATGTAAATGTTATGGTCATTGACGTCAACATCGACACTGCAAGCACTTTCAGTAGTAGTATCAGTAGTGCACACGGCGTACATTCTACAACACAAACGAGACTGGTCGGTCAACCAGACCCTGCAATAAGATTAAATGACGAATGAGACGTGCAATAGCATAACTGTCGGGCTTGAATTGTGGACATGTATTGAAACTTTTTAATGGAGAAAATGTAGAGTGTGGTGTTATTCATTTCACAAAATCGTTTCATTGTGGAAAGTGAGCAATTTTATTTGGCCCTCACAAGCAAATGCCTCTTGTTGAAATGAATACACACTTTTAGACATTGAAACAATTAACCAGCTATATATCAAATTTAGAAAAAGATGTTTCAATTAATGTCGTTATAAAAAGGAAAGCAACACACCAAGTTGAACAGATAACGTTTTTTTTCATAAAATTTTAATTTTGTTTATTGCTGTTTAGGATATTCCCTTAAAGCTTCGGAGACGCAATTGATCTCGAATCAGCTCACTTCACGTTTTTTCTTCATATAGGATGGCTTCTCACAAATTTCAGAATGAGATGGACATAAAAGTCGACAGAAACCATAATTTACTTTCGGAATGAGAACACCAAAATCAAATTTGAATATTTGTCGTCGTCGGTTGTTCTTTACACAATAGAATCATTATTGAACCAGTTTAAGATACTTGATACCTAAATACAACCTTGTAGTTATTCATCTATTGGTATAAATATGTACTCCTGTGACCAATAGACGTTCTTGATTAAATAAAAACATTTGACTGTGCTCTTACTCGTGGTTTAGCGATGTTTTGGTAAATCGTTTCTTTAGACACTGGGTCATTGTTTTTTATTGGAGAAATTATAACTTAAATTAATACTATTTTTACCTTCATTTGTATCATTGTTTAACTTTATTTTGATCTTATATTTAAGCAATGTTTTTTTCGTAAGGTCAATAATTTGTTTTTAAGCTAACTTATATTTGTAAAATAACAATTCTCTGTCCATCTATAATTATTTTCTTGAAATTAAGTGTGTTAGTCTATAAAACATGGAGGAACATACGAACTACGATTTTTATCATTATTCACCTTAAATGTTTCGTCGCACTTCAAAGTGTAACTACTAAATTCATAGTCCCGTCGTTCAATGGCACACTGTTGACTTGGAAAGTAAGTCTGCAGGACTGCACCAAACCTTCTGTTCTCTTTCTAAAGAGTGAAAACTCTCTCACGGCACACCCGAAACATTTGTGAGGCAGTGTACACAAAAGACAGCAAAGTTCATTACAACAGAGTGAATTTTGCATTCATAATCTAAACTAAATAAAATACGAGTCTCAGCAAGAGCACCTCTGTTCATTCTACTGCAGTCATTGTCCGATTCAGGTAAAAGATTAATTCAATGGTTTTTGCCATGTGGGTGCTGTCTATTGTGAACTTTGAATACCTTGACATACACAAATATATTCAAGTCCAATTGAATTTACTGAACAGTATAGCACACCTATCACTATTCATGCAATACCCACCATTCAGATCTGACTCTGTAAGTGTTTCGGGTCACCCTTAAAGAGAAAATGCCCAACAGACAAAACCATGCTTTCAGACATGACGCTCTTTAAAGTTACGATATTGTAAGAGTAACAGGTCATCATCATGGAGATTGAGTGTTTATATAACAAACACCAACTGCGCCTCACCTACACTCTTCCAAGAGACATTTAAGAATTGACTTCAAAATTTATTAAGTTCATGGAGGTATAAACTTAAAAACCGCTGTGCAAACTGTGTAAATCCGCGTAGCGGATTTACGCGAAGTTTGCACAGCGGTTTTTAAGTTTATACCTCCATGAACTTAATAAATTTTGAAGTCAATTCTTATAAATAAATATACACAAATTCGATGTTTTAATACGTTTGTTTGCTCCAAATAAACACAATGCAACAAATAGGACTGCACTATTTACGCGAACGAATTCAACTCTCAACAAAACGAGCGAGATAAAATGTCAATCAAAACGTCATTATCATTTTAGCTCCGCCTACGACTTGTTCACCAGCCAATGAAAATTCATAACGGAATCACGCAACGTCTTGTCACGTGGCCTTGACATTCCTAGTGTCAACCGTTGTACATAAACAGAAACTCGCGACTGTTGCTTCGGGATGAAAATAGCCGATTAGAGGTGCCATACATGTGGCTTAAAAGCTTGACGACAAGCAATCAGATCAAATCGAATTAAGTTTATGTTAAACGGCACAGTTCTCTAATTTTGTTGAGAAACAAAGCTAGAAACTGCGGCGTTTCAATGGCCGATCCCCTTGCAACAGTCGCGACTGCGGGAGGGGGAAAACGACCGGGTGTATTGTTATGAAGCCGTGCCATTTATCAAAAAAATTATAAAATATTTATTTGATATTAGCTATTTGTAATTTGTGTCTTTTTACCGAACTCTCGCGAACTGGTACAGCATAAAAAACATTACTTGTTTACGGATAGTTCCGTCATTTGGGGCGTGGCTAAGTGTGAATGGGCGTGGCTAAATGTGATGTGACGTCACGAAATTAAGTTTATGCAGGTATGAACTGAATTTCTGTTACAGTGTTCAGCGAATCAGATACACGGATAGCAAATGACATTTATTTATTCATTCTAAACCCGGTCTAGCTTCCATACACAGGGCTAGGCACTTGCTGTGAGAAGAGGGAAACCAGATGTAGTTACATCAAACACATCACGTTATCTTAGGACTTGGTTGGATTCTGATCGGTAGTGTAAGTATATTATTATATGATTGAAGGTGAGATACTCTGATCTATCAGTGAAATAAACCCTCTATCTGGCTACAGTGGCGATAACCTTTATCGTCACTCTACTGAGTGGTGATAAACTTTATCACCACTCGAGTGACGTCAAGTTCAAGACTTTGACGTCATGTAACAATGGTCTGACGTCATGAATTCTCATATGACGTCACACTGTTACCGCGGTGACGGGCTCTTCCAAGCGGCCGCTCAACATGAAATTGGCCTTTTGTGACGTAATAAGAAGGATTTAATCGTATAATAAATAGAATATCTGTCAATTCTTGACAAATACCATGTTTATCTCATCTCGTGAGGTAGACAAGTTAAATATTTTCACTCGTGGCTGCGCCACTCGTGAAAATATAAACTTTCTACCTCACTCGATGAGATAAACATGGTATTTGTCAAGAAAAGACAGATATCCTCTATATATTCAATTCTGATTACTCAAACTAGCTTTTATATTGTAAAATATTAGTTCGCCAAGTTTTCTATCCTTCAAGTGTTGCATTCGAAGTAGTAATGTTTTGAAAAAAAAAAATTCTTTCACTTGTTTATTGAATGTTGAAGTGAATTTAGATTTCATAATGTTTATGTTAAATTCTAATATGTTGACTTGCCCAATCTTATAATCGATTCAAAGTATAGATCGAGTCTTATATGATGCAAGAACATTAGAATAAGTATAAATTAGTCACTTTTATCTGTTATCTTCTTAATTTTTACCATTGTCCCTCGCTCACACCAGTAATTCTAGCTGGTTCTATCATAATTGTTCAGTTTTGTTATTATAGAAAACCGATGCGATGCATAAATCGTTCAAAATCCTAGATATACCGTTTTGCCTCTCGAATTGGATTAAGCATAATTACTTCAGACAAGATTGTAGGACTCACTTCAGTAACAAATGGAAGGAATTGCGTAAGAAGCAACATTGGCAGTCACCAGAGTTACTAAGATGACTGATTAAACTAGTGATTTAGAAAAATTTCTGGAGAGTTTGATGGTTTTCATTACTTTAGACGTGGTTAAAACTTATAAAAAAAGATATACAGTATATGGAATACTTCTTATGAATCTAGCAAATAAAAGCACGTGTTTCCCGGTGATTATCTTAGATTTGGAGATGAATGTGAAAACGAAGTTCATGGTACCATTCCTTAGAGGTTTAAGGGATGAAATATATCCTTTAAAGGGGCAGTAGCACGTTTGATAATTTTATATTTTAAATATTTCACTGATAATTGTAAGTTAATGCTAAATGTATTAATTCGACAGTGTAAAAAAATCACATTACACAAGCCAATCATCCATAGTCAGAGGACAAAATATGGAGATTCACATAAAATCCATTGGCGGCCATTTTTTTTTAACACCTTTAATTCATTTTGTGCAAGAAAAATGAATCGCATGACTAAACTTTACGTTATATATTTAAATTAGTACTGCTTCATTTAGTTTAAATACATTTTCTTTCAATTGGAACCATTTATTTTCATTTGCCTGACATCACCTTATATTCCCCTTAAAAACGTGCTACTGCCCCTTTAAAGCTTACTGAGCTGCAGAGATCATCATCTTTATTATTACTTATTGCAGATGGACGCACTGGCAAAACTAAATGAAAAGTTCCTGTCATGTAATATCTGCACAGAGATCTTCAAGGACCCATGCACTCTAGGCTGCCAGCATACCTTCTGCAGAGCGTGTGTAACTAAATACACAAGGACTCGTAGAGATGCCGTCAGCGCCAAATCCGTACAGTGCCCAAACTGTCTGCAGATGACGAAAGTTCCTCGACCTCAGGAACCAGTGGGTCAATGGTCTCAGCAGTTCAAGCCGAGTTTCCTCATACAAGGACTGTTTGATACATTCTCAGCTCAGGGGAATTCAGGTAGGAACAGTGTTCCTTATTCAATTGGTCTCACAATACTATCAGTTTTTCTCGATCCAAAAATGATCTCTTTGTGAATAATTAATTTCTATATATCTAACTATTTGTTATGCTTAACTTGACTTTATGATATTCGTGTTTTTCTCTAAACAGATCCTGTTGAACACTGTTGCTTCACCTGTCATGAAATGGGGAAGACAACACAGGCTGTATCAGTATGTGAAGACTGCGACATCCTGTTCTGTGAAGCCTGTGTGAAGGTGCATCAAGCTACTCCAGTAACATCAGATCACGTGATTTCACCTCTGGGAGCTGGATCAACTCCTCAACTCAAGAAACACAGAGAAATGTGCAAAGAGCACAACTGCTTGGTTGAGTTCTGTTGTAAAGATTGTAAGACAGCTGTTTGCAACAAATGCTGTATCGTCTACCACAGGAAATGTAGTTCTGTTGACACCCTTGAATCGATGATTCCTGAAATGAAACGAGTACTGCAGAAAGATTATGATTATATCGATCTTTGGTTGCAACAGGCTGATATCACTTTGAAGAGTAGGAGGTCAGAGGTTGAGGGAATCACACAACACAAATCTTCCCTGCAGTCAGAGATCAGAAGAGTCAGTCAGCAGGCCGTGGATCTGATCAGAAGAAAGGAGAAGAAACTCCTGGATGAGTTGGACGAAAACACTGAGAAAAAGACTGATGAACTGAGGAGTCAGATAAAATCTGAAGAAATTGACCTGCAAACATATAAACAATACACCGAATTCATCCATCAAGTTCTTCAATCTGAAAGCCCTGCTGATCTATACGATTTGTATACGCTGTGTCAGTCAGGGGAGATAACTGCGGAAATACAGAAAAAAGACAGACAAGGAAAGAAAACAAGGAAAGTTGTGTTTGATAGTCAGCTTCATGTGGATCAACTTGATGAGGTTTTACAACTTGGTCATTTGAAGTTAAAGGAAGACGAATGCGATCTCCAGGATACACCAATACTTCTGTCTGAAGTCAATGCTACTTCAAAGGATGATAGAAATAAACCATGTCTTAATGACATTGAAGTTTTGAATATTGAAGGTACAGAAATACTGTTAGTTACAGACTTTATGAATTCAAGTGTCAAGTCCTGCTACACTAAAGACGGCAAGCCTAACTGCACATCTATAAAACTTGATGTACCACCCCTTGCATTAACTAAGATCAGCAGGGACAGAGTAGCTGTATCACATTGGTCCCACAATAGTATTGATCTAATCAAGCTGACCCCCGATCCTGTCCGCGTTTCATCAATCAAAACAAAGAAGAAATACAGATGTCTGACCGTTCTCAGTGACGAGACTCTAGCTGCAGGTTGTACATATCCTCCCAGTATTGACGTCCTGGATCTGTCAGGGAGAGTCCTGAGGTCTGTGATCACACCCAAAACTGGTCAAGAGCTGATACAGAACCCAAGGTACATGTGTACAACACTTAAGGGTCATATTGTAGTGGTAGATGGGTCATATTCTGTTTACAGTGTAACACAGCAGGGGGAGGTTCTGTACAGACACAAGCTGACAGAGGGAGATTGGGCACCTGGTGGTGTAACAACTACCGACTCAGGTTCTGTTATCGTGGCTGATTATAATGGCAAGATGATCATCAAGCTGACTGAGACAGGGGGGTATGTGAGAGATCTGCTGACTAGACACAATGGGATTTATACACCACAGGGGATATGTGTACATGGGAATAAGCTGTATGTTACAGAACTCAGAGGTGAACATATCAAAATATTCCAACTGTGAATTAAAATGTAAATGAGAATTAACAAGTACAGGGATTGGTAGAATGACCTGCAGAATATGTGTGTTACAGTGGCATAGAAAGGGAATGGTCAACAGGATTTTCATTATAGGGATGAAGATTTAGAAATTCTATATTAGCTCAACCCTCTTTATATCTGCGACAGAATGCTGCTCATGTGAGCAAAATTATACCCTTATCAATGAAAATGAGAAATAAAATCTGTCTTGGAGATGGGATTTCATAAGATATAATTCTTTCCATAGAATCAATAAAGCAACAGTTGTCATGGGAATTCTTTGGTTTTTCAGTAAAGTAGACTTTGACTGGCAACATTTTTCACCACACAATCTCCAGCTCTAATCGCTAAAATTTACAACATCTGAATTATTACGACCTAATAGGCTCACTAAAGTGAAGCCGTGCTATTTTGTACACACCAGGAAAGGAGTACTGGTATAGTATCAAGGCATATGATTCCCCCTCACTATAGTCACCAAACCTAAATTATTCAAAAGAATTATCATCAATGATTATCATTTATTTAGTGTATCATATAATATATTAGTTATGCCTCTGTTTGATTATTCATTTTTGGTGATTCCGTAGACTGTAGCTTATTCATCCATACAGTGTATTCATTCATACAGTGTCGTTTATTTCCACACACCTGCCAACTGTAAAGAAAGCATATTTTTTATATAGAGATTATTAACCGAGTGTGTTTCCGTATCATTAATATCATATAATAGGAACACACGAGGTTAATAATTTCTTTATCACACAATGTCATTTTGAAATAAAAGGATTTGAACGAAAATATGATTCCTTCTAAAAATATATTTGACCTAGATTTCGCGGAATAATTTCTGTCACAATACACGAAGGTGAAGATCATATTGTCGGCGATATACAGTTGTGAACCGTCTGGAAATAATCCTTCATGGAATGATTTTTTAAAGTGATAGAAACGTCTCCAACAATTTATCAACATTTTATGTCGGATTTCCAGTGCACGAGCAAAGATTTGATTTTTTATAACACACAATGTGTAAAGACCACTTGCCAACGTCGCTTCAACAGGGGAAGTAGCTCTAACTGCAACTTTGAAAGCTGCATAGTCATGGTCGTTACGCCAGTTCGGTTAGGGTATACTAAGACTTAAGATTATTTGCGAAGGTGAGGCTGTTACGTTTGTTACTACGATACTTGATAATGTGTACCATCACAAGATTGTGATTCGTGTTTGCCGACAAGTGGGTCACTGACACACTGTATGCCAAAGCAGTCTATCATGTCATTCACGAAAATTGAAGCACATTCGGTAGAAATGATTGTTGATGGCCGATATTGTTAGCTGCATACTGTTATATTTCTGGGTGTTAACTCACGATGACATTTTTTTACAAAGCTTTGATATCCAAATTATTTCTAAAATAGTAATGCTAATATTTACCCTCACGGATTTTGTGTACGAATTTTCTTTTGATCAAAAACAACCCAACCCTGAAAACTCCCGATGACATTATCAATGATTGGTAACTGGTTTAGTACTCGCATGACATGCATGGAGTTTGAGAAAATAGTTCGTCTTTTGACCCAATTTGCATTGTTATCAGGGATCTGATAACATGATTACAAGATGGGTTTATTGCACCGATAACAATGCAAATTGTATGATAAAAATAATTACAAGCAACTGACAAACAGTTTTGCACCCTCTGACAATCTCAACTCTTAATATTTAGTTGGATCTTGATGAGGCTTTCAGACATTCATTTGTTTATGAAGCAAACAAATGTTTGCACATTTAATCTTTATCTTGAAATAAAATGTGATAGTTCACTAAATAGAGAAGAAAAAAATTGCTTTTTTAGTAACCTTCAGGTAAGTTACCTCGTTACACTTCTGACGCATTCAATCATAGTCCCGTCTTTCAATGGTGTAAACTCTGAAGGAATCCACAAAACCTTCTTATCCCTTTCTAAAGAATGAAAACTCTCTTACGGCTCACACAAACAAGTGTGAAGGATTGTACACAAAAGACAACATAAATCTTTATATCAATGTGCTTAGGTGCGAATTTGTGTAAGAGCACCATTTCTCATTCACCCACTACAATCTTTGTCCTGTTCAGATACGATATTATTTAATGGGTTATTGCCAATTGGGCGCTGGTGATTGTGTCAACACTTTGACTGGCACAAAAAGATTAAAGTCTGTATTAGTGCTTATAAATGAACATAACAAAATCGTTATGTTGTAAGCGTTACGGGTCATAGTAAAGACGGCAGTATGTACATAGCCCCACCTATCATTATTCATGTATTACTCACCATTCACTTCTATCATTATCAGAGTTTTGGGTCATCCTTTTCAGACATGAGGCTCCATGCATTTTGGATATGTAACAGGTCATCAGCATGGAAAGAGAGCAACAATGTTACATTTGGGATCACACTATCTTGAATGGTACAGATTCTTGTACTTTTTCGGGCCGACCCAGCTAACACAGGACGTAGATACGACGTTGTAGGAAGGTCGTGTTTTGGTAACGTAGTTTATGGACGTCGCTGGTACGTACTTCGGACGTAAAACATAACGTAATTTCTCAACGTTGTTCCGACGTTGTGTTCTACGTACTTATTACGTAACTATTATGTAGTATTGTGACGTCTAGTCTAACGTCCTCACAACGTCCTGATTACGAAGTTTTTACAGCACATAAATCAAGGAAAGTTATTGAGAAATATGAAAAATAAATCCACATTAACCCTTGAAATACTAAAACGAGATAGGACTTACAGTTATATTTGCCCAACGGTCTAGTGAAACCCTTTATTTTGGTTACGTTATTTTGATACGTATCTGAGACGTACTAAGTACGTGAAATATAACGTCATTCCCCAACGTTGTTACAACGATAGATTGTACGTACTTTTTACGTAACTTTAACGTTGTTATGTCACGTAAAGTCTAACGTCCTCACAACGTCCTGATAACGTTTAAAAGAAGGAAAACTATGCCAAAGTTTATGTTATCACAAAAGAAAGATGAATATATAATTAATTATATTTTTCATTACATATTTATAAGTATTCGATTTATTGATTTAATATGAACGTATATGATAAAAATCATCATATATCAAATAATCTCACACACAAATCATGGGATAAAAACTTGTTTTCATTGAAAATCTGAAAACAGTCAAATATTATATTTTTATAGTCATAAATTCACAAATTTAAATAGATTAGTTATATAACTAATCGATCAGCATCAACTCCTTAATGCCATCCTGATTGTTTTCAATAAGTTTTAAATATATTAAGTTTGACTAATTGACTCGCGTAATTGTCCGGTTTTCGATCACAATAGCAAATAAAACCTTCTTATTGTTAGGCCTACTATAAAAAGTCGCTTAGCTTTAAAGTGTGAGTTTGTTTCGACACTCGATACTTCCTGATCAAATGACACTGTTTATAAAGTTGGTCATAAGAATGGGACCCCACACAACCCACGGAGTTGCTCTCATGGTCTCAGTTTTGCAAGGCAACCACCAATCGCATTATATTTATAAACGCCGGGCAAATAGTCAATAAATATCAATCTTTCCAATTTCAGTTGCAACAATATTTAGTTTATCGGGTACTTCCTTGTCTCGATTAGTTAGTTAGCCCACAACCATGCATTCTCACTTCAAGTCTTAAAATGCATTTCCAAAAGTGTAGTCGTAAATCATTTGACATACAGTTAAAGCTGTAGGCCTACATGTCTCATTTTGTTTTCTTTAACCCAGAAATCCGATAAAACTTGGAATAATGAAATACAAAATATTTCTGTCGTAAGAACAGTAATGACATTCTCATTCAATTAGAGTCCGAAATGATAGTTACATCACTTATTTCTTTGTAAGATTAGCTTGCTTGATCTTTCCATTTGATTATAAATACAATGAAATATTGTCTATCAAGGAAAACACGCAAAGATGAAGAATATTTAACATATCGCTACGGTTACGTTGTCACGACGTCCTCAGAACGTAATTCATATGTCAAGACGTCCTCACAACGTCCTAGTGACGTGAGCTAGGCCTATCTTTTCTCTGTGTAATCGAATTTTTCTGGTTAATCATTGTTATATTTTACTAGTTCATGCGTTCCGACATAAAAATATTAAATAGCCCTGGCCTTTAAAACACTATAGGCCTAAGGCCCCAAATTAATTACAATTTTAGAATAGATTGATGACAATTGAATGTGATTATAATAAATAAAATTTTAGGATTTTGCTAAATGTGGAGGTAATATCTTAGACTAGATTAGGTAAAGTTAAGATTTTTAATTCAATGATGCATTACTTTTTATAATGTTTGAACACAATACTCTTTTTGAATAAATAAAATAATATAAAGCTTGCTGACTTTTGTCTTTACGCGCCAACACAAAATCCTCTGACGTCATCATTTTTAGTTATGACGTCATTATCGTCGCCATGTTTGATGTCGCGTAAACTTGAAGAGTCGCTACACGCAAGACAGTGTTTTTCTAATTTACCGGCAAAGGATTTACTTTCCCTATCGAAGGTAAGTACCCATTTTCGTTAAAACATTATGTCAGTAAAGAAAGTTTAAATTAAGCTTTGAATACCTGTTATATCAACAAAAGCATTCGAAACAGATTAGAGTAGCCGATGTTACTTGAGTTTTAAAAATTGCAGTCACCGTACAGTACAGTTCAGGCGGAAAGTATGTGTACTGTACATTTCGTTTCTATATTGCAATATTCTATCATCTACATTCACTGTAATTTATGTTTTAGTTCGAATCGAGATCAATGTCTGACCGATTTACGGTATTCATGCATTTATTGTATGTATGTAAAATCCTGTGACAAAGGTCAAGGGCACTAGAAAGAAAACACGGACAAACTCCTCACCGCGAACCGCATTGCTCAACTGACTTGTATGACGTTGTTTCGTCGCATGAGTAGTGAGGAGTTTGGAAACTATTTGATCATTGACGATCAGCTGTTTAAAAGTTCACTCGGTACAAGCTTGTTTGTTTTGATAATTGCAAGCCTCGTTTTGCTAGCAATGCTCAAAACACTACAGTTTATTCACACAAGTATTCTACTAATCTAGTATCATCGTAAAATTTCTAAAACGTACGTTGATACAGTCACTTGAGGCTTCTTTGCGATGTTTTCACAGACTTTCATGACAGTTTAACTACAGACCGTGTCAGACTCAGTTATATTCGGACGTAGACCGAAACTTCTGTCGCAGAATGCTGTAGCCTCGCACATATCCAGTGGGGTTGCAGGTAGAGTTTCTCGATCTAATTCGGATGTTGTCGTTGTTTCCATAGACTTGCTTATATTAGTGTAGCATAAATAAAATGCAGTTATTTTCCGTCGGATCCTGATCAATTTTTGCACATTTGTAATGAATCATCCCAGCTACATCCTAATAATTTCTATGTAATCTTTCATCTTTTATTTTAGTAATTTAATCAAACTAATTGTAATCATGGGTGTGCATATGCAGTGTTTAAAATATAGCCCGTTCGCCAGTCCTTGACTGGCTACTTTTTGCCAGGACTGGTTCCTTTTTGGTCAGGACTGGTAACTTTTCAAAAGTTTTCTTTATTTTCCCCTAAGGAATGGATCAATTAATTTTCAGGACAGGCTAGGTTTCCAATCTATTTTATACACTGGCATATGTGAATAAGTTTATTATGGTACTCTATGGGTCACGTTTCCACTGTATGTATATATGTAATTAAACAACAATTATGAACACCACTTATGCTTGATCTCATCGGTTTGAATTATTGACCTTAATTTTGCCCAGGAAAGCCTTGAAATTGGCCTTAAAAATTTTTTTGTGAGAAATTGTGCAAAGCCTGTACCAAGTCATTGAAAATTATTCTTCTGTACGACATAAACGTGATAGAGTACAGAAATTATGTCATATTTCAATTATTGAATATCTGAGTAAGTTTTTTAATATAGCTTAATTCGTATGGGTAAAAAGATTTTAATTTCGCTTCGGGATGTTTCCTTTTGAAGAACCGAATTTCCACGGCGTTACATGAATAAAATATCATACTACGATAGGAATTTTATCATAGCTAGTCACAGCTAATTTGAAATAAACAATTATCCAAACGTATGTTTACAATTCAACGAAGATGTGTAATAAATCCCATGATTTCGATAAAACAGTTGATATTTAATTTTATGATTTGTAATTAATTACAACTGCATTATATTAACAGTAAACTAGCAGATAAAATTCATTACAATTGAATTCCAAGTTTTTCGTTTATTTTACAAAATGGATAAGAAATGTGCTAGAATAGTGTGAATATTTGACAATCTCAATGAAATTCTTCTAGAAAGCTGTTTACTGCTGTTGTGCTTCACGGTATTAATCTAATTTATGACTGAACGTTGCGGCTTGCCTTGGGTCACTTGTATGCTTTTCGATATAACATTTTCTGAGTGGTGTATAATACTAGTATAAGCTATTAAGCTACATAACAAATCAGTAATAATAACAACTCTCTGCAATTGTTACAGTCAATTCCTAACTCATGGCACTGTTATTGTGTAAATCGGTGTGTGACATACAAGGATTAGGAAAGACATCTTTTACAACCGGCTATTTTCATGCTTTTCGGTGCTTTTCTTATTTTCTAGTGGGCCATTTCCTTTACATCAATAGTAAATTTCAGAATTTTAATGGGACATTTTTTTATCCATTGTGCAACATGGCCTATTGCCCCTGCTTGGCTGATTTTGTCTTAACAAACAATCGAGATTGTTTAATTTTGGTTATTTCCATTTTACAGTTGGCTGACTGATAGTTTGTCTGAGAAATGAAAGATCAAGGGACGGCACATAATAACTGAACAGGGATGGAACAATCGAGGTTTTTATCAGGTAATACCATACAAACTTATCATCCAGATATTAATTTTGAAGTTAAAATGGTTTACAGTGAATTAATCTACAAAATATTGAGTCAAAGGGACTTGTTGTAAAAGTTCTTTAAAAAAATACCACGATCAAAATATGCATTTCGCCAAACACAGCTTAATCTTTATATGCCCGGTCAGAAATTCTCGAATATTTGATGCAGGACTCGATGGTAAACTATAAATTGTTATTTATATTTTCAATTAAATAGCCCTAATTCTGAGTATTTGATTTTGATGCAGGACTTGAGTCACTCCCGGGTATATTGATATTAATCAGTGTAACAGTTTTAGATGATTTTCCAAATAATAACCTATTATCTACTTTATGAATTTTAAAGCAGTTAATTCAATTGAAACGAAGACAACTTTTACGTGTTATTGATTTTATATGCAAGAGTGGTATTGTTGGGGTAATTATAATCTTCTTTAATGACTGGCATTTTTAATTTATTTTCACAGGAGGAAGCTTTAATAACAAATGGTGCCAAAGGTTGGTCTTGATGACATTCATATCGAACGTTTGACAGATGAAGAGTATTGGAGACACTCACTCACCTTTCTTATAGTAATGTGAAATAAACAACATTGAATAAACATCTGATTTGTTATCTATTATCTGTTTATTCTGATTAATTGTTTCAGTTCAATGTTTTCCCGTTGACATGTATTCAATACAATTTATGCCAGGCAGGTTTTAACAAATAATACACCTTTTTGGTATAATTGTCCATATGAATGATTGTATAATTTGTTTGTTTTTGATAACATTGTAAGAACATTTCAATTAAGTTTTTGGTATTAAATTTAAATATATATATTGTTTTTTTTACTTTCAAGTCGAACCAAGTGCCTGGTATTATTTCTTTTGAATACTGCTTATGCAAAACGAATGTGGAAATGTACTTACACCATATTAACGCGGAAAAATCACGTTGTAGCAACGTGTTTGGGAGTCTACAAAATGACGTGGTGACAACATTTTAATTTTACGTAAGGAAAACGTAAAATATGACGTCTATGTGACGTCTCAAGAATGTCGCATTTAGGTAGAAAAACCACGTTGTAGCAACCTGTTTGGGAGTCTACAAAATGACGTTGTGGCAACGTTAGAAATCTACCTAATAAAAACGTAAAACATGACGTTGTTTCAACGTCCCTACAACGTCGTATTCAGGTAGAAAAACCACGTTGTAGCAATCTGTTTGGGAGTCTACACAATTACGTTGTAACAACGTTAGAAAGTACGTAATGACAACGAAAAGTGGACGTTGTGACAACGTTAATACAACGTAGATTTGTTAGCTGGGGAGTACCCTGCGAGTCCGGCAACACCGCCAGCAATGACCATACCAACAGCTAACCAACTCGCCGGTTTCGCCCCCACAAACGGTAGTTAAGCTGTTGTTACATTCATTACCCCTCTGATAGTTGTTAATTGGCACAGCTCCCAAAAGTTGAATGTATTAGGCCTTAATGCTTTTGTTGGACCTGCATTTTTATTACAAGTTGACCATTCCTGTCTAGATCAGAATCTATTAAAATATACCATAAATTCTATACCTATTGCTAACCCCCCTCCAATTATAGTGATATCTTTGATCTTATGATGCATCAAAAAGAGTTAAGTGCGCCCTATAGATGTAACAAGTCAAACTGTTGAATTTATCACTTCTTATAAAAAGAATATGTGTGGAGATTTTACTGAATTTATGTTCATTTTCCATAAACTATTTTGGAATTTATACTTTTATTGGAATGAGGGAGGGATACGACTCATAACATTTACTATAGATCTATTTCGAAATAAGAAACCGCACAAATAAAAAAAAGCACTATTACATGATAGGAGAAACATATGACCACCAAAACACATGTACAATGGTTACTTAAAACAGCTGGCGATAACGTTCAATAATTAAACCTGAAATGTATATTTAAAAAAACTTCATTTAAAACAAGAATTCTTGCTTAATTGATGATTTCCGAGTCTGTTTGTTCTAAAGAATGGCATGCACAGTCGACGACCAGAAGGGAAAAGTTGAAATTCAGGAAAGAGGACATGCATGATTTTTTGCCATTTAAGATTTTCTTGCTTTCTTTTAAATTTGATGCTTAATGTAAATATCTTGAATTTGAAACCAAGTGATTTTAATTGCTGTGTTAAGAATTTTGAAAAGTTTTCATCAATGCCGAACAGGCAGACCTCCATACCAGCAATAAACATTGAAGACAAAATACTTTGAAGGAAAGAGAAACTCCATGAGATGAACTGTTTGAATAGCATTCTAGAAGTTGGTGGTATAAGGTGGACAATGGGACGAAAACTTCTTGTTTAACTCAATACTGCTTATATACGCGATTCTACGCTTCTGCCCTTTACTGCTTTTCTACGCGATTCTACGCTTCTGCCCTTTACTGCTTAATCTACGCGATTCTACGCCTTTTCTAACCACCGGAAAAGATGCAATATTTCAAAGTTATCCTGCTGATATATTCTCAAATTGCGTTTGAAATTCATACTTCAGGGTATGTTTTGTTAATCCTGTCCATATTCAATATTAAACGACAATAAAATAATGAAAATCTTGATATAAAAATCTTGTCGGCAAAATCGGCGATTACCGGAAAACAAAGTTTTAGGTCATTCCAGCCAATCAGGGACAAGCGATCGCCAACTGACGAGTTGGTCACGTTGGCCCTGAAATTTTATTTCGTCCAGGTTGAGTAATTTACATTTCCCACTGAGGAATAGTTTGATAAGGTGACCGAAAACGTTTCTAAATTAAATAAATTTGTATTTATTTTGGCCACTAAAATAAGTGACAGTCATATTGTTGACGGTGTGAGCGACCCGGAAGTGGACCCGGTTTGTTTACATCGAAAACGAGAATCATGCCGTCGCTGTCAACAGGACAATCAAATCGACACTAGTATAGCCATCAGAAATAACACTTCAGTTGGTGATAGTGAGTATCAACCCTTTTGTTACATATTTAATTGTTATTGTTATACAGTCGAATGAAGGGAAGTTAATTTATCCCTGTAAAAATATCAACAAATTTTGAGTCATTCGAGTCATGCATGCATTTGATCTGTCTTAATTCAATCAACCAAATGCGTCAGTTTTAGAATCTAGTCAATGATGCGTGATTACGTCATAAGTCGCATTTTCATTCACTGCCCAAACAGAATTAAATGTGAGTTGACAGAATAAAATGATTCTTCTCAGACCTGACACTAGATTTTCTTCACCTGTCATTCATTTTTGTGAAAGAATTGTAACTGATTCATTTTCAACAAATTAAGTTAATAGAGATTATTAACCGAGTGTGTTTCCGTATCATTAATATCATATAATAGGAATAAAATTTGTATTATGCGAGCCTTTGGCGAGCATAATACATATATTTTTATTCCTATTATATGATATTAATGATACGGAAACACACGAGGTTAATAATTTCTTTATCATATAATGTCATTTTGAAATAAAAGGATTTAAACGAAAATATGCTACCTTCTAAAAATATGTTTGACCTAGATTTCGCGGAGTAATTGCTTTCACAATAAACCAAGGTGAAGGTCATATTGTCGACGATGTACAGTTGTGAACGGTCTAGAAATATTCCTTCATGAAATGATTTTTTTCACAGTGATAGAAACGTCTCCTTCAATCTATGAACATTTTCAGTCCGATTTCCAATGCACGAGTAAACATTGTATTTTTTAATAACACAAAATGTGTAAGAACCAGTTGTCAACGTCGCTACAACAGGGGAAGTAACTCTAACTGCATTTTGAAAAGCTGCATTGTCATTGATGTTACGCCAGTTCAGTTACGGTATCCTTAGACTAAACGTCGACTATTTGCGAAGGTGAGGTTGTTGGGTTTGTAACTACGCTACTAGATAATCTGTTCTACCACTAGAATATGATTTGTTTATGCTGATAAGTTGGTAACCGACACGACCAAAGCGATCTAGGCCTATGTTATGCACGAAAATTGAAGCACCTATTTTTTCGATAGCCGATATTGTTAGCTGCATATCGTTTTATTTTTAAACGTACAATGAAAACAACTTGAAATGCTTCGATAACCAAGCTATTTCTAAAATACGAATGCGTGATAAGTTTTGACAGATTTTGTTTACGATATTTTATTCGATAAAAAAACCCACAAAACCTGAAAACTCCCGACGACGTTATCAATGTTTAGAGACCGGTTTAGGACTCGCATGACATGCATGGAGTTTTGAGAAAATAGTTCGGGTTTTGACCTCATTTGCATTGTTATCAGGGATCTGATAACATGATTACAAGATGGGTTTATTGCACAGATAACACTGCCCATTATATGATAATGTAATATATAACATTGATTTTATTTATATTCAAGGAGATCATTAAAAAGTGTACTGTAATTGCTAATCGCTGTGATATCATTGCCCTTATAATAGTTGTATATAGTTTTGAATGTTCAGAATATTAAAATCAAATTATTTTATTTAACATATTTAACATTGTAATATGAATCTACAAACTGATTAGGCCTACCAAAAACAAAATTAATGAAAGAAAACTATGAAGTTTTCTTAAAAAGAAAAAGCAAAATGTGCATGTTTTTAAAGTGAAAGATTGTTGTGATAAATTATTCCTTTCATGAAACTCTTTTTCAATTTTATCAAATTTGTGAATATTTTGCAAGGAGGGCACAAGCTGAGCCAGTATTATTTTTATTAATTACCCATGATTGTTCAAATGCATGTTAAACTCCAAAGCTTTAAAATATCATATGTATATTTATATTGTGTATGAATTTATATTGATATCTTATATTTTTTGCAGTGAATAAATTTCCAAAGGAAGAATCAACCAAACTGCCTGTTCTGCAATTTGATTGTTCAAGCAAAACAAAGGTGAAGTTTGTGCTTGTTCAATTCTGTTGTTCTGTAAGTTTCTTTTGTGTCAGTAAAAATTCACAAACATATATATGTATTTATATTGCTGTCATTGTGATTTTATTACCGGTAGCTGAATCTAACTAGGGATAAGAGTGTGATAAATACAACAAAATCTTTACAATAGTTGCAATATTTCTCAGGAGATATAACTCACTCTAATATTGAACACTGTTTGATGCATGGAGGGCCAACTGTCCAATTTTAAGAAAGCAATGATTTAATGAGAAAAACAGAAATTTCACAGTTGCACTAGAGAAATTTCATGAAATTCATTCACCAAATATCTGTCATAATTGGATTGGAATCACATTTTTCCTGTAAGTATTAATGGGTGCAGACATTTGTTGTAGAATTTTGTGAATAAATCAAACAAAACTCTTTATCATGATAATAGCTATATGTTATAAAATGAGTTCGCACCAAACAGTTATAAAGAAAATTGTTACAGTCATTTGCTGACAAAAAACAATTGTTGTATCCCAATATGCATGCCATACTATTGTTACAAAAGTGATTTTGAGACCACCTCCACCGGGATTCGAACCTGGGACCCCCGGGTTGAGAGTCCTGCACTCTACCTGTTGGTCAAACAGATATCCCTCAAGCTAAAGCCAGTAGGAATGCTTATATCTCACCCTGTCACACTATGACCTGTGGAAATGCTTTAAATTGATTTGAACTTTCATTGTTCATTTTGATATATTTTGGATTGAATTAGATCATTCAGTACAAAGCCTAATGTATTAATATATCAGTCAGTTGGAATTCGATTGTTTATTGAATCTGATTATTATTCATTATTTGTGTTTAGAAGTCAAAATCATTTATTAATACTTTCTATTGCAGGATCTATTCAGAGTGGAAGCATATCCAGGATGGGAAGTTAGTGACCACTGCTAGAGTTTGAAACAGTCTGTGATATTCAACATCCATGATCCAGTCCAGTGCTGAGTTATCTAACTCAAAAGATTTATGGAGTCAACTTAGGAAGAAAAAAAAACAAAGAAAAACAAAACTGAACACACCTGTTTGATTCAGGCATTATGTGAACAATATGGAGCCATCAAAATCTTTGATACAATTTAACAACAATTTATGCTATTGTTGCTTTTATTAATATTTGTGATTGAGTTTTGTAAATGCAAATTCATCTTCAAGTCAGTTGATAGTTCATAGTTATGACTTTTAGGAATTTGCAAGATCATGATCCATTAATAATATACAGTATACTTTTGCTTGTAGTATAAATACCTTGATGGCATGGATGGTGAAAGTTTTTTTTACCAGAGCACAGTGGATTAAATTTGAAAAGTTTATATTCCATGTCTATGATTCCTAATGTTATGATCCAGTTTTTAAGTTAATTTAAGGCAACAATTTGTTATTTGAAAGTAAATGTGTTGACCGGTCCTTATTTGTATCACTAATGTAAACAGATAACATAGGTTGAGTCTGTAACAGAATCTGCCAATAACACATATACCAGTACATTTACAATCATAATGAGCTCTCATCATATGCCAGTAAAGGGATTTTGTTCCATTGGATTTGTTAAAGTTCATATTTTGGTTATTTGTGAGCATTTGAATAAGGAAATCAGGTTCAATTCTGGTTGACTTGCAATTCTTTTATTACATGGATGAGATCTACAGATTTCATTGCCAAGGGAGATAATCCTGGAAAATTTTCAATTTTGAGATAGAATTGTCAAATAATGACAAGTTGTTGAATGATTTTCACTAAATTGCAGGTTTGTAAGTTTGTTTCAATTTGACTTGAAATATTTCTTGATAGTGTCATAGATATCATGATTTTTTGCTTACAATGAAAAAATGAAACACTGGTTATTTTCATTTTCAAAGACATTATTTAACACATTCAGGTCTAGAATTGACATTACCAATGCAGTAGACTTTTGAATTTGGTGAAATTGATGATATAGAATTGTATATATTATAAAAGTGCCTAACATTATTGTTATGTTATCTTTCATATTGTGATTTACTTTGAGAAAACTGAAGATCACCTTCTGATTGAACTTGTTGATTTTAGCCGAACAGGATTATCTCCCCTCAATTATTGGTTAAACATCATATTCATCCTAATAAGTGTAATTTTCTTCAGGAATATATGTGGAATTTTAGTGACAGTATTGATAAAATTCATCAAAGAGATTAAATAAAATCATTATAAATGTATTACCTATGGTTTATTCTTTTTTTATGGCTGATTTATGTTTTTCCGCTTTGCGATATTGTACCTTTTAAGTAATGAATAATAATGAGCAATTGAATATCAAAATTGCAAAAATATAGCTCTGAATTGACAAAAGAGTCATTCAAGGGCATGAAAATTTCTTAAACAGTTGAATTAATTGAAATTTATTTTTTTCATTTTTTAAAATTTTTGCAAGCAGTAAGGGGCAGGGCAGGTGCTTGCCAGGCAAGCAGGAAAGGGGTTGAGGCATGGCGATATTGCAAGCAGTAAAGAGTTAACACTAGCGACGTTTCGTTATAGATCGTTATACCATATACAAGAAAACGGTATACGGTGGACAGAGGGACGAAAAACTCCTTATTTTACACTAGCGACGTTTCGTTATAGATCGTTATACCATATGCATTTGCTTGAAAACTGTATAAGGATCAATATCGAAACGTCGCTAGTGCCAAATAAAGAAGTTGATAAATAGAATTTCCTTTTGTCTTCCTTTCTCCATGAGATGTTGCCATTGTTGGAGTCACAAATGGTATCAATTGTCTTAAATGAGTGGCATATTAGAAGTAGAAATTCAAATAAGGACAATATTTATGGATGACAACTTCTTTATTCACAGATTGTGACGTTTCGTTACAGATTTTTGTATCGTTATCAAGCATGATATCATATCATATCGTTACCATGCTTCATAACGATACAAGAATCTGAATCGAAACGTCCGACTCTGTGAATAAAGAAGTTGTCATCCATAAAGATTTTCCTTATTTGGTATCAATTGTGTTAATTTGTGAAGGTTTCCTCCTTAAAGTTTCATTTAAATCTATCTGTTTGGAATTGAAACGTGACACTCTAAATGTGTGAAACTGCGGATTTAATCGAAAACCAGACAAAGAACACCTCTACTGTCGAGCGCCATTCGATCAAACGTAATTTCAATTATATTGCAAAAGCAACCAGGTCATATTGGAATGGATAGTCTTTGTAATCTGCTTTAAATTTTGTTACTTTGAACTCATTCTACTCGTGTTGTTATGATTAATTGAATAAGCAAGATTCATTTTGCATGCGACTTTGGAATCCTCTCAATAGTGCAGGTATTTCTAGGGGGAAAAAAATTGTAAAAGAAATTTACAGACTATCAAAATTCCAGCCCCCCGAATTTGGAATTCAGCCCCATACAACATCACAATCCATAAAATGAGCACGTAAAACCCGTGTAAAACCCTGATAAGGCGTTTTGACACATTGGAGAGATATTTGGAATAAATATAATCATTATTGGTGCTAAGACTAGTTCCATAATCTACCATGAACAAAATAAGTTGCTTTTTACAAACAGTTTCTTTTTAGATATATGAATTTGTGCTAATACAAAAGACGCGTATGTTAAAAGTAGCGACAAGTTTGTGTTTCAATTATTCGTTCACTCAAAGCTCATGTTCTTGGCGTTTTGACACATTGGAGAGATATTTGGAATGAATATAATCATTATTGGTGCAGCTGCTAAGACTAGTTCCATAATCTACCATGAACGAACATCACATAATGTCCCTTTGAATTGAATTGAGAGAAGCTCTCGTAAAATGTCCATATCATGTAGTACAGCTTCCTTTAAATGTCATCATTTGATAAATATTCAGTTTCCTACAAGAAAAGAGTTCTAGTCTAGTTGAAAAGTAATTTCAAACTTTTTATATGGTATACATAACGTGATTCGTAAGTTCGGAAAGGATAAAACATATAAATTCATATCATACCTCTAAATAACTGTGACAACAAGGTATCATTTTAAAAATAAGTAAAGCGGATGAACTACGATTATTTCAATGGCAGATCCTGATTTATCCCGCCAGACAATGTGTACTTTATCTCTATTGATTAGTCACCCGGCGCGAAGCCAGCCGATAGGTGTCGCTGCAACCAGGAAGTAATCGAGGTAGGTAGTGGTGTGTCGCTCGTAAACAAAATCTGACAAAAAGAGGTGTATAAACATTGTCCGGCTACTTTTATACAAACAAACATTCACCAAGGTGCCCAGGAAACTGTTGTGGTAGTTATTTTCTCTTAGTTTGATTGAAATCGTTTTAATTTGTTAATAAATATTTCTTACTTTCGATTTAGGTAAAGGCCAAGCTTATTGAAAAACGCACTTAAAATTCTTTTAAAGCTCGAGTCGTATATAAAGGTTTCTATATATCATTGTTATAAAATACGTAAAAGCATATTTTTTTCTAGAATGTAGTGTCAAAAGTACTTTATAAAAAGTTTATCTCAATTGGCTGATAACGTTCTGTGGTCCCCTTAAATTGGCGGGGAACTTGTTGAAACACGTAGGTAAGATATCACTTCAACTAGGGGAAGCAACCAGTATCGTACATTCACGGAGGGCTGAGCAGGCCAGGTATAAATAGAAATTGGGGTGATAACTCACGCTCAACGTTTAACTATTGTCCAAATCAGTGTTTGATATGTCAAGTAGAATAAATTATCAATGGACTATACGAGAAAAAATCCTTTTTATTACAGATAACCTACTTCATGTCGTATTTATTTATACAGCGTGTTATTCTACACCGTGCTGTTCTTTAATCATTGTTCTATATCATGTGTATTCAACATGTTATGTTGTGCAGTGAGTCGAGACCTTTCATCGTCTGTGTGTGATTTATCGCTGCAATTGATCGCACTCATATTCACTGTGTATATCCGTGCACTGTATGTTGCGATAACACGGAGAAATGTATGCAGCGAGGAGCCATAGACGATAGTTAATTCGTTAGGTTATATCTTACTTACTTCTAAACTCGCAATTAATCACCACCATGTTGGATTTTCAGCACACAAACTAAGTAAATTGTATGTTCTTATCGTTGCGTATGGAGGGATAGTAACCAGGGAATAATAAATCCTGTAGAATGACATTAAACCTTTTGTTTATGTTAATAACATATTTAAAATCTCTTACTGTAACAATTAGATAACATGTAAATGTAAAATAATTTTATTTTTCTAGTGATTAAATGTTAATTCAGGTATAACATTTTTCAAATATCAGGATATGCAAATGATTTAAATTTCCGTCAACAAAATCTTATTTAAAAATTCTAACGAATTAAACTTCTAGTTAGAAAGTTTCAAACTTAATTGAACAATATAAATCGCTTTAACCTATTGATCCGCAAAGCCAAATAAATTCTTTGGTTATTTCTTATTGCAGATGGACGCACTCACCAAACTAAATGAAAACTTCCTGTCATGCAATATCTGCACAGAGATCTTCAAGGACCCATGCACTCTAGGCTGCTACCATACCTTCTGCAGAGCGTGTGTAACTAAATACACAAAAACACGCAGGGATGCCATTAGTGCCAAATCCATCCTGTGTCCAAACTGTCTGCAGATGACGAAAGTTCCTCGACCTCAGGAACCAGTGGGTCAATGGTCTCAGCAGTTCAAACCAAGTTTCCTCATACAAGGACTGCTCGATACATTCTCAGCTCAGGGGAGTTCAGGTAGGGACATTGTTCGTCATTTTATTTGTTTCATAAACCATAAGTTTTTCTGGATCCCAAAAAAACATCATCTTGTTAATGAATAATTTCTATATCTTACTATTTTTATGCTCAACTTGACTTTATGATATTCGCGTTTTCTCTAAACAGATCCTGTTCAAAACTGCTGCTTCACCTGTCAGCAAATGGGGAAGACAACACAGGCCGCATCAGTATGTGAAGACTGCGACATCCTGTTCTGCGAAGCCTGTGTGAAGGTGCATCAAGCTACTCCTGTCACATCAGATCACGTGATTTCACCTCTGGGAGCTGGATCAACACCTCAACTCAAGAAACGCAAAGAAATGTGCAAAGAACACAACTGCTTGGTTGAGTTTTGTTGCAAAGACTGTAAGAAAGCTGTTTGCAACAAATGTTGTGTCGTCTACCACAGGAAATGTCACTCTGTTGTCACCCTTGACTCAATGATTCCTGAAATGAAACGAGTACTGCAACAAGATTATGATAATATCAAATCTCGGTTGCAACAGGCTGACATCACTTTGAAGAGAAGGAGGTCAGAGGTTGAGGAAAGCACACAACACAAATCTTCCCTGCAGTCAGAGATCAGAAGAGTCAGTCAGCAGGCCGTGGATCTGATCAGAAGAAAGGAGAAGAAACTCCTGGATGAGCTGGACAAACTCACCGAGAAGCAGAATGGGGAACTAAGGGGTCAGATAAAATGTGGAGAAATTGACCTGCAAACATATCAACAATACACCGAATTCATGAAACAGGTCCTGCAATCTAAAAGTCCCATGGATCTGTATGACATGTACATGTTGTGCCAGTCAGGGGAGATAACAGCTGAATTACAGAGAATTGACAGACAAGGAAAGAAAACAAGTGAAGTTGAGTTTGATAGTCAGCTTGATGTGGATCAGCTTGATACCATTTTACAACTTGGTCATTTGAAGTTAAAGGAAGACATAGCTAACTTTCAGGGTTCACCTAAACTTCTATCTAAAGTCAGCGTGAAATCAAAGGATGACAGAGAAGAACCAGACCCCAGTGACATTGAAGTTTTTAATATTGGAGGTACAGAAACACTTGTTGTGACAGACTACTCAAATTCAAGTGTCAAGTCCTTCTACACTAAAGACGGTAAGCCTTGCTGCACATCTATAAAACTAGATGTATCTCCCTTTGCATTAACTAAGATCAGCAGGAACAGAGTAGCTGTATCACTCTACTCACACAATAGTATTGATCTAATCAAGCTGACTCCTGACCCTGTCCATATTTCCTCAATCAAAACAAAGAAGTACATATGTCTCACTGCTCTCAGTGACACGACTCTAGCTGCAGGTTGTGAAGATCCTCCCCGTATTGACGTCCTGGATCTGTCAGGGAGAGTCCTGAGGTCTGTGATCACAACCAGCAGGGGTCAGCAGCGGATAGGGGCACCATGGTACATGTGTACAACACGTCATGGTCATATTGTAGTGACAGAGTATCGATCAAGTATAGAATCAGGATCAAAGCATGTTTACTGTGTAACACAGCAGGGGGAGGTTCTGTACAGACACCAGCTGACAGTAGGGCCGTGGTTACCTGGAGGTGTAACAACTACTGACACTGGTTCTGTTATTGTGGCTGATTGTAATGACAACAAGATCGTCCAGCTGACTGAAACAGGGGAGTATGTGAGAGATCTGCTGACTGAACGAGATGGGATTGTTACACCAAGGGGAATACGTGTATGTGGGAATAAACTGTATGTTACAGAATATAGCCGTGGACATGTCAAAATATTTCAACTGTGAGATGAAGTGTACTTGAGATTGTACAACAACAGGGATTGGTAGAATGGCCATCAGAATTATGTGTGTTACAGTGGCATAGAAAGAGAATGGTCAGAAGGATTGTCATTGTAGGCATCAAGATTTAGAAATATTAGACAATTCAACCCTCCTAACAACTGAGAGGAACGGTATGTTAGTTTGTTAATTATTTAAAACAGAATAGTTATTTTCATATCAATAAAGTTGTATCTTATTCAATGAAAATGATAAATAAAATTTGTCTTGGAGATAATTGAGATTACTTCATTTATCAATTCACAGAATAAAAAATGTCGACTAAGATATATATTGCTTATATAGAACAAGTAAATCAACACTTGCAACGGAATTTGTGCATGGTCGACTTAAAGCGCGCAAATGAGAGAAAAGGTAGTTTTTCAGTAAAGTAGGTTTTGAGTGGGAACAATTTTAAAGGACTCAGCCAGTTAAAAACCTAATTATAAAATATATATAAAGGGGTTTTAAAATTTTTTTTATAAAAACACACAGAAAATTTGGATGATTCTTTGTCAATACTAAGAGTTAAAAATTCAAAATATTTCTAAGCTTAATGCAACGCTAATTTATTCTTGAAAAAGAAAATGGCATCTGAATGCCTTGTTCCAAACTCTAAACATGGATATCATTTTCTGCCAAAATATCCGCTGAATATTCTCTCGCAATAAAACTTTGCACTCTGTTTAGAAACAAACATGATTTATTATACCTCTATTTAATTTGGAAGAATATCATTGGTCAGTTGACATCACGTGATTGAAAAAATATATATGTACACTGACCCCGGTTATCAGTGAGGAGGTCAGTTTTGTGACAGCAATTTGTGACACTGACCTGAGATATTGACTCGTCACGTGATTTGTCACGTGCACGTGATTGCATCTGTCACATGACGCTTCGTTTTGACGTTACACATACAACTCATGCAAATAAAATTATCTTATCTTAACAAATGTAAGAAGAAAAAATTTCGGTATAATAAAACACTTTATTATGTGAGCGTATTTTTCCGGCAATCCGATTGGTCGAGAACAGGTCACATGACAGTCGACAAAAAGTGATATTGACTTGACCCCCGTGACCCCGAGTCCGACCAAAAGTGATATTGACTTGAGTTACTAAAAATAGAGTCGATGACGTCAAACCGTTGTTTCATGACGTCATGCTATTGTTACCATGACGTCATTGACCAGTCCTCGCCAACAATCGAGCCCAAATATTCTGAGTGCAGGACATGTGATGGATCTGAAACGGGGGTCAAGTCAATATCACTTTCTGTCGACTGTCACGTGACCGGTTCTCGACCAATCGGATTGCCGGAAAAGTACGCTCACATAATAATGTAGGATATTTTTTGTTTTGAGTGTGATATCACTTTTCTCTCATCGAGTGACGGGGTAGAGCCAGTAATATAGGCTTTACCCCGTCACGAGATGAGAGATAAGTGATATCACATTCTAAACAAAAGATATTCGTTTATTATATGCTTCTGTGGTAAAAAATGTGGTAATTTATGCCCAAAAGGTTTTTGTCTCGAGAGTTTTCTGGCGACGTCATACCATTGTTGATCGTAACGATGACGTCACGTTGATTGTAGAAGTGACGCCAAACCATTGTACACATGACGTCATCCCATCTGTGATATTTTCACTAACTTGAAAAAGTGATATCACATTCAGTGGCGAGAACACTTTTCTAGAACTGAGAAAACTCAATCTCTCACCGCTTAGCATATAATAAAAAGTTTATCACCACTCAGTAGAGTGGCGATAAAGGTTATCACCACTGTAACCAGATAGAGTGTTTATTTCACTGATAGAACAGAGTATCTCACCCTCAATCATAATATTGTAAAATAGGTCACTCACAGGGTTAACGTTTACAGTGCTTTATGTAGAGGCCCTTTTGTAATTGAGTAGCAATCATGCATATACTTATTCAGAATATTTATCTTAATAGTTGTAGTTGAGCCGTAGTATTCACCGTTTTAGTTATGATATGAATATTAAGTTTACTTAGTCGAAGCATATATTTAGAGTATATATAAGTGTATAATGGAAAAAAGACTATACGAGAGGTTGCGGTTCATAATATGTATCACCTTTTGTATATTTGTTTCATTACAATACCATTGAGAGGAGAACAAACTTTTCCTAATTGGGAGATGGTAAGGGTGCTTGGTAGTGCAGTATACAACATTACTGTCGTTAAAATATGTAGATAGATTGAGGGCGAGTAACAGTACTTTATCTCGGGATTCATATACGATTATGAGAGAATAGTACATATATATTATATCTCGATAATATACTGCCATTACCTCTCTATCTAGCTATCTGAGAGCACAGTCGAATGCTTGAGGCATGACAAAAGTGTCTTTAAATATCTAATGAATGGTAGACAAATTTGGGAAACATTATCTCCAACACGAAAAGCAATGACATAGCTCATTTATATATGTGAGTGTTAAGGTCATTGACGTCATCATCAGTACTGCGGGTATTGATCTTCCTTGTTTATCTTGGTGCACGAGGCCTACACCGAACAAGACGTGCAACAACATAACTGTCGGGCTTGAATTACGGACCTCCATTAAAGGGGCAGTAGCTCGTTTTTAGGGGGAATATAAGGTGATGTCAGGAAAATGAAAATTAATGGTTCCAATTGAAAGACAATGTATTTAAACAAAATGGAGCAGTAATAATTCAAATACATAAGGTAAAGTTTAGCCATGCGATTCTAATTTCTTTCACAAAATGGATTAAAGGTGTTCACAAAAAATGGCCGCCAATGGATTTTATGTTAATCTTTATACTTTGTCCTCTGTTTATGGATGATTGATTTTTGTTGTGAGATTTTTAACACTATCAAAATAATACATTTATCATCAACATAAAATTATCAGTGAAAATTTTAAAATATAAAATTATCAAAAACGTGCTACTGCCCCTTTAAACCAGGGTTTTTCACAGACAATGTTGAGTTCATTTCATTTCAGTACAATCTGCCTGGTATTTTGTAATTAAGCATTTCACAAAAACGTTTCACCGTGGACGGTGAAAATATTTATTTAGACTAAATGAAGGGGGTATGCAATTGGTTTTTTTAAAGATTTACGTATCCTGGCAACTGATATGTTTTATCAAGAATGGCAATCAAATATAGAAAACAGTTCTCGGTTTGATTTGTACAAAACATTTTAGAATTTATTAGAACAAGAAAAATATTTATCAGTTCTGACAAATAGTTACCTTAGAAAGTTATACATAAAGTACAGACTTATGATGAACTATGGAAGATATATCTCACTTGAAAGATCACAGAGACTCTGTCCATTATGTAATGATTCTATTGAAGACGAAATACATTTTACATTTGATTGTCCATTTTATATTGAACTAAAACTGAATATTCACCTGAACGCTTCCTTCGAAAAAACGAGTGCAACAGAATTTATCTCAATGTTGACAACAAAGAAGGACAATGTTATTTATAAGTTGTCATTGGAGCACAGTGGTGTAGTGGTTAGCATGCTGGCCTCTCACGCCGGAGAACCGGATTCGAATCCCGGTGACAGTTTATCTAAGGAATGTGCATTGTATTGTTTAATAAGGTCTCTATTGTATATACATAGTTTTAGATAACTGCAACAACAACAAGCTTCATGTGACTAATACCCGAACAAAAGCTTTCAAGTGCAAGTCCATCGTGATACAATTGTAATAATATATGGATGAAAGCATTTGACTGTGCTCTGTAGTGGTAAAAAATTTCTGATAAAAGGTCATCGTTTAAATTTGTGACTTGGGTCTCATCCTGTGTTGTGTCCCTGGGCAAGGCACTTCATCCACATTGCACTCAGTCCACCAAGCTGTTAAAATGGGTACCTGAAAATTGGATGTACTGACCTACATGGTCGTGATAAGCGCTTAGTAGCAGCTGTGAAAGTACACTCCTTCGGGGTAATAATGTAGCGCTTTGAGCATGTCTTAGTACGTGGAAAAGGCGCAATATAAGTATGCACATTATTATTATTATTATTATTATTATTGTTATAAAGCATGGTACGGAATTAAGACAGATCTTAGATACTAATTCTTAAATCAAGACTAACTTTTTTACCTGAATCTTATGTAAAGCAAAATGATTGTGAATATGAATCTGGTTATCGTTGTACTCATGATACAAATCCCATTTTTTAAAATGTATACAATATTGCATACATGAATATACTTTAAAGGGGCAGTAGCACGTTTTTAGGGGGGATATAAGGTGATGTCATGAAAATGAAAACTAATGGTTCCAAATGAAAGACAATGTATTTAAACTAAATGGAGCAGTAATAATTCAAATATAAAATGTAAAGTTCAGCCATGCCTTTCCTTTTTCTTACACAAAATGAATTAAAGGTGTTCACACAAAAATGGCCGCCAATGGATTTTGTGTAAATCTTCATACTTTGTCCTCTGACTATGGGTGATTGACTTGTGTGATGAGATTTTTTACACTGTCAAAATAATACATTTAACATTTACTTACAATTATCAGTGAAAATTTTAAAATATAAAATTATAAAAAAACGTGCTACTGCCCCTTTAAACTGTATATAAGCCAGAGGCCTTAAAAGGGCAGTAGCACGTTTTTAGGGGGAATATGAAGTGATGTCAGGAAAATGAAAATTAATTGTTCCAACTGAAAGACAATGTATTTAAACTAAATGAAGCAGTAATAATTCAAATATATAACATAAAGTTTAGCCATGCGATTCATTTTTCTTACACAAAATTAATTAAAGGTGTTCACACAAAATGGCCGTAATGGATTTTATGTGAATCTCCATACTTTGTCCTCTGCCTATGAATGATTGGCTTGTGTAATGAGATTTTTGACACTGTCAAAACAATACATTTAGCATCAACTTATAATTACCAGTGGAACATTTCAGTTATATAATTATAAAAAATAATGCTTCTGCCCCTTTAAGTACAATGAACACTCTTTGACTTTGACTTTGACCCGACAAACAAGTGGCTCTTTTGAAGATGAATATACGTTTTTTGATAATGAACCCCAACTTTAGTTTTAACGTATTTGTAGAAAGGACTTGAATCGAATGTTCACCAATAAAGGACTGTCAAACAAACATTTATCATTTCTAAATG